>CM053569.1:61027031-61058944 GCA_028646485.1 Cryptoprocta ferox | reverse complement strand
GGAATGTAAACTGGTACAGCCGCTCTGGAAAACAGTGTGGAGGTTCCTCAAAAAACTATCAGTAGAACTCCCGTATGACCCAGCAATAGCACTGCTGGGGATTTACCCAAGGGATACAGAAGTGCTGATGCATAGGGGCACATGTACCCCAATGTTCGTAGTGGCACTTTCAACAATAGCCAAATCATGGCAAGAGCCTAAATATCCATCAACTGATGAATAGATCAAGAAGATGTGGTTCATCTATACAATGGAATACTACATGGCCATGAGAAAGAATGAAATCTGGCCATTCGTAGCAAAGTGGATGGACCTCGAGGGTGTCATGCGAAGCAAAATAAGTCAGGCAGAGAAGGACAGATACCATATGTTTGCACTCCTAGGTCTAACAGGAGAAACCTAACAGAGGACCATGAGGAGGGGAAGGAAGAAAAAGTTAGGGAGAGGGAGGGAGACAAAGCTCGAGAGACTCTTGAATACTGAAAACAAACTGAGGGCGGAAGGGGGAGGGGGAAAGGGGAAGGGGATGATGGTCATGGTGGAGGACACTTTGGGGAAGAGCACTGGGTGATATATGGAAACGAACCTGACAATAAGCTATAAAGTTAATAAAATAAATAAATAAATAAAGGGCTAACACGTATTCTTCTCAAATTATCCTAAAAACAGTAGAGGGAGGAAAGCTTCCAAATTCACTTACAAAGTCAGCATTACCCTGATACCAAAACGAGAACAAGACACTACAAAAAATGACAATTATAGACCAATATCCTAAATTAATATGGATGCAAAATTCCTCAAAATATTAGCAAAGCAAATTCAACAATATAACAAAAAGGACCATCCACCATGATCAAGTGGTGTTTACTCCAGGGATCCAAGGATGATTCAGTTTCTGCTAATAAATCAACACACCATGTGTATGTTAACATGTGTTAACATGGTATAACAAAATAAGGGATAAAACTCATGATCGGATTAAATGCAGAAATGCGTTTGACAAAATTCAACATCCATTCATGGTAAACTCTCAAACAACTAAAAACATACATATTTTTCTCTAAGATCAGGAATAAGATGTCCACTCTTACCCCTTTTATTCAACATAGTACTGAATGTCCTAGCTGCAGCAATCAGATAAAAAACAGAAATTAAAGGCATCCAAATTGGTAAGGAAGAAGTAAAACTTTCACTGTTTGTAAATACTATATATAGAAACCCCTTATAAAGCCCACCAAACCTTAGAATAAATTCAGTATAGTTTCAGGGTAAAAAATTAATATACAGAAATCCGTTGTGTTTCTATAGGCTAAAAACAAAGTAGCAGAAAATGAAATTATGGAAACCAGTTACAATTGTATCAAAAAGAACAAAATAGGAATAAGTTTAACCAAGGAGGTAAAAGACCTGTACACTCTAAGTTGTAAGATATTAACGAAAAACTGAAGACAAATAAAGATTAATTATGCTCATGGATTGGAAGATTAAAATGTTCACACTACCCAAAGCAGTGTATAGATTCAATGAAATCCCTATAAAATACCAATAGCATTTTTCACAGAACTACAACAAAATCCTACCATTTTATGGAACAACAATCCCAAATTGCCAAAGCCATCTTGAAAAAGAAGAAAGCTAAAGGTATTACAATCCCAGCTTTCAACCTATACTATAAAGCTATGGTAACGAAACAGCATGGGACTAACACAAAAAAACACATAGATCAATGGAACAGAATGGATCAGAAGTAAACCCATGCTTACATGTTTAATCTGTCACAAAGGAGGCAAGAACATACAATAGGGACAAAATGCTCTAACAAATTCTGTGGTAAAAACTGGACAGCTACATGTAAAAGAATGAAACGGAACCACTTTCATGCACCATTCACAAAAATAAACTCAAAATGGATTAAAGACCTAGGTATAAGACCAGAAACCATAAAACTGTTAATAGTAAACATAGGCAGTAATCTCTTGGACATTAGCCTTAGCAATATTTTTCCTGATCGGTCTCCTCAAAGCAAACAGAATAAAAAAAAAAATATTTGGACTACACCAAAATAAGCTTTTATGTAGCAAAGGAAACCAACAAAGGTAACTTACTAAATGGAGAAAGATGTTTACAAAAAAGGTATCTAATAAGGGGTTAATATCCAAAAATGATATATAAAAATCTTTTATAACTCAACACCAAAAACACATTTAAAAATGGGCAGAGGACCTGAATAGGTATTTTTCCAAGGAAGAAATAAATTGGCCAAGAGATACATGAAAAGATTCTCAACATCACTAAGCATCAGGGATATGCAAATCAAAACTGTAAGGAGATATCAACTCCTATCAGTCAGAATGGCTAGTATCAAAAAGGTAAGAAATAAGTGTTGGCAAGGATGTGGAGAAAAGGCAACCCTCATGTACTGTTGGTGGTTTTCTATTAAAAATAGAAAAACCAGGGCACCTCAGTGGCTCAGTCAGTTAAGCAAGCAATATGGCTCTTGATTTTGGCTCAGGTCATAATCTCATGGTTTGTGAGTTTGAGCCCCATGTCCGGCAAAGGAGCCTGCTTAGGATTCTCTCCCCACACCGTCTGCCTTTACCCCCCCCCAAACTCAAACACACACACACACACACACACACAAATAAAAATAGTAATACCACAGGACCCAGTAGTTCCACGTCTGAGTATCTACCTGAAGAAAATGAAAACACTAACATGAAAAGATTATTGCACCCCTATGTTTGTTGCAACATTATTTACAACAGTCAAGATATTGAAGCAATTTAAGTATTTGATAGACAAATGGATAAAGATGTCATATAAACAATGGAATATTACTCAACCCTAAGAATAAAAATCTTGCAATTTGTGACAATATAGATGGACTTTTATGAGAACATTATGCTAAGTGAAATAAATCAGAAAAAGACATTCCATATGATTCACTTTTACGTGGAACCTAAAAGACAAAACAAATGAATAAAAATAGAAATAGACTCAATACAGAGAAGAAACTCGTGGTTGCCAGAGATCAGTGAGGAAGGAGATTAAGAGGTACAAACTTTCAGTTGTAAAGTATCTAAGTCACAGGAATGAAAAGCACAGTATAGAGATACAGTCAATTAGGTTGTATTAACTTTGTATGGTGACAAATGGTAATTATACTGAGGGGAGTATTTTGTAAAGTATGTAGCTGTCAAATCACTATTTGTACACCCGAAACTAATATGTCAATTAAGAAAGTCTGGAAAAAAAAAAAAAACTAAGTTTTTTGGATGCATAGACCAAGATAGCTGGATGAAACTTTCATAGCTATAAATTCCTGTATTTTCTCTGCTTAAGAATTTTTGGGATGTTGACAAAAATGTCTAGAACTTATTAAAAGTCATATTGCAGACCTCTGAATGCAATGTGAATATGAAATTATGTTCTTGTGAAGAATTAGTCCTACAGTGATTGCCTAAAATGATTGATCTGTGACCACAATGTTTGGTGTATTTACTTTAATCCTAATAAATTACACTACTACCCAATAGCTTTTGAGTTTACTATTCTCAAGCTTTTAAAAATATATTCTCATTTGATCCTCTTCTGAGTTTTTATTAAGTGGCTAAATTTAAGGTAGTGTATTTGATTATTTCTATCTTTTAAGAATTGAAGAAATGGTAAACCAAGGCAACAATTATCTGTATATACAGAGCTTTGAAAATTAGGGTTGAATTTTGTCAAATGTTATTCAGTGTGTTAGGAGGAATACTTTGGCGTTGGTCCAAAATTGTTCATTAGATCTAAAAGTAATAGTTGGCATGAGAGCCGAAGAGCTATAATCACCTGTGACTTGTCCCTTTAATCTGAACATTTCTAGAAAACAGGAACCATGTTGAAGCCTAAGCTCATTCTGACAAGAAACTCCTTGAATGGCAATGGTGGTGGATATTGTAAAGACTTAAAGGGTAGGCAAAGTATCAAAACTTCAACCTGCCCGTTGAGGAAAAAACGCCAGTTGAAGTTAAATGAGGGCAATCAATCAGTAGAGAGTGAGTAGAGAAGTTTGGTCATTTCCCCATATCACTGAAGAACCAGCAGAGTCCCGAAGCCCTGGAGCTGCCTTTGTTTCCTCTATTAAATGTGTGTGGCAACTCTGCGTATGAGGCTGGGTGGCTTAGGTCTTTGAGTTCCTTTCCTGGAGGAAAGACAGTTTACTCTTCTTTGGTGGCAGTAGGACTGTCTGGCTCTGTACGTTTAGCCAATTCTGGAACACTTCCACCAGGGGTTAAATATCATTCTGTAATTACCACATCAATTAGGATGTTTCGAAATAGGAAACCCACTTCAGATTGTATTGAGGCATCATGGGCAATTACTTGCTTTTAAGTGAAAAGTCTAGCAATAGGTCAGCAAATTTTGATCAGGGCAACAACTCAACTTCTCTACAATTTTAGTCGCTCTGAATCCCTCTGTTCACTTTACTCAACTTCTCTTACAGTCACAGAAGGGCCGCAGCAGGGCCAGATGTTACATTCGTATACCACATTGTCAAAAAGAAGAGAGTACTTGTCTTTTCCAGTGACTGAAAAAACAAAAGTCCTTAACTTCCCTAGATTTGGATCAGTTAAGATGCTGAGCCCACCCTTGAACCAGTCATGGTGCCAGAAGAATGCTATGCGCTGACTGGTTCAGGCATGCTATCAAGCCTCACACCTGCAACAGGTGATGCTAGGTGAGGCACCATAGCCACCGTGGCCGCTTCATAATGAGGACATTCTCAATATTCACACATAGAAACCATGACATGACCCCATGCGCACTCACTCTCGATGCTCTTGTCTTTTCCAAACTACAAGAGAATTGGTGGGATGTCTGCTGGGGTCGATGTAGCAGGTTTTAATGTACAGGGCATTTAATGCACCAGGCAACTTGCAGGGGTGGGAGTTCTGAGGATGCAGACTTTTGGCATTTAACTGTAGCTCAGGAGTGAGTTTAATTAAGAATAATCAGTCAGGGGATGTTAATATTAGCAGTCTAAAATTAACCACACAGAAGTAGAAGAGTCAAAGAATTGTCAGCTATGTTCAAAGGCAAAAACTAAAATCTGTTGCTTTTCCTTGTATCCCCAAATGAATTTACATAAAGCTTAATGGCTTTATAATTATATTAGAAATTTTACTCTTCACTACCTTCTTCAAGCTGCATTTTTTAGTGCTTTCTCACTAGGTGCTTAATTTTCCCCATTTGGTGAATAAAATTTAAGTGGATACAGACTTTTTAATGTATGGGTACTAGATGCTGGGAAGAAAACACAGATTTAAGATGTTATAAGATTAAGTCTGGAATAGTGGGAGATTTCTAGAATATGAATGACTTTGTTTGTACTGTGGAACATGGGATGTGAAAAGCTAGGGCTCCTGATGGCAAATAAGGGCGACTAATCAGAGTTTTGTTAAGGGTGGGTGCCAGTCTACAAAATCTGTGACCATGTCCTCTGTGTGAGGCTGTAAACAGTTCTGTGGACATCATGAAATTATTCTGACACATCTAAACTGGCTTCTTTTTCTACCTTATCCTAGGCCTCAAGGGCTTACAATGATAGGTGGCCAGATCCATCTAATTTTCTGTTTTTGCACTTTGGATTCTAGTCCTGGCTTTCTCTTTCTGCATGACTGGAGGCAAATGATTCCCCCTTTGTGATCTCTAGGAGACATGACTAATGCAGCTTTCAGTACAGCCCCATCAGTAGGATCAAATCAGGTAACACACAAGCATTGTAAAGTTACACAATGGTAAAGAATTATTTAATCTATCCAATACCAAAATGGTATTGCAATAGTACATTTCTTCAACAAACCTTCCTGAGGCTTCTTTTTAACAGGAATTCTTACTGCAGAGTGATACAATTTGGTCATTCTAAAAAAAAAAAACACAGAGCACCAAGATGCTTCTACTTTATAAAATTAGATATTGGAAAACATGCACAAGTCTTTTGGCTGCTATCACTCAAGGGGAATGGCAATTCAATCTCTAGTAACAGGGATCCAACTTCACCATTAATGTGGTTTCTGTGAGTTCACCTGCTCTAATGAGCTGAAGAGAGATAATGCCTACTGTGAGAGACATCAATGTTAAGAGGCAGGATAAATGATTTTGATGGAAAGACCTAAGGATATATGTCCCTCTTGAGCTTACTTCTAAAACCCCTTTCCAGTTGACCATGAAAAACATTCAAAGTCTTTACTCTAAACTGCTTTAAAATAACATTCTATTCTGCTACAATTCTTCTGTTCTGCATTAATCAAGAGCGATGAAGAAAAGAAAGTGAATCTCCTCTCAACCTAATCTTGCAGATCACACAGACTGGCTTTGATGCCCGTTCAGAAGTTCCTGAAAGAGAGGAGGATGCACTCAGCTGAAAATGACAAGGAGATCCCCATGTGACTCTGTAATGGGATCATTAAAAAGGAGCGTTTAATCTCTGCAATCCCTGACTTTAAAACAGACACTATTGTGAGAATCAGAAGGCAGAGAGACTCAGCACGGAGATTCTCATCATAGCAAAGATGAAGTATCTGAAAAGGACTTTTATATTTAAAAAAAATTTCTTTGCACAGAATCTTTCCCTTCATTTATCCTTCGCTCCATTTTCCCTGAGGTTATTTCTTATCCATTCCCTCCCTGGACATAAAATACCTGTCATTGATATTTTCAGCAGGCTTATCTGTTTTTGTGTGTGTTAGAATCCTCCTAGTGTCTGTGGAAGCAGGGAAGCAAACAGCAAGGGCAACTGGAAGAATTCTTATTACTATTTAGTTAGTTTTGCCTGTGTTCGTCAGGCTGTAAGTGGAGTTGGGTAAGAAAAGTCTGGGTGAGAAGGGCTTCTGGGATGTCCTTTCCTGATCCTGGTCAATCAGAGGCATAGTGGACTTCCTCACACTCAATGTCAGAAACCTTTTTACTTTCCCATGAACTCATAACCCTAAACCCTGTTGGTTTGAAGTAGCGACACTTCTATTTCCAGTATCCCATTCTTCTCCCTCCAAATAGCTTCACAAGTGCCATGGAACTGGAAACATGGATCAGTACAGCAATTAGTGGTTAGCCCCAAATCCAGGTCTTTTATAACTTGTTACTTACCCAACACATACAAAAAATAACTCAGAGGACTCTTGGTCATGTCCAGTTGTAAACCTGACCTTACACCATCCATGTTGAATGGAAGGACACTGGAACTCAGGTAATTAAAATAGGTTTCAAGGCTTGGCTCAATCATTTACCTTCCTTTATGCCTACAATGGTGACACCTCACCTGTGTAGCAGAGCTTTGGGGGATTGAAGTAGAATGGAAATGAAGGCTCTGTGTCAAATGCCATATAAAGTGAGATTCTGCCTGGGTCTATAGCCATTGGGATTTTAAGGATGGTGTTGATGACTCTGGTGGAGTTCCTTTTTAGTCCAGAACAGATAGCTAGAAATAAATGGCGATGTTCCTGTGTCTAGACCTCTGGATCTATGCAAAGTATTTCTAAGTAGTTTGATCTCAAAGGCTAAGCTGGGGAAACCGAGGTCATATAATGACATTTTCTCCTTTCCTCTCAAATAGAAAACAAAACCTGCCTCCCATCTCCCAACTCTTATCATTAGATTTCTTTTGCTTAAATACATGGTTCTTCAGATTCAAACAAGGAAAAGCATAAATGCTGGCTCACAAGATCATGATTGCAAATCTGGACTGGGGTGAGGAAGATACAAAAAAGAGAAAGGATTTGGGAGTAGAGAGAAGTAAAAAATGCAGGCCTCCTCTTCTATTTCCCTCCAGACAGAATAAGAAAGTAAATTGAAAAGGCAACTTTTAAAGACACTTAATGATAGGAAGTCACAGTGGTTAAAAAAAAAATCATGTTCTTTGTGATAAACAGACTTGTGATTGTGTGTAAATAAACCATTGTGTGTTCTGGAAAATAATTCCATGTTGCTGGAGAATAAATATAACCAGACAATTCTTAAGTAGGACAGAGAACTAAAAAGCCAGTCAACCCAAACAAAGAACATCTTGTAATGTGTCTAGAAATTTAAAAAATATCCTTCTTTCCTTTCTCTAAAAGGTGAAAAACATCACAAAAGCTGGTTTTATAAGTCAATAGAAGATAACTGTTCCACTGGTCTTCCTTACGAAGGGTAAGCCCATTCCACCTCTGATGCTTCATGTTAAATGAAATCTTTGACAACCACCTTTACTTCTAGTAGGCATTCAGCAGCTATTCATTGAACCGAAGTTTCCTTAAACCTTGGAGAATCTAAAGTGTGTGTTCGTGTCTGTCTCCCTCCCTCTCTGGTGGTGTGTGTGTGTGTTTAAGAGAGGAGAGAGAGAAGAGAGAGAATAATGGTAATACTCAGGGTAGGTCAGCAGCTCTTCCATATGTATACCTGCCTGGTTTCCCTCCTCTTCTGTCTTCCCTCCAAGTCTAATGGTTCAGCTGGTTCTGCAGGAGCCTCCAAGTGGACTACTTGTCTCTCTCCTGAAGCCAATATGTTCTCCTAGGAGAATTGTCACCAATATGGTCTCTGTGCATTCAGTCAGTATTTACTAAGTTTCTGCTTCCTGCCAGCCACCACTCTAGGTTCTAAAATCCCCTCCTCAGCAACTTTCCATCACGTATGGAATTATGTGGCAATCAGCCTCCTCTCCTGCCTCCCTTATCCATCCCACACGTTGGCTTTTCAGCCATAGCAGAGTCCTTTTGTTTCCTGAGAGTGGTATGCTGATTCATCCTTTCTTGTCTTTGTTCCTTCTGCAGTAAAAACCCTTCCCCATCTTGCTGGTCTGAAGTATTCCTTTCATCCTGTAACATTGAGCTAGGGGATTTTTCTGTAACGGTTGCTCTGATCTTTTTCTAACCTGGATGGGGGGCAGCACTGTATACTGTATTTCATAGTGCTACAGTAGTACTTCCAGCACTTGCTTGAGCATCCTATCAGTATAATACATAGCTCATATATATAGCACTGGATTGTAATGCTGTCTGTCCATGGTGTCTCCCTGCCTGAAGAGCAAGCATCCTGAGGCTAGGAGTTAGTTCTAGAGCATCTTGGCATGCCCAGCACCTAAAAAGATATGTAATATACATTTGTTAAGAGAAGAGCAACATAGGCTTATTCACTCCACAGCTCTTTCCTAATGCAATCTCAACTAATTATCTTACTTCAATACATCTGTATGTTGATAACTCCCCCAAACTTGTCTCTAAAAACCTCTCTCAAGCTCCTGCTCACCTATCTGATTTTCCTCAAATCCACTTCTCCATTTTGTTAAGTGGTACCCAAAATCCAGACATCCCCAAGCCAGAAATCAGGGTTGTGTCTTTCAAAGTTCCTTCTTCCTCAACCAAACATCCAGTTCATTACCAAGTCTAGTGCATTCTACCTCTAACTCAGATCTTGAATCTTTCTTCCTTCATCACTAGTGCTCTTCCCCTGATCTCTCTTGCCTGGTTTACTACCAAGCCTGCTAACCAGTCGCTCTAATGTCCTGCCCACTCCCCCTTCAATTGGCTCTCTACGATGCAGGCATGCCAGCTTTAAAAAAAATGCAAATGGCATCCTGTCTCTCCTTGCCTAAAATTATTCACTATTTTCCCATTCCCAAAAAGGTAAAATTCTTTAAGTCTTGGCACACTTTTTATACTCCAGACATATAGCCCAGAATTCTCCCTGCTGAATGGAAACAGATATGTAACAATTCATATTCAGATTATACCAGTTACCAAGAAATGCAGATATTCCATAATTATGGCTGCCAGTCATCAAACTAGAGAAACTGCTAATTAAGAGACAAAGCAATATATGTGTAACTGAGCAGTACCTAAGGTAGGAAAGGAATATACCAACTTATTTCAATTAAAATTAGCTGGAATCATTTAGGATATAGTTTATCTTGGGGGAAAAATGGAATAGATTAAGTCTTTCTCCCCTGATGCACAGTAACAACATATCACTTTCTTTGAAGTTTCTTTCAAAGAGTCTGCTAGCACTTGATTATTGAAAATATAAATACTGGAGAACTTCACATCTATATTTTAATAAACCACAAAACCTAATTATATTTGGAAAACTTCCCCAAGTCCCTGTTGTACCTTTCAACAAGGTATTCAACCAGCTGAATGCTGAAGGACTTCATATGACCAAAACTGTCCTACTCATGAATTTCACCTAAGAAATTTTCACATTTATCGTAAGTAATAAATGAATCACATTATCAACATGCAAAATACATTTTATGATACACTGCCTTTTCATTGCATTTCTTTTGTTTATATTTTTACCAATGATAAGTCAAGATGATTTTCAAAAAAATGAATTGGAAATGATAGCTATGTTTAAAATATTTCTATCTACTGTGGAGAAACACTATAGTCAGTGTTTTAATAATCCAGGTAATTTCAAATTAGTGTCAGCAAAAACCAATCCCAGCTGGTCTTTTTTGTTGTTGTTTGTTTGAACTTAGGGAGGCAGTAGAGCATCATGTAAGGGCTTTGGATTTTGGCCTCAGAAAACCTAACTTTGAATCACCTGGTAGGGTAAATTTGGAAAGATAACTTCCCTGATCCTCAGGTTTCTCTGGATAAGATTGTATCTACTAGTGGGGTGATGAATTCAGGTGACCTTAACTGTAGGGTGTGACAGGGGTTAAAAATTGCAGTTTTAATGAACTGTGAGGATATAAACCATTTTACCTACCTTTGATCTCATTCACAAAATGAAATGCCACAAGATGCCTTTGGTATTCATATCACTGTGTAGTTACAGTTAATATGGTGACTAAATCCACTGATTTTCCAAAGGATGTGGATTTTATGGAAAAGATAGGTATATTTTATCATGGTTCACTTGTGAGTTTAGGGACTTCGGCATTAGTACAATTGCCAATATAGATTAACATGCCTTAGAACGATCCTAGAATCCTGGGATTATTGTGGACCTATGAGGCTTCCATTTACAGTTCCATTTCAAAGGGAAAGAGTTTTTTGTATAGCTCTTAAATTCTTATCTCTAAAACCTCTCATGTTCCTGCTCACATAGTTAGAATTTCTAACTGTTCTGGGAAGCAGGCACTAGTTCATTTTTGTCTTTACTAATTTACTCAAATGTTCATTGAATGTGTACAACACACCATTCTAAGCAAAGAGCAAACAGTTGGTCAAAAATATAAAATCCCTGACAACACACATACATTAACAAGCAAACCATAAAGTGTGCAATACGGTGAGGAACACTATGGGGACTAGAAGGCAGGGAAGCTTTATATGGAGTGTCAGAGGAGGGCCTTCTAATTTTAAATATCATGGTCTCAGAGGGTGTGATTGAGAAGGTGATACTTGCATGAAGACATGAGGGAGGGGAGTGAGAGCACCACAAGGGTTTCTGGGCAGAGGGAAGAACAAGAACAAGGGCCTAGATGCAGGAGCGTGCCTGGTGACTGAGGAATAATGAAGAGCCAGTGCAGCTGGAGACGAGTGAGCAAGGGGAAGAACAGGGGGAGGCATCAGAGAAGCAGGGCCCTCAAGCCATTAGGATCTCTGGTTTTTAATCCAAGGGAAAGGGTAAGTCACTAGCAGGCTTTAAATGAAGAAATGGTGTGATCTGAGTGGATTAAAGGAATTTGTTCAATAAGCAGGAAGCCTCTTGTTCCTACAGTTTCTGTAGCCCACCTTGAGTGCTGGTCCCCTCAAAACTTAAGTATCCAATAGGCTCTTTGGGTCCCGTGAGAATTTTGGGTCACTACAAGCCAACACGGAGACTGTTCTATTACAGTCCCAGAGAGTTTAGGGTAAATGTGAGAAGAGTCATTTACACAGAACATGGAAGACACTCAAGAAGTTCTAAGAAATAGAGTATCAGAAACAGGCAGGGGTTGAGAGAATAAATACCAGCTACCCATATCCTACTCTCCCCCACCTCCCCCTGACAACCACCATTTTCTATGAATCTCACTACAAATTTCATTTAAATGGGATTTTTCTATTTATGTTTGATTTTGGTTAGTAAAAGGTCTTCAGATTTTACCTAGTTTGTAGCACATGTCAGAAATTCATTTTTTAAGGCTGAATAATAAAGCATAGTGCTTGGATATATTTAAACTCTTAAAATCTACTCCTTCAGCCCAACATCACCAGCTTGGACCTTCCTTCATCCATTCAGGTGGATTCACAACCTCCTCAATGATTTGGGGGGGAGGGTCTTGCAGAATGCCGGTAGCTGAAAGCACAGAAGAGTTTCACTGAGTAAAGGAGTCCAGGATGACTAGAACTCTAAGTTTAGAGTGAGAGAGTGGTATGTGAGATTGTTAGCCCTTCTTGGCTTTAATTTCTTTCTGGAGTACATCAGGGTAGTTAATCTACAAAGAATGCATGAGGTGACCAGAAACCCACAACCTCCTGGGGCAGTCCCTTCCAATTCTAACTCCACTTCAGGTACCAGCACTAATCTTTCAGTTTTGTGGACGTTAATAATTTGTGATATAGCTCTGAAAACAAGGAGATTCCAGACTATATAGCTATTTCTAAGGGAGGGAACATTACTCCTGCATCTAATAATTCATTGCTTGTCTCTATGATAAAATTCTTTGTTGTGTTGTTTTAATATAGATGTTAAGGGAACATCTCCCCTAACAACCCTCAGAATAAAGAAGTTTCTTGACTATCTCAACTGAAGTGGAATTACACTGAGGTAAGAGGAAGAAGAAGAATGATGGGAGGGAAAAGGAAGACCTGGTATGTTTCGAAGAATCTCCTCCAAAAAACTGCTTGGGTGGCTAATGGGTCTCAACAGTCTGTTGGTGACAGACTATTTCCTAACACCTCTCCAGAAGAAGTTGCATCTTACTACTACCTGTCCTTTCTGTGAAAAATTCTCTATTCAAAACCTGAAAAAAACAAACTAGATGTATATACTGCACTGCCTCTGAGAAAAAAAAGCTCTCAACCTCAAGGTTAATATAAAACAAAGATGAAGTGACAATTAAAATCCAGTTAAGACCACTTTTCAGTTACAACATAGGCATAGATTTGGTTAAGCTTACATAGTATAACTTTTAGCCTCTATTAGCCAGTTATAAGAGTCTTACAATGAGACACTTTGAACTGCTTGATATAGCAGGTGTAATTTTTATGAATGACTTTTAAAGTCTCCAACAATGACCCAGCAATTGTACTACTAAGCATTTATCCAAAGGATACAAAAAACACTTATTTGAAGGGGCACATGCACCCTGGTGTTTATAGCAGCATTATCAACAATAGCTAAATGATGGAAAGAACCCAAATATCCATTGACTGATGGATGGATAAAAGTGATATTGTGTGTGTGTGTGTGTGTGTGTGTGTATATATATATATATATATGAGTAATACATATATGTGTGTGTGTATATATATATATATATATATATATGAGTAATATGGAATTTACTCAGCCATCCAAAAAAAAATCTTGCCATTTGCAACCACGTGGATGGAACCAGAGTGTATTATGCTAAGCAAAGTCAGAGAAAGACAAATATGATTTCACTCACAGGCATAATTTAAGAAACAAAATAGATAAACATAGGGCAAGGGAAGGAAAAATAAGCTAACAACAGAGGAAGGCAAACCATAAGAGACTCTTAGAAACCAAACTGAGGGATGCTGGAGGGAAGGTAGGCAGGGTGATGGGCATTAAATAGGGCACTTGTTGGGATGAGCCCTGGGTATTATATGTTAAGTGATGAATCATTAAATTCTATTCCTGAAACCAGTACTACACTATATGTTAACTTGAATTTAAATGAAATCTTGTAAGAAAAAGTCTCCAACAAAATATTTTAGGCTATTAAGCAAAGGATTTGTTAATCCTGTCTAGATAGAAACATAGCTTATACAAAGCAAGTAATCAATACCCTTTTCAAAATAAGGTAGCAGGAAAGGGTCTTTATGGGAAGGATGCTGGGGTATCCTAGAAAATTTAGTACAGGAATCAGGTCACCGTTTAAGTTCTTATATCAAAAGTTCATAGACTATAATGGATTGCCCTACAACTGTCAGGACTCAGCTTGTAAGTTTGGATGTTCTCAGTTCTAGTTGCTAGCAGAAACCAACACCTATTCCACATTCCAAGGTGAGAGAATCTGGTTCAATCGTTTTGGGTGAGATGTCAATCCAGAAATATCTCTAACATTTGTGATACAGGAGTTAAAGTGTAAATGGAAACCCTCCAAGAAACAGACTCTTAATTATAGAGAACAAATTGATGGTTATTAGACAGGAGGTGGATGAAGGGATGGGTAAAATAGGTGATAGGGATTAAGGAGTACATGTGCTATGATGAGCACTGGGCATTGTACGGAAGTGTTGAATTACTGTATTGTACACCTGAAACTAATATTATACTGTGTTAACTGGAATTTAAGTAAAAACCTAAAAAATGTGTATATGTTAAAAGTTATAAGTCAAGGTAATAAGTAAAATGTTCTATCCTCTTACCTTGACAGGCATGCCTTCCTAACAAGCCTGGAAGTCTAGGTTTAAATTTAGAAATGTAGCAGCAGAGAAGGTTGGCTACTAGACTGTTGCCCATCTGCTACCTTCTACCCTTAGCTTTTGAATACCCTACCCTGTATACCCAAACTCCAAACATAGCCTACAAATACCTCCCCCTTCATACCAATTGGACCTATAGCCACAAGGCTCCTGAGGGTCCTAGGAATAGCTTGAGCTATTTGGGCATGGATTCCAGGGTCCTGGATTCTCACACAAGGGCACACCAAGTGGGGGGGTGGGGTAGAGCAGGAGAAGGAACAGAGCATGATTCCCAAGGCATGGGTCACTGTCAGCCAAGTATAGGGGTGTAATACTAAGCTGTAATACTAGGAAAAATTATCACTCTGGTTGTATTTGCATAATTATGGCTCATCTGATTACAAGGCTAGTTAAGTGCATTAAACAACAGAAAAGGAACTTCATATTCAGTTTCCTACATACTAAGTCAGAAGAAAAAATTTCCTAGGTACTACCTAGGAAATCGTCACTGAAACACAAATCAAACGATTTATCTTCTTAGTTCTGAAGTTAAAACTCCTTGTTCTCTCTCCCTCCACCCCCAATATTGGCAAAGGATTCACCTCTATAGGTCTAATAGATTGTTGGTGCCAGTCTCGTGGCCTTGTTCTACAAAATTTCTATTTCTTCTCTTAGGAAAAATAAATAAAACACTACAACACCTGAAACCAGTTCAGATTAAAACTGTGCTAAGCTCTTATTCCATTACTTTCCTCTCCTGGGTTCCTTCATAGGCGTATCTGTGTGCGACTAAGATCTTCAGAACCTTGCATGAGTGATTCTCTACATGAAGTTGTTGTTTCCTATTTTCTGACCTCAATTTCCACTGCTGAAATTGAATAGGACACCAACAGAAAAAATGACACAGGAACGTGTCTCCAACGAGAGACTGAAAATGTTTCTCATTGCCTAAACAACCAAGTCCAAATTCACTGAAATTTTTCTTCTGGTCTTACTTCTTTTTAGCTTCTTGTATACATCACAGTATTCTTTCTATGGCTCTGGTTTTATTGTATCATTCCTCTTGTTCTGAGCTTCCAGTGGCCCTTGATTTTGATGGCAGTGATTCTCGAGGGTGTGGGAAATAAAGTTTGAATATGAACTTCAGAATCAAAAAACTCTGGTCTGAGTTCTAGTTCTGCTACTGACAAGCTTTGTGATTCTAGACAAGTTAACCCTTCTGGTCTCCATTTCCTCATCTGTTAAAGGGGGATCACAATAGTGCCTATCTCACTGGGTTGTGATACAGATTAATTGCGTATAGTGAAATTCGTATGGCAATGCCTGGCAAATTAAACCTTCCATAGGTGATGCTCAACATCACTCACCATCAGGGAAATGTAGATCAAAACCACTGTGAGATATCACCTTAGACCTGTTAGGATGGTTAAAATCAAAAGACAACAAGTGTTAGTGAAGATGTGGAGAAAAAAAACTGTTGGTGAGAATTTAAATTGGAACACTGATTTGAAGAGATCTATGCACACCCATGTTTGTTATTTACAATAGCCAAGATATGCAAGCAACTGAAGTATCCATCAATAGAAAAATGGATAAGGAAGATGTGGTGAGAACCTTGTGAAATGAAATAAAGGCATAATCATAATTAGAGAACTGGTGATTGCCAGAGGGGAGGGAGGTAGGGGGATGGGCAAAATGAAAGAAGGGGAGAGATACATGCTACCAGTTATGGAATAAATCACAGCAATAAATTACACAGCATGAGAAACATAGTCATTGATTCTGTAATAGCATTGTATGGTAACAGATGGTAACACTTGTGGGGAGCAGAGCATAAGGTATAAAGTTATTGAATCACTATGTTGTACACTTGAAACAAATGGGACAGTGTCAACTTTACTCAGATTTTTAAAAAGTTGTGTACTTTATATATATCCATCCCTTCCATAGGTAGTTAAAAATATACTCATCCTCTTAGGGTTTGTGCCCATTCCCATAAGCTCATCTCTTGCTGTTCTCAGGCTTATACCTTGCATTTCAGAGCTACTGAACTACTTAGAGTTTCTGTGAACTATTCTTTGACAGCATTAATGGGGGGAGAGGCAGAGAGAGAAACTGTGAGATCATGACATGAGTCAAAGTAGGGACATTTAACCGACTGAGCCACCGAGGTGCCACCTCCCTTTTAAAGCATACTTCCCTCTTTAAAGAGGACTCAAACAGATACGACCACTTTAAGAGTTCTCCCCTTTTCCAGACACAAGTGACATACACTGCTACTTCTATCCATAATTCTCTGCTACACTTCCCCAGTGTAGAGGATGCAAGACTTTGCTTGGTGAAGAGACTAACAGAAGTGGTAAGATTTTCAGCAAGTTCTCCAAAGTAGAGTGTTACCTATTCCCCCTCAGGAAAACCAAGGAGACCTCAGGCATCGGTGAGAGGCAGTTAAAAAGAGTCACTCTTTCCACTGGAGGATCAGTCTTGGTGTCAGTCAGTGAAGCTGGGAAGATAGCCATTTCACATCAGATCATCATGATGTATCATGAGCTAACCAACTGTCACACTTAATAGCAGAAAGAAGAATTTGAAACTTTAGTTTGTATGGTTTCTGATCAGGCATTTTAAAAACATTGCCTCTTAGTGGTGGATTTCCATTGCTGCTTTGATAACCTCTGAGAAACCACTGCTTCAGTGTGCCAAGAAAAGGTTGATGGTGCCCAAAATTTCAGATCAAGTATGAGGGTTTCAGGTTCAATGAGATCACAGGTGGCTCGGTGACTGGGTTTTCGAGTCTTAAATTTGGAAAGGACCACTGAGTCCACCCTTCAGCCCTCAAGTCCTCTCTCCAAACAGGCCACCTCGGCCAGTGTCATAAAACTAATTATCAGAGCTAAAACTAGGACCCAGGTGTCCTAACTCCAAGCCTGTGGGAATGAGGCCTATGCCCACATCTCTTCCCAAATCTCTTCCAATTTCCCCACAAAAAGGCGTAAAGGAATTTTAAAGCTGTGTAAGGCCTTAGAAGACTTTGAGTCCACTTCCACATTTTTTTTTTTCCTTAACAGACTTAAAAAAGGAAGCTCACTAAGATTAGGTGACTCATCTGAGCGTTAATCTCAGAGTTAGAATGAATCTGGGAGGGGTGCCTGGGCGGCTCAGTTGGTTAAGCATCCAACTTCAGCTCAGGTCATAATCTCGCAGTTTATGGGTTTGAGCCCTGCATCTGTCAGCCCAGAGCCTGCTTTGGGTTCTGTGCCTCTCTCTGCCCCTCCCTGCACTCACTCATGTGTGTGCTTGCTCACACTCTCTCTCCCCACTCTCAAAAATCAACAGAAAAATTAAAGGTGAATCTGGGATTAGATTTCTGGTCCTGACTCTCCACCCATTTTGTTTTGCTATGAGAATCTGACATCAGTTTAATCCCAACTGAAGACAAGATATACCTCAGCTTTAAGTGATAGGACACAGGAATGGTGGTCAGTGCTGCATGCCCAGCCCCGGATGGCTAAGCAGGCTGCTCACTCTTGGGAGAGCTCCATGGATGTTAGGTACTAGTGACAGATGGACAAGGATAGTCCAGTCTTCCAGGCTGTTGGGAGGACATGAGCTTCTTAAGTAACATGCCCAGGCAGCCATGGCTGTGACCCCAAATCAGAAGTTGGTTGTTCAATGGTATTGACATGGTTCATATTTTTTGCGTGTGAACACATACACGGCTCTCCAATATCTGGGTTAAGCTGACACTGGTCATGCACACAGGTTTTTTCCCCCACATATTTACATATTAAAGTCATCCTCGGAGGATTACAGAAGACTGCATATGTATTAATATTCATTTTATGGCTGAGGTGTTTTTTTATTGCAAAATACTGATCAAATATGTTTTGTCAAAGTAATTTCAATTGCTTTGAATGATTTCATCTGTATTTTCTGTATTCAACAGTCATATACTAAAAGCTATAAAAATAAATTCACACCTAATAGAGGCTTCAACATCAGTTCCTCATCTGTTGTCTTTTAGACATGCAAGCAATTCTCTATTGCTATGAGTAAACTGCTCTAATTCAAATGAGTTAACTTCTCTAAGTTATGATAGGATTTTATAAAGGCAGAGTTAGTTCATATCCTAGTAGCTGCTCTCTAGTTACTGATTTCAAAGTTAACATAGGTCAGTGATACATACCATACCCCAAAGTATGTTCTAGGGAAAATGGACACCTGTTGGAAGATGTAATGTCAATTTGTTTCAGATGTTCATCTGGAGATTCATGAGAACAAAATGCCCTGATATTCACTCAAAAATATTTCTAAGTGTCAGGGGTGCCTGGGTGGCTCAGTCGGTTGAGTGTCTGACTTTGGCTCAGGTCATTATCTCATGGTTCATGGGTTCGAGCCTAGTGTAGGGCTCTGTGCTGGAAGCTCAGAGCCTGGAACCTGCTTCCAATTCTGTGTGTCCCTTTCACCCTGTCCCTCCCCTGCTCACGATCTGTCTCTATCAAAACTAAGTGTTAAAAAATAAAAAAAAAATATTTCTAAGTGTCTAAGCTAAGTGCTGCCCACCCAGCATTAGATCATGTATTGAGTATGTGGCAATGAAACAAAGAGGAAACTAACATGCAAATTTATAATTACAATATGTTTACTAAAATGGAGGTGCATATGGAGTACCATGGGAACAAAGGAGTAAAGAGCACTCCTATCTTTCTGGGAGGAATGTTTCTGAAGAAAGCAGTGTTTGAGCTAGAACAATGCAAGCTGCTTTTCTGTAGACCAGTACAGTTACCCATCAGCTTTCTTTCCCTATTAACCCAAGATCTATTGCCAAAGTCATCTAGCAAATCACTAGAAGAGATACTCTGAGTATCTGGACATAGTGTAATATTGGTTTTGAGAGAATTCAGTGAGTCATCATTTACATACAACACACAATGTTCATTCTAACAAGTGTCCTCTTTAATACCCATCACCCATTTAGCCCATCATCTGCCCCCTACACATCAGCCCTCAGTTCTCTATCATTAAGAACCTCCTATAGTTTGGTTTCCCTCTTCTCCCCACCTTTCCCATATGTTCATCTGTTTTCTTAAATTCCACATGAGTGAAATCATATCGTATTTGTCTTCCTTTGACTGATTTTGCTTAACATAATACAATTTAGCCAGTATGGCAGTTCCTCTAAAAGTTAGAAAATAGAATATCCAGAAGTTTCACTATTTACCCAAAAGATACTAAAATACCTATTTTAAGGGGTACATGCATCCTAATGTTTATAGCAGCATGATCAAAAATAGCCAAACTGTGTAAAGAGCCAAATTGTCCATTAACTGATGAATGGAAAAGATGTGGTATGTGTGTATCCATTGTGTGTGTGTGTGTGTGTGCACGCGTGCGTGTGTGTGTGTCTTGATTTTGGCTCAGATCATAGTTCAAGGATCATGGGATAGAGCCACTCACCTTCCCCTCTAAAAAAAAGAATGAAATCTTGTTATTTTCATATCACATTCTTAGATGAGTGCATTTATTATCAGAGACTGAAGGTAGTCCATTACCATTAGGACTGTTCTTAAGTGTGGGCAATTTTGTTTAAGGGTATGTAGACAACCAATTATTGTTTGAGATTTCTTTATATGTGGACTAAGGAGAGTAAGCTGAATTTTAAAAAAATGGTTAGATGGTTAATTTCATCAAGTTATATATGTATACCTCCAGATGTACAGAATCTTTATACAATCCATCCCAAGAATTGGATGCGAAGTCATATTCAAACTGCCAAGAGCAAGATCACAGAAGCTATAGGGAGATGGCGTTCATCAGAAATTTACTTGCATTCAATTTAGAAATACTAATTAGTTTAGTAATCCAGTTTCTCCGCTAATAACTTCCTTCCCTTCCTCCTTTCCCTGTCGAACATCTATCACTATGCTAGAATAACAAGAGGGCACAAATTCAAAAGGGATTCAAGAGTTTAAGACAGGTATTTGGTGGTTCTTGCTTGTATTGGTGTAATGAATAGCAGAAAAGAAATTCAAAAACAGACATAAGGAGAAAAAAAAAACCTATGTGGGAGCCACATAACATGGAAACCAAGAGGCCGTAGCATTTAGATATGTCTAATGAGGATTATAATCACTCTTGGTCATAAAAGGTTAAATACTAGCCTTGTGTTCAGTTAGGAAGTGATACATTTTAGAATGATTTCCTACTGAAATAGTTAAAACCAAAACATTGATATTTATGTTGTTCTCAGCTAGAAATCTAGTCTATATGGAATAAAATATTTTTTAGTTTTTTTAATTTTTTTTTAATTTTTGAGAAACAGCGCAAGCAGGGGAGGGTCAGAGAGAGAGGGAGATCTGAAGCAGGTTCCAGGCTCTGAGCTGTCAGCACAGAGCCCAATGTAGGGCTTGAACCCACAAAGTGTGAGATCATGACCTGAGCCAAAGTCAGACACTTAACAGACTGAGCCACCCAGGCACCCCTATATGGAATAAAATTCTTTGAGAGATCTATGAAATCTCTTCAATTACCCATCTAAGACACAAAATATGTACTTATTAGCAAAGTTAAATGTAATGCTCTTAAAATGAAGGTTGTTTAAAGACTAGATAACTGACAAGCCATTTATTGCTGGTGTAGGCAAATCTCATCCTCCCAATATACAGGGCATACTGGAAATGAAATGTTATACCAATCTTAATATACATGTTATCTACATCTGTCATGATGCTGAAATGTTCTCAGAAACACCTGTATGTTAATTCATCTATATACGCAAACACAAACTAGCATGTTTTACCACCTTTGTCCTTTTTTAAATTCAAGATGATGGCTTGGAAGGTATCTTCAGTTTTATTTGGGGATTATAATTAGGATTTTCCCTGTATGTTGACCTAGAGTCTTATTTGGAGTAGTGATTGCAGTTGCTGTAGAGCCCAGGGTTCATTTAAAACATTATTGTGTGGTCAGCCTTAGAAGCAATCATCTTAATCTTGCTTACAAGCTCACAGTGGTGTCCAGCTCATGACAGGTGTTCATTAATTTTTTTTTTTTTTGGAATCTGTTTGCCCACACATTTGTCTTCGTTGTCTAACGTTATACCCCCTCCCCCATCCTGGGCTTTCTTGGCAGGAGCTGCTTTTCATGAAGGCCCTCTTCAGTGGTATCACACTGCTGTACACATCTGTCCAACTAGCAGAGAGATGATGTTTTGGCTTTTTAATGTCAGCAAGTGTTCTGTAGGGTTCGTTGGTGAGGCTAATGGAAATGATCAAGAATCAGGCTGTGATACCTGAAGTAGAAGATTACATCAAACAAGATAAAATCCTGCTGCCTCCTTATGTGCCTTCTTCATTCTGGCCTCATGTTTTATTTGTGGCACCAGGTCTGCCAGTTGACTAAAAGACATGATGTTCTAGAATCTAAGACCTACCCGTGTGTAGTTTGCTGCAGAAGCTGTGGGAAGAGCTTTTACTTTTCTATTGTTAAGAAAAACACTCAACATTAGAGCTTTTTGTGTAGGCTAAAAGATTACTACCCAGGTTCCCTTCTGCAGTGGTCTTTCATGATTTTTTCCTTACCTATACCCTGAAAGAATTTTGAAGAAGTATTTCCTCACACATTTTAAAGTTGGCATCTAATTTTTCATATGGTTAGCTGCAACAGATAGTTTTTCAGTGTATTGTAAATGTTGATATTTAAGAATCATATACTTTTAAGTGTATCAAAAGGAATCCAAATACCCTGTAATAGTAGGAACTTGTACATTTTTTCCTCTTTGAATTCCAATTTTCATTCCATTTCTTGTGCAAAATTTCCTCCTACCTGCAAGTCTTCTATATCACCATTTATACTTGGGGCACTTCAGTTAAGCATCAAACTTTGGCTCAGGTCATAATCCTGTGGTCTGTGTCAGGCTCTGTGCTGACAGTTCAGAGCCTGGAGCCTGCTTCGGATTCTGTGTCTCCCTCTCTTTCTACCCCTCCCCTGCTCATGCTTGGTCTCTATCAAAAATAAATATCAAAAACATTTATACTTCTCTTTACCTCAAGGCTGTTCATTTTGCATTTTGGCCCAATCTCAATACATGGCATCACTTCTATTCAGAATCTCAAGTCAGTAACCTGTAACTCATTCTTTTATCTTCCTTACTCATCCTGTACATCAAGTCCTTTTTACTTGACCTCCAGTATCAAGCCAAATGCATCCAGGTCTCTCTAGCACCCTGGGGGTCCTACCAGAATTCTTGAGAGGAGGTTTTGTCAGGTGTGGTTTGCAGAAGCAAAAGCCGGAAGAACTTATATTTCATTTAGAAAACATCATAGTTAAACTGCCAGGCACCAAACCTGTGCCTTTATTCTAAGTTCCATAAAATGTTTTTCTTTTAAAATTGATGAAATGCCAAAATAGTCTTCTTTAAACAAATAAGCCCTAATTGCTTCATTTGCTTTAAGCTTATGGGATGCCTTAGGCACTAGAGAGGAAGGGATTATTTCACCAAGCTTAAAAAAAACCATTTTTAAATGTAATAAATTGTTTCAAAAGTTGTAGGTGACAGCAACTTGGAAGCTATAGCAAATTTGGTGGTAAGGAACAATGTGACTAGGTGTGATTTGAAGGTATAGGTACACTGGATGGCTAATCAAACACACCCCAGTGAGAAATGGAAAAAGATGAACTTTAAAAAGAAAAAAAGACACAAAACTTCTGTTCAATGAAAGAAACAAGGAGATCATACTAGGTCTCAATTCTTTCGTCTTGTTACTCTTCTATTTCTCTTAATTTCGCAGGATCAAAACCAGATATTCAATGAGCAAAATAAAGGATATTCGAGTTTTCTGATACTAGCACGTAAAACAATTTTGACTGAGTTTAAATACAAAATATTTTTCACTTGTTTTTTTACCCTCTGAAAATAGCATTTGGCACTTACATGAAATAGAAAAGATTGAATTCAGCAGAATTCATGTAACAAAGACATATTAAGTACATTTTATGCACCAGGCACTATTCAAGACTTTGGGAGTCTGGTATTGACCCAAGACACTGTAACGGAGGCAAAAGACACAAATGGCTTTCTTCTGGAGAAGGCTTTAATAAAATTGTTGTATAAAAAGCATTCTAGCAAGGGTTGCTTTATGAGATAGTGGTAAGTAAAAGGAGAGTATTCAATTAGATAGTGATAACAGCTACCATTTATTGGACTTACTATGTTATCTTCTGTGCTATATATACTATCTTACTTAAGGCAATCCTACGTGAGACTATGAATTCTACCCTATAGTTGTGAAATCTGACACTCAGGGTAAGCTCAATGTCATACAGCTAGTGGTAGAGCTGGGATTTGAATGGAAATTTACCTGATTTCATGACTCAGGCTTAGAAGACAGTCCTATTATAAAGGCTAGTTGAGCATTTTCCAGGAACCCTGTGGAGAAGGGGCTTTGTGCAAGCTCTCAAATCACATGACTGATGCATTGTCTACCTATAACTCTGATATCGCAGGGCGTCTTTGCTCTGAAACACATTTGCTCCTTTGTCAGAGATCAAGGTCCTACTCATGTAAAGATCAGCAAAATCTTATTTTTCTGCTAAGAGCCACATTACTAAATTTTAGTGTTTTCAGAAATGTGTATGACACACTATCATTGTATTAATAGATGATCTCCTTGGAATTTTGCTTAATAGGGTTATAAGAGTATTGGCAGAGGGGACGGGGTAACATTTGTTATTCAGTCTGCACAGATGTTTCATTTGGGCAGTTTATAAATATAGAGGGGCAGCTATGCTTTCACTTCCCACCGAGACACATCCAGAGTCTGCCTTTATAACGTCTGACCCTCATTCAAATAACGTTTAAAAGAAATCAGATCTCATTTACTAAAATACCAAGCTCAGGCAAGTCTACAGCTACTTTTAAACTGAGTCTTAATTATTCTCTGGGGCTGTTTGGACACGTCAGATATTTTATTTAAGCTGATGATAGTAACTCTTCAGTAACTTCAAAAGGTTTGGCTTGTGTCAGACCACTTTGGGAAGAGGGTTACTGCATTGCCATTTGCCTTTCAACTTGGACAGTCAGCCATGTCATAAAACTTTTATAGATTAATTGCACAGAAATAACTAGCACTGGTTACAATAGGTTGATTTGAATTCCTTTCCTTGGACAGGCTTTTACATGCCTAGTGGACATTCCTTTAGAGCACTGAACTTTAGCACCAGAAATAATAAAAGTTTGTGTTGCTTGAAAAGTTCTAGTACAATATATTCATTAAAACACATTGCTGTTTAAAATGCATCCAAAAAAGCCTTAGAACGTACAAGTCCTTTCTCCTCACTATGAAGAAGGGTCACACCCATCTCCATCCCAGCAGGGCTACTGTACTGAAGTGTACTGCACAACTCTGAGTACATTCACATTGAGAGGGTATTAACGGTGACCCCTTGCCAGAAGTTGTGTAGAATACGGTATTCATGGTTGTTACACTCAGAGCCTGGAATCTGTCAATACACTGCTTGACTTGCCATGGGAGGTATGTACTATTTCTAAATTCAGAGCATCTAGGATGAGATGATTTTGTTATCCATGAATTATTGATGAGAATTATTATTGTTCAATAGCAACTACTTCAACTCCTTCGTACCATTCCTGTTGGGAGTCCATCTCGTTATTCACTCTCAAAGCACCATTTTATCTTGCTACAAGTGAAGGGGAAGATGTCCTGGGCTCCAGAAATGGAATATGATTGCATTTCCCACTATACAGGTACAGTAGGAGGAACATTTTGTAAGCTGTCCTGGAAATCTATCGATAACACTGGGTTTATGTAGAAGCGTAAAAAAGAACTCACATGAATGTTTGGAATATGGTCTACACCTTGATAGAGATATGTATCACACGCATAGGTATGTATATAGGTTATTCTTTGGAAGTTCCTGTCCTTGTTCCACAAGAGAAATAATCAAGTGATCAGGGTGGTAAATATCTAGGCAAAAATGGATAGCCGTATAGAAACAAAACAAAACAGGTGCTAGGCCATAAACCTCATGAATTAGACATTAAATTGAATTGTGACTCTATTTCTAATAAGGGTTCGGATCAAAAATAAAGGACTCCCTGTACCTCGAGAATAACCCAGCAGAAATATGAGCAAGGACTTGAATAGACACTTCAAGAAACAAGACATTCAAAATAGTCCAGAACACACCAAATGGCTTGTAACCAGAGTAATGCAAATTAAAACTCCGTGCAATGCCACCGCAAATTCCCAAGGACGGCTCTTATGAAAGTCAAGTAGTATCAAATACGGCTGACCCTTGAACAACAGGGGTTACGGGGCACTGGTGCCCGCACATTTGAAAATCCATGTGTAACTTTTAACTCCCCCAAATCTTAACTAGCTACTGTTGTCTGAAAGCCTTACTGACTACAAAATGTGTTTATTGACTTCCTGTTATGAGTATTAATATTGTATTCTTACAATACATGAAAATGTTTACAAGTCATAAGGAAAAATAAATTTACAGTACTATTAAAAAAAAGTTAGTGTGTAAGTGGACCTGAGCAGTTCAAACCCATGTAGTTTAAGGGTCAACTGTATTAGCTAAATTGTGCAACTACAATGTCTGATGAAAGTGTATGCTCCAAACATTTGGGAAAACTTTATAGCATCTACATCCTAAAGCTACCCAATGACTCAGTAAGTTCCACCATATACCCAACAGGACTAATCATGTTCACTAAAAGACCTATAGGAATAGTTATAGCAATATTTTTCATAGCCCCAAACTAAACACCACCCAAGGCTATCAACAGAATGGATACGCTGAGGTAGGAGAATCAATAAACTACGATTACATGCACAAACATGGACACCGCTCCTGAACATCAATGTTGAAAGAAATCCAGACATAAAGAGTAGGATTTCATTTACATTAAGTTCAGACCCAGGTAAAACTAAGCAATAGTATTACAAGTTAGGATGATGCTTCTCCTTGGGGAGGACTAAGCAGAGCTCAAGGAAGCTTCTAGCTGCTGGTGATATGCTGTGTCTTGGTGTGGCTATCAATTACATGGGTGTTTCACTTTCTGAGAAGTCATTCAACTGAATAGGCATGGTTTAGTGCATTTTTTTTATGTGTTCATATGAGGCCAATAAAAAGTTCACATTAAAAAATAACCCCAAACATCCCCAAAAAAAACAATAGCATTTTATAGATATTCTATCCATGAGAGTTTGATTCAAACAATCTTTGGTATTATCCTGCTTATTACAGAAAGGACATTTTTGTTCAAACATATGTTTGTTAAAAACCTTACTTGATATTTGGAAAAAGAAACACTCTTGAGACAAAATGCCTCTAGGCATCTGTTTTGAATGGATTTCAATGCCTCCAAAAGTCTTTTTAGTGATAATGTGCTAAGTTAAACATTTTCAATTTCAAATCAGTAACTTGACTACTACCATGTTTCTTACTACTAAAAGAAAAACAAATGCTTATGCTAATCAGTTTGATATTTGGAATGCCAGAATGGAAGTCTCTGTCTACAAAAAGTAGTCAAGCTGCAAAATACCCAGGGATATCCATAGCTGCCATGCTTTCAATTGATAGGAAGCCACAATCAAGAACTGCTTAAGTCAACACCCTCACCAAATTAAACAGCATGCTATAGAGGTTTAGCTTGTTCTTGTGTAAATGACTTCCTAGGATTACATTTTCTTACGTAGTACAACCTAATATAAGGCTTAATTGCCTCGTTTCCTCTCTAAGTGGCACAGCATGTCATTTCTTGGTTACGATTGTGATTATAACAGATTTGGAGGTGCGGTGGGCTTGGAACTGTGTATTGTTTTTGATGGTAGCCATGGAGAATGAGACTTACATATAAAACTGAGTTGCACGCAGGGTTGGATTAGAATATTCCTCTATTAGCTCAAAAGGAATCGGTCTAAAATTCAATCCTTTACCTCCAGTTCCAACTAACTTTCCCATTTTAGCAATCACGCATACCATCAATCTTCCAGTTCCCCAAGGACCAAAGCTTGAAGTTACCTTTTATTCTCATTGTAATTTGGCTAATAATTATCAATATTTTTTCGTGTTAATTTAGCCACTTGTACTTTTTTGGTAATCGTCTTCAAATCTTAATACAAGTCCTTTATCAAATATATGCTTTGTAAATATCTTTTTATTCCTTTAAGTTTTTCCAATAGCAATTTTTAATTTTAATGATTTTTTTTAAATAGACTGCTTTTGGTAGTAGATTTAAGAAATTTCTGCTTCCCTTAAGATCAGAAAGACTTTAGTATTCTCTCTCCTCACTACCTTTCATACTCTTCCCTGTAAGCTTTTTGCTGCCTTGGACTCCCCAGTTATCTCAACTCAGGGAGAGACTGCTAGACTCCATCTGGGATCTCCTCTCTCTAGGCTGCTTCCTGCAAACTCTCGTCAATAAGCTGGAGCAGTCCTAGTGCTGACTTGGTTTCCAACCTCTGATCACTCTATTCCCTCTGACACTGTCTGCCAACCTGGTTTCAAATGTTTTGTTTTATTTAGTTGTTTTGGGAAGGTTAGATCCAAACCCTGCTACTCCTTCTTGGTCAAAGGTAAAAGTTGCTACGCATTTTTAAACTTTTTGCATCAATCTTTGTACAACTCACCTAATATGTCACATCATTTGACACCTGAACTATTGACTATTCTAATTTTTCTAATTACTTTCCCTGTTTTTAGTCTCCACTACTTGCAATTCATTCACTCTAACTCAGTCACAGTAAGTTGAATATTCCATGGTTTTCTTCAAAGAAGTGAAGGCTCCCTTTGGCTTCAGGATACAATTAAAATTTCTACTTTGGCATGCAAGATCCTCCACATCTGACCTCCATTTAGCTTTTCAAACTTATATTTTAGTATTCTAACTGGGCTGAACTAAACTGGACTTCCCAACACAGCTTGTGCATATCACATCCCTCTGCCTTGTTAGGATATTCTTCCCATAAGGAACATTCTTTTTATGCCTATTCAAATTCTACCATTTTTCAAGAAAGAGTTTAAGTCTTACTTCCTTCATAGATCCTGTAAAACTCTACTCCATGAAGCTGCTATATATTTTTGAACTGCCTGAATTACTGTCTCACTACCAAAATGGTAACTTAATAAATGTCTTGACAATTTTCCTAGTAATTCTCAGAACAAAGCTTAGAAGTTCAGATTCTCCTCATAAAATTTTGGGGGGGGGGCATGGGTGGCTCAGTCAGTTGTCTTAGTTTTGACTCAGGACATGAGTTCACAGTTTATGAGTTTGAGCCCTACATCAGGCTCTATGCTGACAGCATGGAGCCTGCTTGGAATGCTCTCTCTCCCTCTACCCCTCCTCTGCTTGCTAACTTATTTTTTGATAAGCAAGTCTGATTTTTCCCCTCACTAGATGATAGATGTCAACATTAGAAGCTTGCCTTGTATATCATTACCCTCATGCTTAAGCTTATCACTGTGTCCTGTTGTCTTGTAGGAGCTTAATATTTCACAGTCATTTCCCCTTTTTATGTTCTCTTGCCAGAAAAGCCAATATAGGTAAGTTTTCTTACCCCTGATAACCTGTCTGTTCTGCAATGCTTCAAGGTGGTAGGCTGTAGGAACTCTTCAAGTTCTTCCCTCCCTTACCATTTTCCCTTCAGAAAAAAATTACTGGGTTCATATGTGGAGTGATTTTGCAACAAGGTGAGTAATGCCAAAAAACACCTAAATACTAATGAAACCACAAACACCTCAAACTCTTCACAGCTCAAGACTCTGATGCCTGGGAAATCTGAGCTCTAATACAGGTCCCAATCATCTCTAACCTTATAGAAATAGTTCTTGTTCACAGTCTCAGGAGCTACGGGCATCCAAAAAGCAGGGTCCTTTTTAGTTGGGTTTTCAGATATGTCCAACAGTTCCCAGTATCTTAAGAGAATCTTCTCCCTATCTTCTGAGACTCCCAGCCATCCTCAGGGTGTAGCTAGCCCAGGGGTTCTTCCTTTTTTTTGGTACTGTGGTTCACATTATAGAGTAGAATTGTTCAATTCCCATTGCTACCACCTAGCCTTTTCCCCTTTTTTGCAGTGTTATGCCACCATTTTGAGTTAGGAGGCGGCCAAAGGGTACTTACCTTTCCATTAACCATTTTTTTCAGTCTGGGATGTTCTTCCCCCAGACACAGGCATGGCTAACTTGCATTTTATTCATAGCTCTAGTCACTATTATACTGGAGGCACCTTCCCCAACCTCCTTTTCTATCTCCTTATCTGTTCGGTTTCAGTATAGCACTTACAGTCACTTGATACATTTATTAATTTGTGTATATTTAAGTGGAGCCTATGTGCCTAGAGTAATACCTGGCACAGAAGCTCAAAGTACTTGTTGAATCAATGAATGACTAGAACCCCTTTTGCTTTGATCATGCTCTCATTTAGACTAAGGCAAAATTCTGTCATGTTCTAGTCAACACAATCATTTTTGGCGCCAGCAGAGCATTACATGACCCCCTTCTAGTCTGACTTCTTTCATCAAGCAGCATTCACATAAGTAGCCAATATGAGTAGCTCAGGTCAACTATCTGAGATATCACAATGACAGAAAATGAAGGCATTGGGAAAATGTGACCAAAAAACCATCCTATTAGCCTAGCTACTACCACCACCCATTTGTCCTTTAATTCCTCAACTCACATAAAATCTGGTACAGCACACAATGCTTTTAAGAAAATCTTTTATATATACATATATGTGTATAGCCAAAATGGAACAACTATGTACGTATAACCTAGGAGGAGGCTAGTGATGACAACAGGAGTTATGAGCTTCTAGGGCTAAGGACTCTTCCCTGGCTGACCACAAACCCACTTTATACTGCAAAAGAAAGCTATTGGAGCCTTTCCTTTAGTATGTAAGCTCTCAAACAAAACAGAACTTTATTCCATTTTGTGTTTACATATTTAATGATTGGGTTCCAAACAAAGATTTCACAATTTCAAACTGTATAAATAAAGGGTTTACATGCTGATGTTGTTCTTAGCGAACATGTCAGTTAAGGAATAACTTCATAGACAAATACAGAAGGAGAGAGATTGGGAGAAGCTTCTCAAAGACATAAAATTTAAGAGGTCAGGGAAGGGAAAATACATAGAACTGACTTTTATTTAAGTGTGGGAGAGTTCAGAAAAAGAATTTTTAAAAACAATTCACTTAAACTAAATTCTGGTACGTAATGGATACTCACATGTAGTCTTACTTTGGGTCTTCAGAGGCTAAAGAATCTCATGGTTTACTCCAAGTTACCTATACCTGTCAGGGCTCAAATTCCTCATTTCCTGCTTCTTAAAGGTGAGGTCTTAACTCTAGTAATACAGCAGCTCTTTTGGAAACAAGATAGCCAATTGGGATAAAATATAGGAATTTCCCACAAGATACATTAATGAATACCACAGTGACAGATAATTACAGTGACCAAGTCATCCTGGTTTTCTGGGACATTTCAAGTTTTAGGACTAATATTCCCACCATCAGGGAAACTCCGCAGTTCTAGGACAACTGGAATGGTTGTCACCTTTACAGTTACCTACTTTCTAGGATAATAAGCCCCAAGTTATCAGAAAAGACCCCAAAAACTATTTACTTGGTTTTGTGAAGTTTATTGCCTGATGCACCAAGAACAAAACAATGGACTTAGAGTATCTATGCTGCACAGGGAGTTTTTTAGTCTGATCTTGCTTAGGTCTTTTTTTTTTTTTTTTTTTTTTTTTTTTTTTTTTTTTTTTTTTTTTTTTTTACTATTTACTAGCCCTATGAGCTTCTACCAATCACTGAACTGTTTTGACCTGCTAATAGGACTGTGGGTTGTAAGAAATATGCAAATATAGAAGGTACTTAGGACAATGCCTAGTATTAATATCTACATAATTAATAAGCTATAGTAGATGATAGTTTTTCTCTCTCTCTTCTTCTCATCATCATGACCTCTACTGTCAAAGGTTCAGGCTCTTTGATCATCTATTACTGTGACCTAGGTTTGGCCAAGGTCAACTGATACCTGATAGAACAGCTTCTTTACAGTCAAATATAAAGAATAGTGAGACACAGAGACAATGATGAAGGGAACCCCCAACACTGATGCTGTGAACTGCCATGGGGAAGGATAGCAATAAGGGACTCCGGAGCATACAAATATGCAGATTTGTACTTAGTACTGCTACTATTTTAAATTCTAGTTGCTCTTTAAAAGCAAATGGTGCCCTGCCACATGGCAAGGGAGCTGCTAGAATGCTTTCTGGGTCCAAGGGGCCAGCAAGCAGCATACTTTATGCCATCCCTCCACCTTCAGAGTGCAGAT
>CM053569.1:60933645-61026531 GCA_028646485.1 Cryptoprocta ferox | reverse complement strand
GGGCACCTGGGTGGCTCAGTCGGTTGAGCGTCTGTCTTCAGCTCAGATCATCTCACAGTTTGTGAGTTCAAGCCCCATGTCGGGCTCTGTGCTGACAGCTCAGAGCCTGGAGCCTTATTCATATTCTGTGTCTCCCTCTCTGTCCCTCGCCCACTCACTCTCTCTCAAAATAAACATAAAAAAAACCAAAAACATCATTTCTGGCAATTGACTTCAAACTATATTTGCCAAGGTAATATAAACCATTGTCCTGAATCAATAGAGCCATTTTCTCTAGCAATCATTGGGCAGCTTTCTCTGGACAAAGGAAGTCTTCTGCCATTTTTTTTTTTTTTAAAGACTTGCAAGTCAATGGATGTTGTATTCCAAACATTAAAACAATGTGGTATCATCAAATGTAGGAGTTAACTTGGAGCAATTTTGCCCTATGATTTTCATAGCATAGGTCATTTGTATATTCATCTTTCCTTCCAGCAACTTTGGTTGAGGTTTATAGGAAATATATTTTTACTGCTATGAAACATCAATTAAACAAATTGACAAAATATTTCAAGGGAGTTGCATATTATATAGTATCTGGGAAGAAAAATCTCAAAATTAAGGGAGTTTTTGTAGCTCTGATACTATGTTGGTATTCAAACAAAACTGACTGCCCCTTCTCCCCAGTCATGGTTTTATGGTGATTTACTTCCATATACTGCAACTAACTTTCATGCCAACACCACAAAGAGACCAGCCAATGGGTGGGAGTATTCTATGACAATAGAGTATTTTACTTCTATTAGTGCTGACAAAAATAGTTACTTCTTCACTTAGGCACAGAACATGCCAAGGTAATCTCAAAGGAAAGCCAATATAGCAGAAGAAGCGTAGACCTTGAAGTTAGAGCCATTCATTTATTTCTGATGTATTTATTGTGGGCCCATTTTGTGCTGGGGACTGAGAATACAATAGGAAACACAGATCATAGTCCCTGATGCCTGGGACTTTATAGCTCCCAATCCATGGGTGCTATTGACTAACTTTCATATCAAGTTATTTGCCTAGCCTCAGTCATCTCATCTGTAGAGAGGAGATCTGAGTGTTGTGATGAATATATATGCAAAAGTATCTGGTTCATTATCTAACAAAAAAAAAATTAGCAGTTGGAGCTGAGTTGTTATTAAACAGCTACTTCGTAGTTTTGAAGTGATACAGGCCATGACCAAAACTGTGTGGCAGATAAGAAAGCACATTTCAGATCCTTTAAAGAACAAGAGAGCAAGAGCCCTAGGAGACAGGTCAAAGTGTTCTACAGTGTAATGATATTTTGTTTTGCTAAACCATGTTACCTCCAACACCCTGCATAGTAACAGAAATGCAAACACACTAGTGGGTTACTTTAAACACAGATGGAAACTTAGGAATGTGTGAAACTGTGGCTAGAACCAAACTCATGGGTGGCAAGCACCAGGAGGCTGATTCATGAAACTTTTCCTAGGAGTAACTATAACTCCCTGTTAAGAGCAAAATGTTTTTACTTCTGGATCAGATTCACTGCTGATGCTGAAATGACTGAAGACCTAGTTTGGTGTCTCCCAATCTTCTTTGATACTTAAATACCTCTTATCCCCTCTTCAACAAACCACTGGTTTGGAAAGATCATGTTGGCAGTACTGGAAGAGTGCAGGCACACAGAAAGCCATGCTTAAGTGTTTGCTATTAGTACATGACTGTTTAACTTATCAAATGTTTATGAGTAAAGAAAGTTACAAATAATGACTAGCTATCCTGAGGACACAGGATTACCACATCAACCCAGTAACATTAGCTAAAAATCCAAGAAACTCAAGTGCTAGTGATCGTGTGCAGCTTTATCATGGTAAATAAGTGATGGCCTCTTAGAAATACTGGAGTGGTTGAAGAACATTCAGAATCTCAGGGTAAACCTTTATGGGTCCAGGAAACCCAAGTTCAGAACTGCTGGGTTTACTGTCAAGGTGGCCTTCCCTTCTGAAAAAAGGATTTTAAGTAGTCTTGTATGAACTGTAGGTTAAGTTGTAGTCATTTGATTGCTGTTGTCTTTGTGTTTAAAAAAAAAAAAAAAGATGAGTGAATGCTCCCTGTAGTGGATACTTTTTGGAGCCTGGTCCACAGAGATCCCCATCTCTGCCCATAGTCTATAGAGCTTGGCCCCAGGCTTTTGGTTTGAGTTACCTAAAATTGTATCCCTGGCCTTAGCTGGCTTGAACATGGATAGACACCCACCCACTTCTTGCTCTTTAGAGTTTAGGTACTGTGCTATTGAGAGACTACAAGCAGAGTTCTGATAAACCCAGGGCTCTTGAGAAGAAGTTCACGATTGCATCTTCAAGTCCCCAGGGCCCTGTCTGAATCCTTGCAACAATTTCCCCATTTTGGTCTAAAGTAGCTCAAAATGGTTTCTGTTACTTACAAACAATAAACCCTTAACAAATACACAATTCAAATGCTAATTTGTTAGAAAACCCAGACGACGATAGTTTGGAAAATATCAGATTCATCAGGGTTTTTATGGAAAATTTGAAACAAGCTGGTAACAGTACTCATTTCCAAGGTTCCAGGATGTAGGAACAGGGGCTCTGTTTTCCGACTCTGATAAATCCAGTGTGCGGAACTGGGCACCATCTTTTAAGGATCTATTTGCGTTAGCTTTTTGACCCAAGCCTGAAAAGTCTTCTGGTTTGGGGTGCGGAGTGGGATCCGAACCCTGTCCCTAACAGGAATATGTATGTTTGCATACACACACCACACACAGGTCTGAACGATGAGGGTGGCAAACACCTTACATAAGCCATTTCTCAAAAGAGATGTCCGATTTCAGAATAACTCGGGAGAAAAGGAGATGGTATCTGAGTCAGGCAGCAGGGAGTCCTGAGTACCCAGGTGGGAAGGGGTAGTTAAGGAGTAAGAGTGCGGTGGTACCCCACTCAACACCCCTGTGACATGGTTATCCCAAGGAGAAACAGCTGTGGGCAGAATCACAAAGCCATGTAGTACTTGCAGTCCAAGCTGACCTACACTGAGATGGATTCCAGATCTCAATACCATCTGAGTCCGAGTCCCTTTGGCCTGATGAATCTGCAGCAGCCCACACAGATACACTAGCTTGAGCTAGCACCTTGAGGAGCTGCAAGTGGGTGCTAATCCTAGCCCAACCTGTCTGGAAATGGCTCAGCCACAGGAAACCACATCATACCAGAGCAGAGGGAGGGATGCAGTGGGAACAGAGTTCCCCACCCAAGCCTTGGAGCAGCTTGGGTAGAGACAAACAGTATGGTTCAACAATTGCATGCTCATGTCCTGGAGGTCCCATTTATACCTCCAGCGAACTGCAGGCTCTGTTGGAGTGGTAGCAAGGAGACTTTTGTCAGAGACTGAAATCAGCATGTAAATCAATACAGCTTTCCAGGCTTTGCTGTCACAAAGCACAGAGACACACAGAATAGATTAAGTGCCTTTATGATCTGCAAATGTAGGACAGGATCTTAAATACAAGATACAGATCTCAAAATGGGAGTACAAATCCTCACAAGGCTATGAAAATTCCTTCTCAAAGGCCAGAGAGAGGTCGTGCACTTGTGGTCACTTAAATGCAAGTGTTAGGATACTCAAAGCCTTCTCCCAAAAAAGGAAACTTATTGGGCACAATTCACTTTAAAGTAGCCATGTTGATCATTTTAATAGACCAAAGATAGTTACCTAAAGTTTTGTTTTGGTAAGTGAATAAAACCTAAATAGAGAAACCCTGTTAAGTAGATGGTCTGCAATGGGCACTTAGCCATATTTTCTCATTTCAGGTATTTATGGGTGACCCTCACAAGTCATTTACTCCGCGTAATCAGCTCATGACTCTGCTTTTCAAAACAGAAGAGGGAAATAATCTTTCCTTGCTCTACCAATTAAGCTTGTGGAACTTGGCAATAGATACATTGTGTAACAGTATGTAGACATTCACAGACCCGGGCCAGTTTATAGGCAGCTTGGGAATATTTCCTCTACTATTTCTAAGTCAGCCAGATTTATAACTGCAATTTCCATCATAAGCATTTGACCCAATGAGCAATTCTTAAGTGTTTGTAGTCTCCTAATGGCTTCAGTTTTTCCTTAAATTCTAAGATTTTATAGTATCCTGACTAGTAGAAAGCTACTTTAGTTTTCTATAATAACTTCTGTAGAGCTGTATTCAGTTACTATTTACCTTCTGCAGCTTCCTCCTAGCACAGGACTAAGCTGAAATTCGAATGCCCTGATAATTGTCAAATTCTAGCCACAAATGAACTTTAACTTTGCTGGTTTTATAGAAGACTTAAGACTTCAAAAATATTTTCAAAATGTCAAGGCTAGAAGTTTTCTGTAGAAATGGTTTCGAAGATAGGGATATTTTGAATATGATTAAATTGAAATTCTGCATAAATATATCTGATCATACACAATTGAGATGTGTTATGGTAGGTGCTGGAGCATACATGGTGTCTCTTCACCCACCTCCAGTCTAAGAGATACACAGAATTATCCCGTGGACAGAGTGAAGTATTAGGGTCATATAAAAACTGAAGAAAAAGTGAAAAAGAGGGAGTAATTTGCTCATTTTGAATGAGAAGCAAAGTAAAGGTGTTGGCATAGCAATTAGGATGGTGAGGATAGTGCTTTCAGGTGTTGACAGCTTCCCAGAGATCTCAATCTCTTTGAAATCTAATACGGAGCTTTAACCTAAAATCGGCCTTCATTCCCTGTTCATATTTAAAGCTTAGAACTAAGTGCCCTTCAGGGGTGCCTGGGTGGCTCAGTCAGTTAAGCATCTGACTTCGGCCCAGGTCATGATCTCACACAGTTTGTGGGTTCAAGCCCCACATTGGGCTCTGTGCTGACAGCTCAGAGCCTGGAGCCTGCTTCAGATTATGTCTCCCTCTCTCTCTATTCCTCCCCTGCTCATGCTCTGTCTCTCTCTCTCTCTCTCTCTCAAAAATAAACATTAAAAATTTAAAAAAAAAAATAACTGTCTTCTAAGCTCTTGTTTAATTGGCAAAGTGGCAATTCACCGACTGGGCTTACTGGAAATACTTTATAGAAATAGAGGAGTCATTCAATTAGAGACACATGTTAAATATTTAATATGCATCCAGCACTGGCAGGGTCCTCTTTCTTCTCAATGAGTTTGCAGTATCATTTGGGAATTTAAAAATACATTTTTAAAGCCCAGAGTAAACTAAGCAACTGAAAAAAAAAATCAAAGAGCTATTGTAGACTTGCATTATCATGAAGGCACCCCCTTCTGGATTAGAACCTCTTTAATTCACCCAAAAGGATACTACATTTTGGCACCTAAAGTGAAAAAGTATGGTGATTCCAAGCATCTCAGGATCAAGCTATGGATGTTTTGATTTCTCAAAAGGTGGTGACCATGAGTGATTGGGCTCCCGCCAATCTTGCTAGTCTACAGGACCAACCCCATCAGCATCAGCACCACGGGGGAGAATTTTAGAAATGCCTGTTAGCAAATCTCAGGCCCCAGCCCAGCCCCACTAAATAAAAATCATTATTTTCACAAGATCCCAGGTGATTTCTATGCACATTGAGAAAACATGTACAGCCAAGCTTCTATGATTCATTTCTGTGAAATCTAGGTAATTTCTTTTCGAAGTATATACTTGACTGCTGTCTTTGTTGTCAATGAAAACTAGCCCTTCTCTGCAATATTTAAAGTGAATAAAAGATAAACAGATTTTTAAACAGATTTCCTACCCCCATTTTCCAGAGTATTCTAGCCACATGCCCATAACAGCTGTGTTTACCTCTGTGATTAGACAGTACAATAAATGCACCTAGTAATAAACGAAGTTGATTTAATTAAATGCCTGATTGCATATACATGCTAAAACAGTTGGTTATTTCACCAAAACAATGGAAAATATCTTCTGTCATGCAAAAAATGTGAAGTAGGGCCAAGTAAACATACTGTAACAGTGAATAATTCTTTAATGTATTTAAGTTATGGATTTCTAGATTTGTCCTTTAACAAAAAGTCTTCTTTCGATGGAAATCCTGCTAATTCCAAATGCTTAGTTTGCTCAGACCTGTGGACTCTTCAGACTTCCTGAGACATTTGTAAAGAAACTGGATGTTAGAGGAGAGGGACTGGAGAAATTAGTGGTCACCAATGGGATAGCATCTCAAATCTGGGACACTGAACTTTGGCAGCAGATTGAGGGGAAATTGGACTTCTTAGGGTATGGCCCTTATCTTACTCCTAACTATCCTCAGCCAGCTGTTCACGGTGCCTGAAAAATAGCAACTGCTCCAAGAATATAGGTTGAGAAAATGAACAAATGATACAAAGTCAGCAGCACAGCAAAAAACCTTCCACGAATGGTAGAAATTTAGACATGGAGAGAAAGGCTAGCTAGATTTGTCCCCATGTGGGACACTGCAGCCCTTGTTGAGGGGAGAAAATAAAGATCTCAGAGCACAGGTCAAAAAAAAATCTTCTCTATTTCTTCCAATTCTTCTTGTCCCCTCCTGGAAAATTATTTCTTTTGTCTTTGAAGGGAGAAATTAGGAAAAACAGCCTGTAACAGTGGGAACAGCAGGGACTTTGAAGCCAAGCAAATCTGAGTTTGGATGTAATTGCCTGAAGTGTGTTTTCAATCCAAACAGCATAGATGAGTGAAAGAGCAGCTGCACAAGGATGAGGGAGGGGAGTGCTGGAAATAAGTGCTAGGAAATAAAGAAGAAAGATACCAAATTTGGCCATCATTGGCTTCCTTTAGTATTGCTAGAATTACTTCTCTGTAATCCTTATTGTTTTATCCCTCAATACCAACCTATCAGTTGTGTGCTCTTTGTAGAGTCAACTGCCCCAAAGCATATGATCTTGAAAGTGATAATTCCTTGTCATCCCACTCCCAAGGATAACCATTGTTGACCATATTGTGTATATTCTTCTATTTGTTTTAAAAGTTATATTTTTAATTATGTGTATGTATACACACACACACACACACACAGTCATTGTGGTAGGCTGAATAATGGCTCCCAAAATAGATGTTCTAATCCCTGGAACATTACTGCCTTCCATGGCAAAAGAGGGCATTGCAGATGTGATTAAAAATCTCAAGATGGGAGATTGCCCTGGATTATATGGAAAGGCCTTAAATGCAATCACAATTATCCTTAGAAGATGCCCTGGATTATATGGAAAGGCCTTAAAATGCCATCACAAGTATCCTTAGAAGAGAGGCAGGAGATTTGACACACAGAGAAGGCAATGTGACCACGGAGAAAGTTTGGAGTGAGAGGACCACAGTCACCTGAAGCTGGAAGACACAGATTCTCCCCTGTAGCTGCCAGAGGGAATGTGGCCCTACTGACACTTGATTTCAGCATAATTGTCATTGTTAGAAGCAGGCTTTTGAGAGTTAAACACCTTTGGACTGAATCTCCAACAGTCAAAGACAAAGAGATGGGTGGATGTCTAATACTTGTGTTTTGTCTTTTTCCTGAACTACATTTACACTCTCTAAGCTACTCTACTTTGCTTCAATCCCTGGGTACCCAATTTTCTAGAATATTTAACCTATTCTTAAAACAATTCCTCACAGCAAGATATACTAAGCCCTAATCAATCCTAGTTAGCACAATTTATCTGGAAACTCATAAGGATTTTAAGAATTAGGTTTTTATACCATGAACATTTGAGAAAATAAAACTAAAATTAAAACTACCCTATGATCCAGAAATTCTGCTGTTATTTACCCATAGGATACAAAATACCAATTTGAAGGGGTACATGCACCCCAACGTTTATAGCAACATTATTAACAATAGCCAAATTATGGAGAGAGCCCAAATGTCCACTGACGAATGGATAAAGATGTGGTGTGTGTGTGTGCGCGTGTGTGTATGTATATATAAAAAAGTTATAAAATGGAGTATTAGCCATCAGAAAGAATGAAATCTTCCCATTTGACATGACATAGATGGAGCTAGATGTATTATGCTAAGTGAAATAACTCCGAAAAAGATACCATAATGGTATCAATGATAGGTGCAAGTTAAGCAAAACAGATGAATATAGGGGAAAAGGAGTGAAGAGAGACTCTTAGTGATAGAGAACTATGGGTTTGACAGAGGGAGGTAGGTGGGAGATAGGTACTAAGGAGGGCACTTGTGGTATGCACTAGGTGTTAAATATAAGTGATGAATCACTGAATTCTACTCTTGAAGCCAATATTGCACTGTAGCTTAACCGAAATTTAAATACTTTTCCTTATTTGTGGCTGAAAAAAATAGTTGTGCTTTAAATATTTTTTAAAAGCTAGTTTGGGCTAAAGAACACAGGTAAAATCCTAAACTTATTCTTCTAAGAGTCAGAAGCACAGAATTTGCAAAATCTTAGGGAAACCATTCAGGTCTAGGCTAACTGCCTCCCTGACAAAGGACAAGGACCAGTTTCTGGCTATGGGGAGGAATACATATACATATTCTAAAATTCCCCTAAAGGAATTTTGTCAAACAGGGAAGTTAGAAAATTTCCTTTGGCAAGAGGCTCTCCTCCACATCTTTACCTGGGCTGATACCTTTCCTGAAGTACAGATTTCCAAGTTGTAGAAGACATGGATTATTTGTAAAGACGGATGAGGGTTGAATTCGAAGAACTTTGTTTGAACTTTGGGGTCGGGGGGTACTGAGCCTAGCTACCAATGTTTTCTTTTGGCTCTTATTTCTTTCATGGTTTGGGCAAGTTGGACTGAGAATCATAATCAAGACAACAGGCCAGTTTCTAAATCTAATCAAAATAAACCTTTTGAGCATTTACTATTTATGAAGCACAAGGAGAAGCATATGAAGTAGTTGAAGATACAGGCTTTACACTGAAGGTGCCTCGAGTTAACAGAAAAGCTGTTGGAGGACTCTCTGGGTTTGTTTGGCCATACTAGAAATGAAACAAAATGAGAGGCTGAAGGGTAGGGACATTCTAGATGGAAGGACACAGTCAAGGACAGCACCCTGGGTGATACAAATGGAGTGGATGGATTATGAGCATGCTGTGGTCATGTTTGGAGAAATGGGCCAATTCCTCTGACCATAAGAGGGGAAAAGTAAAGAGCTGTAGAGGGACTTGAATGTCTGACAAAGGAATTCGGACAGGATTGAGATTTTGTGGCCTACTGAAGCATTCTGGATCAGTAAAGTTATGTGACAGAAAGGCACTTTAGGAGGATTAATTTCTATAGTGAGGCACAGAACAGAATGGAGGTGGCAAACTGGAAGTTAGCAAGTTATTATGGCCACAAGGACACAATATAATGAAGGCTGAAGGAGAGAATTGAAACCAAGGGAAGAGATTGGGGAGTGGGAGGGAGAGTGGTAGGGCTCAGTGAGTAACGATGTAGGGGAGAAAGAAAAATGAGCAGTTCTGATCCTGGGTGGTTGTTTTTCAACAAAGTGAATGACAATAGGGAAAAGAGGCAGAGTGTGTGTGTGTGTGTGTGTGTGTGTGTAAAGTTCAAGGATGAACAGTTTCAACAAAGTTGGCATCCACATAGAAATGTCCAGTAGCTATTTGGACATAGGAGATTGAAAGGAGGAAGAAACCAGGGCTGGAAATAAAGGCTTGAATCTCATCAGCACACAGGTGATGTACCTCATGCCCTGAGAACAACCAGTGTCTTTGGGACAGAGAACACAGAGCTTGCAGAGATAGGATTTGGATAATACTATCTTGGATAATACCACATCTGGATTATGCCATAGACTTTCAGGAAATAGAACTTCAAAGAGTATTCTTTGGGGATTCTGTAACTATCTCTGCATTGTATACCTCGAATTTAACCAATGATTCTTAAGATAGTTGAATTAGGAATTTTGTACTCAATAATTCTGCTCTGGATTTTCTTCATGTTGACTATTTCCTGACATTTCCACCAGATAATGAACTCCTTGTGTATTTTGTGTAGCTTATTCAACTTGAGAGGTGGCCTTTCCTTTTCCAACTGCACAAATAGATACCAGCTAATGTAATCACCAAATATTTACTAAGCAACCTACTATGTGAAAGACCCATATTAGGGACGAGACAAACCTCTTATTTCATTTATATTGTTTTAATGAAAAAGGTAAAAATTACAAGTGTTTAAGTAAATCAAACGCAGGCTGGAAAAAGTCTTAAATCTAACATATGGAGTTAATGGTGCCAAGTTGCTTGTTTTTATAAGCACGAGAGCTTTTTAAAGCTGAGCACTCTGGCTACGCCCATTAGGTTCCACAGTCCCCTCAGACTTTGTTGTAGGACATCTGGTACTTTACTGCCTTAGAGACTAAAGAGAAATACCATGCGTGCCATTTGCTTTGTCTCGGGGTTTCTAAGAGGTTCCCTTTCCACTTGGTCTTTGTTAGTGGGAATATTCAAGGGTTTCAGACATTGAAGGTCTGCGGTTAATAGATTTTAAGTACTCCGGTCCATTCCTCAAAAAGGGAATATACAACTACAATCTGAACATTAGCTTTACTTTCATAAAGTTTTTAAAGAATGGGATCACCCATATGACTGAATTTTTGCACATAGTATATGCATTCTGGCTAGAGACTAAGACAGAGTCAGTATCAGGACACTGAGCAAGTCAGGTACAGATTAAACAGGCTGAGGGTAACACGGCCAGTATGTTGCTTTAACAAAAACTCCATTATCGAAGGCCAAGGGCTCAGGGTACAGGGAATATGGAGTTTTGCAAACATGTTTGAATTTCCTACATTTTGCTAGCTGTTCAGGAGGGTTTGGCACTGAGAGGTACTTTCTTTATAGGGGCTTTACAAAGGTTTGTGGTCTTCACTGCCGAGGATCATCATTGGTAGGCAGCTTAACCTTATTTGATAAGCTTTCTCTGTAGTTCACCAACAGTAGTCTACAAAGGAGATACACCAGAAGCCCTTGGTTGTCATTTTTAAGACACTCCTGGGCTCAGTTTATGGACATTCTGATTCTATACATTTGGAGTATGCATAAGATGTATCTGCATTTGTAAAATCTGCAGGTAATTCTGATGAGCAATCGGCTTTGAAGTCCACTCATTTCCTTCTAGATGTATCATTCTAATGACTCAAAGATTCTGTGAAGTAGGCTGTAATCCAGGCTGAGTATACATTTTCCATATGCTAAGTATGGGCATCAATGCACTAATCTCAAGTGAAAAGATGATCATCCTTTTCTATTAGGACAGATGGAATTACTAACTTATGAACTTATAAATCTTGGTATGTAACTATAGCAAATGTAAAAAGTGCAGGAGAAAGGTTATCCTGTTCTAGGATTACCTTGAAGCATTTGATATTTCCCTATTTCTTCATGTGTTGGAAGAAGATATTAGGAATAAAATTATATACCCATAGCATGTTAAAACAGAATCCAAATTTCTTCTTTCCTAGTCCAATTCTTCTAAGTATGTGATTAGGTGAGAAAATTAGGTCTCTCACATTGGTAGCATTTTAATGGGAAAGGAAGATAATCTACCCTCTCAAAATACTGCCATCATCTTCTTACCTAAGAATTAACATCCCTGAGAAACAGTCCTATTACAAAAGCATATTTAAAAAAATCCATTACTGTAAAGCTTTTTATTTTCATTTAATATATCATGCACATTCTTCTAGGTCCACATGTGCCCATAACTCCTTTAATAGCTTCATAATATTCCATAGACCTATCTTGATTTATATCTTGACTTTTCTAGTCATTCCTTTACTGATGGACTTTCAGTTCTTAGGTTGTTTTTTTTTTTTTTTTTTTTTTTTGGTCACTACATCAGTGCCACAACCATTCTAACACATGGTAATTTTGGACAGATGTTCTCAATGAATTGGATTGACCTGTGCAAGGGTACAAGGATCTTAACTCTTAATAGATTCTGCTAGATTGCTCTCCAAGCAGTTCATAGCATGTGAAATTGCTATTCACATTTCCATCAGGACTGTAGGAGTTCATTTCTTCCAAGCCTCACCAACATTGGTCAAACTTCAGAAGATTTAAAATGCTCAATCTGTTGTGTGAAAAAATGGCATTTCATTCTTTAATTTGCAATTCTCTCTGTGTGAAATACACCTTTCTGTGTATGTTGGTTCCTTGCATGTCCTTTTCTGTGAATGGCCCTCTAGGATAAAATATTCTTCCACACACCATGTACAAAGAAAATTCCATAGATTAAAGGCCCAAACACAGCAAAGTCGGAACAAAGCCAGAATATTCATGTAACTGAGGAGAGATGCTTGACTGTTTAAACAAGATAAATCTAAATGGCACAAGAAAAGAATTAAGGTAGGTTTGAATTTATAACCATTAAGATTGTTTAGTCTTTTGCATTACAGAAAAAAATGATTGTATCGCATAACATACTTTACTAAATGATTAACATTCCTGATATAGGGTTCTCTCAAAAATGGATACAAAACAGGCAAAAGGAAAAAAGAGGCAGTGATTTTTTTTTTTCCATCCTAACTCAGTCTCTGAAGATTCCGGTGTTTAAAATGTAGACAGAGTACAAGTTTACATCAGATTGAATAGGAGGTGGGTTTCCTACATGAAGTGTCCCCTCCCTTCTATCTGTTTTCTGCCTATAGAGCCTCTTGGCATTTAGGGTCAGATTTCCTCAGGTAGTGTGTTGTCTTTGGTAAGCCACACATACCTACTAATCACATCTTAAGTTTCCTTTTGATATTTTCCTTCACTCTCCCCTTTCAACTCTGCAGCCAACTCCCGGCAGCTCCACTGCCCCTTCAAGTCAATAGCGAATATTCAGAAAACTCTGTACACAAAGCAGAGCTCCACTGAGCACCATTCACAATTTCAGATGTGCCCTACAATGGAAGGATCATATCCAGTTCTATAGTTTAGAAACTGAGTTTAGGAAAGGTACTTGTGTTGCCTTTATATACAGAACTTAAAGCACTTCCTTATATGCCAGTGTAGATGTGGAACTCCTGACATCATTCATGAGCAAGTATTTTGTGAATTTTAAGGTACTAGTCATCTATTGGGCCAGATTCTCCTTTAAATCTGCAGTTAAAAATAATCTGTGATCAGCAGGAGCATCAGATCCCCCTTGCTCCTCAACCCCCTACTTGGGGATAACACATCTCTTACCAGCTGCCTTCTGCTATAAAGCTCCTGCAGTCAATCAGCATCATTCAAGGCTCTGGCTTGAATAACATCAAAAAAGACCTCTCTGCCTTATTAACCCCCCCCCCCCCCGTAGGTAGAACCTTAATACTTCTTCCTAACAATCACAGTTGTAATTAAGGCCTACCACTTCAACTTGAGTATAAATGTAATGAAAGGACCACATTTTTTGTGTGGGGTGCTTAGTACAGTGCTAGGTTCATTGCAGACAGCAAACACGTTCAGTAAGTGAAAGTCAAAGTCTCTTATTTAGATCATGCCCTTTTGTTCACTTGTATATGGTCTAGCTCCCATATACAAGTGAACAAACTTGTATGGGCTTCACAAGAATAGGGGCTTTGCCTGCCTTATTCCCAGGCCTATCGATTCCTAACATCTGGAACTTGGGACATATAGGGGCTCAATGAAAATTTGATAAATATAGGTTCCAGAATATGCTCTTGTTGGCTGACTTGATGGAATTTTGAGATCACCACTTTCATTTTTCAAAGCTCCATGACTGACTATTGTGAGCACACCCAGTTTCTACATATGATAGTCTCCCCTTATCCATGTTTTCAGTTCCCTGCAACCAACTGGTCTGGAAGCAGATAATCCTGACAAATCCTCAGAAAGGTCAGTAATGTTCATAGTGGCCTCACAATGCCCAGGTAATTGACCCCACTTCAAATCATCATGGAGGCAGTTTGTCTCCCATCACAAGAAGGGTGAATATAGTATAGTGTTTAGAGAGATACCGGACTCATCTTTTATTACAGTATATTATAATTCTATTTTGTTATTGTCCACCTCGTATTGTACCTATAAATTTAACTTTATCGTAAGTATTTATATACAGGAAAATAAATCTAGTATATAAAGAGTTCAGTACGATCTGCAGTTTCAGGCTTCCACTGGGGCCTTAGAACATACTTCCACAAAGAAGGCAGGTTACTGCATTTAACTTATCTACATATTTAATACATTTTCAAATATACACAAAAACTGAAGGATGAAAAAGTTGATAGATGTTAGGCCATTTTCTAGATGACAAGGAGTTACCCAGAGTTATACTGCTATCAGCCACAAAGTTAGCTGCAAAGCTAATCTTTTTCAATATTTTTTAAGCAAAAGCCTGTGTTTTAAAGGCCAAAGTCTCTGTAATCAAGGTTCTAGAATGTAGGAGTGAGAGGCAAAGAAAGAGGATTTGCAAGTGATTGTAAAGTAGTTTTTATTCAGATGTTCTTTTTCTTCTAGTTTTCAGGTTGAGATTACTGGGAAGGTAGACAATCAAGCATCCTTAAATCATAGATGATGTCTAGAGAAGTTCAAAGTACTGAAAAGTCAAGTATAAAATTAAGGATAAGGGATTTTATCGAACAGTGTTGTAGCGGTGGAAAATTTATGCAGACAAACTTTCCTCTCAATCCATGCCCCTAGAGACAAGATGAAATAGCCCTAATTTTCTTTGGAAAGTCAGAAGACATTCAACCTGGTTCCAATTATCATGATCATGGCAACTTTAAAGAAAAATTGATGGTGTAGGAAACTACTAGCAAGTATTTTTCCTGAATTTCTCAAGATAGAATGTGCTAGCTCAGTCTGGGAAAAAAACATGTAATAGGGAATCTATCTAAAAGTGTAATGGATTCTCCCTCCAGTCATTTTAAATGTGTTTTCCTGACCCATTGTACTCACTTTTAAATGAAAAACCTAAATACAAGTTGAAGCATAGTGTGGTATTGAGACCACCAACTTTCTATTTGAAAATCTATTTAAACACAGATATCAGCATGATGCTGGTTGTTTCTGGCATTATTCTCAACTGCAAAGTCTTAAGCCTTGCTCCTGTGTTTTCTAGTTTCCCTGGTATCTCTGGGACACTCAGTAAGATAGCCGCTTTGGCCATTTAATGCTTCATTAGAATACCCAACAATTTCATTTTTGCTTAGAACTAAAAAAATGAGCATGTCCGTTTTTCTTTTCAGTCATTAGTTTGGCATTGAGTGCTGTGTTATTAAGTTACTGACTTCTGATTTTTATTTGCAATGCTTCTGGAACGGTTTTGGCATAACAGAAGCTGAAATCCTTACTATATTGTTGGGGGCGGGTACAGATTTACACATGTCAAAGGTTAGTTTTGCTGAATATAAAAGTTGTTCATATTTCATATAGAATTCCTAAATATAGGAATAAAAAAATCACCTGTAATACTGTTACTTGGTCTTAATAATCCTTATTTTAGAGCAAGTCCTCCCAGTTAACCAGATTAAAAGAAATCCTAAACTTAAGCTGTTAGCACTGTCCTATATCCTGTTTTCTTACCACTTCAAATTGTATCTTGAACATTAAAATTTGTAATAGGCAGATTCCATAATATGTACTGTAAGTAACCCTTTTCATCTTGTTGAGCATAGATGTAGTTTCCCAGGTTGTGATGAAATTGGTGATAAACCTCTTTCCATACACTCTAAATATTTGCTCACATTTCAGGTTATTCCCTTAGGAAAGCTTCTTAGAAATGAAACTACAGAGAGTTTATTAGTGTTGAAAATAGCTTATGTTTATGTGTGTTAGGCTCTGTCCTAAGCACTTCGCATATATAAATTTATTAGTTCAATCTTACAGATGAGGAAACAGGCACAGAAAGATTAGGTAACTCTCTAAGGTTACACGGTAAGTGGAAAAGCTGGAATGCCAACCCCAGAGGCTGAGGATTGAACTGGTGCTCCTAACCTTTATGCTGTGTAGACACTCTAATGACTTAAATAGGATCCTGGCACATCCTTAGGCTTGGAAGTAATAGACCACCTAATGGAACCTTTGAATGTTACAGAAAGCAAGCCCCAGAAAAATTAAGTGACCAAATTAGGTAGCTAGTAGCAGATCTAAAATTTACATCTCTACTCCTCAACCTGTAGTCCAAAACATGCTATTCCAAGCATGGTCCATGAACCATAGCATGGGCCCCACCTGGGAGCATGTTAGAAATGCAGAATCTCAGGCCTCACCCCAGTCCTCCTGAAGCCAAGTCTGCATGTTAACAACATCCCCTGGTGATTCATCTGCACATTAAAGTTTGAGAAGCTGTGGCAATATAGTGTAAACTTGATAAATCCTTGGTATTTCAATGGAAAATCTGCATGTAAACTGCTAGTATTTCCACAGCAAGAAAAAAGTCATTTTTCAGTTAAAACTTCTATTAGGTTGAACCATAATAAATTGTTTTAGGTAAACAGTCTAATATTGGCACCTTAGTGTGGCTCAACTTCAGTGGGTAGAAGAGTAGGGATAATAAAACTTACAGGTATCAGCAGTTTGTGTAGAGATCAAACTTGCGGTAGAAGAGGTTCTTTACTCCCAAAGAATAGGTTAGTCACGAAGAAAAAAAACATTAGACAATTACAATGCAAAGTGAGAAGTACTACTGAAGAGCATCTGACACCTCTGGAGAAAGTTATGGAAAAAAAAAACACCAGGGCAGAAAACAATTATTTGCCTCTATTTAAGGGAGTGGGGGAAGGCAGGCATGCAAGCCTTAGTCAAAGACTTAAATGGGCATCCCTGTAAGCTTCTGAGCCTAACTGAAACCAATTGGTTAAGAATAAAAGGTGCTCCACAAAGTTTAGGAGATATCAATTACCATTTGAAGAAAACTAAGGACTATGTTATCCTTCATAGTGATAGCAGGTAATGAGAGTTTACACATCTTACCATTTAGGGAGGATGATTCTGATGGGCCCAACTTTGGCCATTTCTTGAGGTTAACATATTTTTAAGTTGGGCAAAATGTACTGATTTCCATTGTACTATGAATGAAAATAATAGGAGTAATACTTAAGGATGCAATGCATTTACCAGAAGCTGTGAAAACCTGTAAATAAATGGCATGTGTTAAGTACAAAAACCTTTGTGAAATATTTTCCATTTTTAAGTCATTCTTTTAGGTATTTATAGCAATCTTGCTGTTACAGAAAGGAGATTGGGCCATTATACTGATTTTACATCTTTACACTGGTTTAGAAATAATTTGGGGGGAGTTGGTTGAATTGGTAATAATTGCATTTTAGCATTTAACTTTTCCTCATAAAGAGCCCTTTTCTAGAAAGAACTAACTAGCAGTTGCTGGGCCCAAGGTAAGCTATTTGTCCTATAGTTAAATGTTCTCTAAAGTGTCATTAAAAGACAAAACGAATGCTTTGTCACATTTAAAAAAAAAAAAAGCCAAGATTGTGACGAGTCATCTAGCAGGTCAGGTTTTCTTGAGAAACTATATTCACAACTGGAAAGTAATTCTCCAACTTTGGGACCACCTTCTTACCATTTCTCAGTTGGTCCTCATCTCTCCCTTCTTCCACGACTCTAACTCAAGTCAGACTTTAAGCCTTTCTCAGAGACCAGTTAATTTCTCACAATTTCTATCTAGACATTCAGATTTTACTAAAACTTGATTACTGCCAAGGGAAGCATGCTGAACTCCACTTAAGAAATGCTCTAAGTCTGAGGACACTTTGAACCACACAGCACTTTATTTGATCAATTCTATCTGTTCAAATTTCTATTGTTAGCTTATTTTAAAGGAAGCCTGCCTGTATTCTCCAGGGCCATTTGGTTTTTGTGGTACCTAGGATTTATATGGAGATCCAAATGGGCTAACAAAGTATAGGAACTGTGAACTTATATTCTTACTGCAGTTAGAAAAAGAGGATCTAAAAGGAAGTACATGGACAATAAAATCAGATAAATTGGAAGGCATTTGGTTCACAAAAGTTATTCAAAGACCAGAGAAGATGTTGAACTCAGCATGAATTGATGACTTAAGAGTCCTGTGTTAATTTAAAGGGGTTAACAGGTTTTTCTTAGAGAGTAAAAGCAATGACAAAGGATCCCTTCTCTAAATTTGGTAGAAAGGCAACAGCTAACAAACATGTTGATCAGCTGGTGCCCATTCTGGCAACTATACAGGAAATAGCAGGTTGGCCTCAGATCTCCTCCCCAAAACACAGTGCTTTTCAAAGCAATTTTAAGAGCTTGAGAAGTAAAATATCTGAGACCAAAATTGGGTAATCATTTGAGTGATACCTGAAATGCATGGAGCAGGGAGAAAATGACAGGAGAGTGGGGAATACCACATAAAGGTACATACAAGTGGCAGCTCTCCAGATCCCCACATCCCCCACCCCCTGCAGCCCTGAGGGGCAAATGGTTTCTATTTCTCACTACTGTCTTTATCATTATGAAATCTAGTCTGGCAAAACTGCCTGCAAATGTCAGCAGTTGGATTCCTAATTTATTAGTTTCCTTCCTTGCCTGCCTTTCCACATCCTTTCCTCCTCCCTTCCATTTACCAAAACTTTCACTGAATATGCCGAATACTATTTAGAAACTGGTAGAATAAAAAGGAGATCTAGCACCTTATTTTCAACTTGCTTGTAAAACTTTCTTAAGAAGGAAAGATAGGACACCCACAAAAAGCTACTAACATCCAGCAGTCTGCTGGTGATTGTAATCAAGGACAGATAGAGTACTATGGGATCACTGGGAGGGGGAAACAATCACAGTGGATTGATGGGATCAAGGAACTCCTGCCTGAGGAGTAGTGTTTGAACTGGCTCATGAAAGGCAGGTAGGCTCCAGAGGGTGGGCAAGGGAGGGATTCCCCAGAATTCTGTGCCACTGAGACAAGGGCACAGAGGAAGAGGTGGAAGGGACGGTGGAAGGTTTTGCAGTGTAAAAAAGGAAAGAGGGTTATTTGAAGGAGAGGAAAGGGGGGGGCAGGGAAGTAACAGCTCCCATCAATAGCTCAGTTGCAGCCATGTCCACTTGGTGCTTGTTCCCCACAGGGATTCTCAAACATTAAGTTTACATCACGTGGAAGGCTTGTTAAAGCCTGTATTGCTAGATCCACCCTGGGAGTTTCTTATAGGGAGTTGGGAGAGGAGATTAGTGTATGACCTGAAAATCTGCATTTCTAGGAAGTTCCCAGGTGATGCTGATCTGAGGACTCCTGTCCAAGGATATATAGCAAACAGGCTCCCGTCCTATTTGCTATTTCACAGCCTGGAAACTTCTATCTTCAGATATTCACATGGCTCCTGGTCTCATCTTTTAGTCTTCTCTTTTCTCCTAATATTCTTTATCCCTGATCTATGCTTTATCTTCATAATCCTTATTATCTTAACACTATGGTTTAATAATTTTTTTTGTCATCCTATTAGAATGTAAATACCAGGAGGGATTTATTCACTGGTACCTAAAGCAGTGCTGTAATTCCCAGCACCTCAATTTCTGTGTTCTTAGGCTTTAAAATAGTATTGGGCACATGGTAAGCACTCAAATAGTGTTAACTTGCATCAAATAAGACACTTAGGAATAAGTTTAGTCAAGGAGGTAAAAGACCTGTCCTCTGAAAACTATAGAACACTGAAGAAATCAAAGACAACACAAATAGATATTCCATTCTCATGAATTAGAAACATGTTAAAATGTCCATACTACCCAAAGCAATCTAGATTCAATTGCTAGATTCAAGTGATAGATCCAAGCACTCCCTATCAACATACCAACTTTTTTTTTTTTAACAGAACTAGAATACTAAAGTTTGTGTGGAACCAAAGACCCAAATAGCCAAAGCGATCTTGATTAAAAAAAAAAAAAAAAAGAGGAGGTATCACAATATCAGATTTCAAGATATACTACAAAACTATAGAAATGAAAACAGTATGGGACTAGGGCAAAAATAGACAAGATCAACAGAATAGATAACACAGATATAAACCCTCACTTAAATGGTCAGTCTATGGACAAAGGAGGAAAGAATATACAATGGGAGAAAGATGGTCTCTTCAGCCAATGGTGCTGGGAAAACTCATCAGCTATTTACCAAAGAATGAAATGAAACACACGTGAGCGCGCACACCCACACACACGCTCAAAAAATAGATTGAGGACTTAAATGTGAGACCTGAAAACCGTAAAAATCCTAAAAGAAAACCTAGGCAATAATTTGACATCAGCCTTAGCAATATTTTTCTAGATCAGTCTAAGATAAGGCAAACCAAAGCAAAAACTATTAGGACTACACCAAAATGAAATGCTTAGCACAGCAAAGGAAACCATCAGAATGAAAAGGCAACCTACTGAATAGGGGAAGAAACTTGCATGTGATCTCTCAGATTATGTACTTTAGATGGTAAGCCATTAAGAATACAATTCCACGCCAAAAATCCCAGAATAATCTGATTAAAAATAGGCAGAGAACCTGGATAAACAGTTCTCCGAAGATGACCTACAGGTAGCCAACATACACATGAGAAGATGCTCAACATCACTTATCAGGGAAATGCAAATCAAAATCACAATGAGGTATCACCTCACACTTATCAGGATGGCTAAAATAAAAATGATAACAAGTGTTGGTGAGAACACGAAGAAAAGGGAACCCTCGTGCTATTGGTGGGAATGTACATTGGAACAGCTATGAACCATGGTTTTCAGAAACTATGGAGGTTTCTTAAAAAATAGAAATACCATATCATCCTGCAGTTCTACTGCTATGTACCTACTCAAAGAAAATGAACAAATTTGAAAAGAGATGTACCCTTATATAACATTTACAATAGACAAGATATGGAAACAACCCAATTGTCCATTAATAAATGAAGATGTGTGTACACAAACACAGGAATATTAGTCATAAAAAATGGAGGAAATCCTGCCATTCACAACAACATGGGTGGACCTAAAGGTTATTATGCTGAGTGAAAGTTAGAGAAAAACTATATGCTTTCACTTAGGTGTTGCAATCTAAGAAACAAAATGAACAAAAGAACAGATTCAAATACAGACGATACACCGATGATTGCAGACGGGAGGGGTGGAGGATGGGCATAATGAGTGAAAGGGCATGGGAGATAGAGGCTTCTGGTATGGAATAAGTCACAGGGATGACAGGCACAGCATAGAGAAATAGTTGATATTGTGACAACATTGTACAGGGACAGATGGTAGCTACACTTGCTGTGAGGAATATAGCATAAGGTGTCAACTTGTCAAATCACTATGTTGTACACCTGAAGTTAATGAAACTATCAACTACACTTTGAAAAACAGTGTTGACTGAATAAAGGAGATATGATCTTGGAAACAGAAGTCGGACAGGGACCTCTGTAGTTTGAGTTAGGACGGAAGCCAAGAGAACTCAGGCTGTATACCACATCACCTCCATCTCATCATAATGCTACACATCTTTGCTTTCATTAGTACAAGGTGGGGTCCAGGATGGGAGGAAGGGAGGTGAGGTAGAGTAAGGGCTTGAAGTAACTGGGGAGGTTTTAGAAGCGCTGTTGTGAAGGCAAACTGAGTTCTCAGGGGATAAACCCTCTCATTTTAGGCAGAGGTAGCCAGACAGGCTATATTTCTCTGAAACACAAAAGGAGGTTTTCTATCCGATGTTCTATTAAGATGATTCTACTTGTCATTTTCAGTCCTTTCCCTTTTACTGCCACACACAGAGACCTGAAAACTCACATGGGGGAGTCCAGTTCTGTGTCCTCCTTTTCTGCCCTAGAAGTCAAGGGCATTGATTTTTTTCAGCAGCAAGTTTCTTACTCCAAACATCTTGCTACACAGGCTTGTCCCAAGTGCCTCTAAACTTCCATATGTTTAGCAATTTTGATGTTAAGTATATTGCAATCACATCACATGCATATACCTTCCATGGAAATAGGATTGATACGGTTGGGATCCTATTATAGCCTATATTACTACAAACCTTGTATCTTTATTACGTTCACAAAAATCTCAAGCAAGAACTTAGGCATTTAGAGGATTCATGAATTAGTTTGATAAGAAAATCTAAAGGGTAGATAGGGAATGTGAAAACATGGCAAATGAGGTCTCAAGTACAAGCAGTCACAGGTTCTTTAAGTGCAAAAATAAGTTCATCTGATGAAACTTCTATGGTACCACACATCCTATCATTTAGCAGTTGGTAATTGAAGGCTGAAATGCTATAAAAATACACAACGAGGGGGCACCTGGGTGGCTCAGTTGCTTAAGCATCTGACTTTGTTTCACTCATGATCTCGCAGTTTGGGGAGTTTGAGTCCCGCATTGGGCTCTGTGCTTAAAGCCTACTTGGAATTTTCTCTCTCCTCCCTCTCTGCCCTTCCCCCACTCATGCGGTCTCGGGTCTTTAAAAAGATAAAAACAAAACCCCCCAAAATACAATGTCTATGTTAAAGGTGGAGAAAGAATAGGAAGAGGGTAGTCCACCTGATACAGTTGCATTTTCATAACCCATCCCCGTTCAGATCATTGGATTAAAGTCTCAGCCCTCAAGAAACAGACTCTGCTGCTCACTCTACTTTGAATACTCCTAACCCTCCTTGGGGATAAGGAATGATGGTAGGCATTATTGGTATTACTGGTACTTTGTCAGTGTAGTGAGAGGAGGAAGGATAGAAGGACTGGAACAACGGAAGAGAACCTCCAATCCTTAGGTAACTGACAGGAGGAGGGACAAGGTAGGACCATTCATCTAAGAGGATGCTAAGAGATACTCACAGATCTTTTAGTTTCCTAGGAAGGTGAGTCAATTTTATAACTGGTTACCTATAGGAGAGCCTTTCCAATAGACAATTTTCTTAACACCCTATATTATATTCCAATTTATAAAATTTCGTTTTACAAAAGGTTAACAGGATGCTGGGTAAAGGTATATGGGAATATTCTGCACTATAATCTAAAATTTAAGTTTATTTAAAAAACAAAACTGAAATCTTTTATCAGGTCATCTAGGTCTTCCTAGGACCAGGACTTTTTGAGGGGGGCACATGAGCAAAGAGGCCAGCTAACTTCCTGTGTGTTTGGAGACCCAACTCCATTTCTTATGTACGGTCTCTCTTCTCATGCCAACCACATGGCATAAAACATGGTCATACTCCCCTATTTTTAGTAAAAGCAGGAACAAAACCCGTTCCACTAGTTCAACTCTCTACTCCCACTTCCCACTTCACGGATACACTTCCTGAAGTTACAATATACTCCCTGATTTTCTCACATCCCATTTGTTCCTCAACCTATCATGCTCTGGATTTCCCTCACCATTCTACCTCTGAGAACATGATTTGAGGTCTTTAATGGCCAAGCCAACGGATACTGCTTTGCTGTACTTAATGTGACTGGCCTCACCTTTTTTGGATCTTTATTGGCCTTTCTACTTAATTTCTCTGACTGGCTTTCCCACCCACCCACCCCCCCCCACCCCATGGTTCTACCTTGGTTTTGGCACTTTGTTCTTCATGTAATGAGTGCTTCCTAGATGTTCCATTCTACACTCGTGGTTAAGAAATTCTATTTATACATTAGTTACTGGAATCTATTCCACAGTCTAGAGCTCTCGAGCTTCAGAGCTATCTATCCAGTTGGGTACTTTATAGACACCTCAAAATATAGAGCTGAAGAAGTACTTACCTTCTCTGTGAAGAGCTCAGTTTTGTTACCCAATCCTAAGACTCATTTTACACTATTTCCTCTTATCTCTTTGCTTACCCAGTTGTGAAAACTGATTTAATTGGTCCCTCCTTTCCTTTTATTACTGCCAGAAGCCAGGCTCTGCCACGTATTACCATGGTCACTATTAATATCCATTCTTTTGCCTCCAATTTTTAACTTTCAATGATGGCAGAGGGAACTTTCTTCAGGGGGAAAGAAAAAAGTCCTATAAGTTTCCTTTGTAAAATTCTGGATTAGCACCCTGTCACCTTTAGGAGAAACCAGAACTCCATATTATGAGACAAAGGGTTTCATGACCTTGAAGGCTTACCTCACCTCTCCCCACTCCCGGAGAAAGGGCCTTTATTTTGATAATAATTGCTCTGATTTTCTAGACTTGACTTCACTTGTAGTTCTTTGCACAGGAAATCCATTCCCAGTGTCTTGAAAGCACTAATCTAATTTCTATTTGTTCTTTATGATTAAGATAAGGGCCATGTCCTTGAACTCCCAATCATTCAAAAGAAAAATGTAGAATACCTTGCATATTAGTAATTCACTTAGATTCCAGATTCTGGCCTTTTAACAACTCCTCACAACTGAGAAGCCTTTTTTGACCTCTCTTCACCCATTGGTCTAGATTAAGTGACCCTCTCCTGTACTCGCTCAGCAGTTTTGTCAGTGGGCACAGTGATCCCAGAGTTGAATTGTTTACTTGCCCAAGTTACTCATTATGCTGTGCACAGGGACTGCTCTTTTATCTGCTCCCAGACTAGCAGAGAGCCAGATATGCTACAAATATTTATAGAAATGAAATTAAATCCTCACTCATTAAGCACTTCTCAGCCTTGCCAAGTCCCGTTACTTCATCCCTAATAACCCTAGGGAATAGGGAAGACTAAGATTTCTGGATTCACCCGTGTTTTTAACAGTTAGGAATGCTACAAGCCCCGCCCAGCTCTGCAAATTTTTGGAGCTATGCCTCTTCACGTATTAAATAAGGGGACTGCACTCTAATCTTGTGGTCTCTTTCAGTTCCAACACATACTTCAAAACCTTTTACAGAATAAAATGCACATTTTGAATCTGAAGTACAAAATTCTAGAAGCCCATCTGGATACACTAGTTCTTTAGAAGAACCAAGTAGAAGTGAAAATGGGTTGGTAATCATTAAATATCAGAGTGACAACTGAGAGATGCTGATTTCCTAGTGTGTTCTCCCCTATACCCCCCTTTCTCCATCTCCAGCCATTATTTCATAGACTTCCATGCCACCAAAGCCCTCTAACCAACTATGGCCAGTAGGGAGTGACATTAACGGACTGTTCTCTTCAAGGAGAGTGACCACCCTTCCCACGGTCCTGCTAGCTGGACTGCAAGAGCTAGAAGACTTGCAGCACCTGGGTGGCTCAGTTGGTTGAGCATCTGACTTCGGCTCAGGTCATGATCTCAGGGTTCGTGGGTTCAAGCCCTGCATCAGGCTCTGTAGTGACAGCTCAGATCCTGGAGCCTCCTTCAGATTCTGTGTCTCCCCCTCTCTCTGCCCCTCCCATGCTCATACTGTCTCTCACTAATAATGTTAAAAAAAAAAAAAAGCTAGAAGACTTACTGAATCACATTTGGGAATGTCGAGCATGGCAGAGAGATAAGACAGAGAACCGAGTTCTAAATTTCTAAAAAAATTTCTTATTTAAACCATTGAGATTTGGGGGCATAGAAAAACAAAAAACAAAACTTACAATCCAATAGTATCCTTAATAACAGATACTAATATTTTACTATTTAAGTACATGAATGAAAAGACAGTAATTTTGTTGACAGCCACTTAGAAGTCTGCTTGAACCTTTAATAAAATCATTTATAACATTTACTATATACTACCCAGAACTACCTGAAAGCTTCATATAGCTACATTCCACTTTATCCTCAGAAGCAGACACCCAAAGGCAGATTGGGAAGGGATGTTTGGCAATGCAAATTCTAATCCTATAAGCCAGTTATCTATGAGTGATCATAATGAACATGAAAACAAGTCACAAGAAGACATTTTCTGATCAGCAGTTCCCTTTACAGACACAGAAAAAACAATGCTTCTGTAGCTTTAACATAGACTGAAGTTCTAAAACAATAACGTCCTTCCCTGCTTTTCAGGGAGTGGAAGTGATTATGCTTAATAGTATTACCCAGAATGTATCCGGATGCTATACGATAAAGGCTCCATTATCAGATTGGGCTGTGAGGAGAAAGTGGCCCAGAAGCACAAACCCTCCTCTACTAGCTCAGTGGCAGAGGTAATGCTGATCGCAGACAGGCAGTACACCATGGGGAACTCAGGTCAGAGAAATAGAGACCTGCAGCCTTGCAAGCAAAGCAGAAGGTCTCAACAGAGACACAGAGCAGACTGCAGGGAATAAAGCTCTGGGTATAAGCAGCTGATAACCAGCACCTACAAGTTGCACTTTGATCTAATGCATAAGGAAAACTAAAGTTATTCTCCCACTCATAAGGGCCAAGAGCTCAAAGGAATTTCCAGGCAATACTGAATAACTTTTCTATCGGCCACATGCAGACTTGTGAAAAATAGGTTCAAAGCCAACCTTAGAACCCACTGTACATCCTTAATCCCTAATGCTGCAAATCTAGATCTGTACCTCACACATGCCAATCTGTCATTCATGATCTGAAATGGCTCATTCTTGCTTTAGGCCCTTATGATGAATGGGGCCTACCTGTTTTGTTAAGGATGAAGCAATACTAAAGCTATTTCTCTGACCCGATAGAGAGGAGTCTTGAGGCTGAGGAAGAGTGAAATCAAGACAGGAAGACTAGAGAGTCCGATACAGAAGCCTTGAAAACCAGGCAAATGATCCTAGATTTCATGTAGTTGGCAATAGGGAGCCAAAGTAGATATTTGAACGAGAGTAACAGTCTTATTTTAGAAAGATCAGTAGGATAATGGACTAGAGAAAGGTAGATCAGTTAGGAGAAAGCTATCTTAATTTAGGCTGAGATAAGGAAATCCTGAACACAACTGATGGCTATTGCAAAGGAGAGGCAAGGACAAGTAGGATAGTTTTTACAGGAATATAAAGAACTAAATTTGCTCTCTGGAGATGAGGATAGTTGAAAATGTGGAGAAAAGCTCATTAAAGCAAACAGTGAATAAGGCGGCTGAACCCATGATTTACCATCCAAATCAGAGCCCTGCTCAGACTGAAATGGGGCATTGCCAATCACCAGGCCAGAACAGCAAGTTGCCAGTCTTGGGCAAGTCAGGATTTCTGACCATCTGACCTGAAAAAAACTTTTAACTGCCAACATAGAAGATAACTCAGATTCGCACCATCAGTTTGATCTCTTGAATTCTAGTCCCAAGTTTCCCGAAGTTAAGGACATTAAAAGGAAGCCACCATCAGAAAATAATAAAAAGCTGTTGTTGAGAGACATAGGGAAATAGCCAGAGAGGTAAGGTGTAAAAGACAATGTCCCTGAAGTTCAGTCTATGCTGAGTCACTGGATTTCTCAGTCCTCTTTTCAATAGGTCACATCCAGATTGGGGGCCTCCTTGCTTATAGGATTTCAAGGACTAAACTGCTTTAAAAACAAAATCCCTTATTTCCTTCAAGTGTAATTCTTTAACCTCCAGATCCTGTTTCCATGGAGGACTAGTGAAGTTGACAAATGATTGGGGTGGGGGGTGGCAGAGGGGGCAACAGGGTTGGGGATGGGCATGTGGGTGTGGATATAGCATGGACACCAAGCAGAACACACCAGCTGGTTAGTGGGCTGGACGCAGCCCTGCACACATGTAACTATGGTCAGGGGAAAGCCTTAGTCATTGGAGCTACTCCCCCGAAAAAGAGCAGGGGAAATAACCACACAGAGACAGGCCTCTTCAACATGGGCAGTGCTGAATGAGGAAGTAGTGTGAAGTCTCAGCAGGCAGATCAATACTAGTGGGTTCAAGTCCAACAAGCAACATTGGCAGCAAGAAGTATGTTCTCTCCTCCCCAGCTAAGCTATAGTAGGGCTGGGGGACTAGCCAAGGCCTGGAAGAGACTTCTACTCCACCCTTACTGGTTCAGAGTGCACTTCTTGATCCTCATAGTCTGATCACCCCATAGAACATTTATACATTGTCTACTAAGGCTGTGTGTGGGGCTATTTTCTTTACTAAACTGAAAACTAGCAGCATGGACACTGTTGGTCACTGTTCTTAGCACAGTAATATTTAAATGAAGGCACCCACACACGGCCACTTTCTGTGCTTTGTCATAACCCCCTAAAAATGCCTTCATCTTCCATTTCCCCTCAGCAAATCCTTATTAGAAAAGCAGGCAGACATCAGTGACTCATCGCCCTAGAGAAGGGGAGCACAACTAAACCTTCAATTTTTATCTACATAATCCATACTTTTCATTTTCCAGAAACTGGCGATTCTGCAAACAAAATTAAATGTTCAGTTTTCCTTAAGAGCTTTTCCTGTATCTAGATAGGTGATAGTATGAAGTGGAGTTTGTCAAGTCAGGGAGAGCTGGGTTAAAATCCTAACTCTGTCCTTATAGTGATCTTGGGTTAGTTAGCTGTGAACTTGGGTTTTACCCAGTCTGTACTTCACTTATCTGTAAAATAGGGATACCCAAAATTGCATGAGGTTGTTCAGCAATTTTTAGAACAGTTTATATTAAGTATGGGGAAGTATTACCTGTTTTATCACCCTGTTAACTACTAAGTGCAAGAACTATACAATCACTTGCTATTACATTCAATCCTCACAATTTGAGAAAGGTTCTCAGATTATCTCTATCATCCCAGATAAGGACACCGAGGATCAGAGAGGTTAAGGAGTTTGCTCCCATGTAACAGAGCTACTAACAGTGGCAAAGCAGAAATGGAAAACCAGGCAGCTGAACTTCTGGACTTCTAAGTGTTATGCTCATTGAGTGGCATGAAGGTGTTGAGTAAGTAGTTCTTTAAAAAAAATTCCCACTTTAATTTTACACCCTTTCCAGAATTTGTTTCATGGTCTTAGATCACTCACACACACTGATTTCATGTGATGAAGATTCTGGTGTTTTTTTGGTTCCAATATGATCACAGAACTTAGAATCACTGCTTCTAAGAATTCATGTAAAGGAGAAAAATAGCATAGTGTTGCTTGTGTAGGAATGTCACTGACCGGTGTTGAACACAGAAATGTTGGACTTGCATTTGTATTCCCTGAAGCCTTCTGACAGTATCAACACTATTAGAAAATGAAGCAAAATGCAGAAAAACTTCAATCTTTTAATTTCTCTTGTAAATATGTAATTTAATTAACTATCCAAAGAGGTAATTAACTTTTGTCAAATTTTCCTGGTCTAATTTCTCCCCCATGCCCAGATGCTTAAATTTGCCATTTATTAAGCATTATACAACTTAATACTTTATGTAGGAAGAGGACTGAGCTCATTAGCTGCTCTCAGGAAGCATGCTGGTCCGCCTGGAGTGTTCTATTTTTTACTCACATGCAGAGTCCCACGAATGATAATCACTTATTAGATTCAACCAAGACCTACAAGAGTAGTTTACCAATATGCAAGAAATAGGGCTGCTCCAGGGGCACCGAGGTGGCGCACTTGGTTAAGCATCTGACTCTTGTTCTCATCTCAGGTCACGATTTCACAGTTAGGGAGTTCAAACCCCACATAGGGCTCTGTGCTGACGTCCCGAGCCGGCTCGGGCTCGGGCCGGTCCCTCCTCTGCCCCTCCCCCATTTGTGCTTGCCCATGCTCTCAAAAATAAGTTAAAAAAACAGGGCTGCTCCATAATTACTAACAAAACCTAAACATATTACAACCTAAACATAACTTCAAGGATAAAAAGTGAGGTGGTTTATAGTTGTAGATTTGAATGGGCAACAAAAATAATGCTAAGTATTCCAGCATGTCATCCATCAGGGTTTTTTTTGGGGGGGGGGGGGAGAGGGGGGAGATCCAAGCAGGACATGAGGCTCAATCTCATAACGGTAGGATCATGACCTGAGCCAAAGTCCAGGTGCCACCTCATCAGGTTATTTGCTAAAGAGCTAGACTTGCAAAGTAGTTCCTGAGTAAATAAAGCAAAATAATCCCAAACCAGAAATGGCCTTTGTCTTTGGTGATGAGCCAATGACCTAATAAAGTTAAAATCCCTCATTTTTGGTGGAAGTGTGCTCAGAGACACTCATGGTTTTACAGAAATTCCAGGCTTATCCAGTGATGGACCGGTAAGGCTACCTTCCTTCAGTTTTTAAGTGTTTCACCTTTTTTCCTCCAACTTTCAGACATCTGGTAATTTATACATTTGGGACTAACTTATGTAGCAGCCAAAGGGAAAACGGCAATTGAGGATTTCACTGCAGAAAAGACAAGGTAGTTCAGCTTCCTCCAGTTTCAGTTGCAGCAATTTCTAAAGCAAAGTCTCCACCATTGGCCTCATTTCCTTTAAGTGGTGCTTAGGAAGGTGCACGCACCTGCTCAGCTGATGCGAGTCTGGGAGCTTGGTCAACACCACATACTGAAATAACGAAAAACAGGGCCACAGCTGAATGGAGGAGCGTGGTCCTAGGTCACATGGGCTCAGCTCATCCAGAGCTAGATTTCACATGGTCTGACGCCGGTCAGGAGGGTCTGTACATTCCGCAGCTGGGCCTGCACCACCAGTCATTAAATATGGCTCCCTTGCCCAGATCTCCAAAGGCAATGACAAATGACAGGATGTGAAGCCTGGACCATGTGTCTAGGAGCCTGGAAAGCAGCCCTCAGATATTCACTCCTTTCTGTGCCTCCCGGGAACACCCCGGTGGAAAAACTGGGGATAGAGTTACCATCTATAGCCCTTATTTCAGCCAATGCCTCCACCCCCAGCCTGCACCCTCTAAAATTGAGGACAGCTTTTTCAGGTTTCCTCTGCAAGCACTATTCAGGAGACACAGTAAAGGCAGTGCTTAGATTCTTTGAGCAAGGGAGATGTTTACTTTCTCAGGCTCCTACTTCTGAACTCTTTATACCATTCCTGTCAAGAACAACTTTGCCTTAAGATCCCAGGCACTACCTGGTCCTAGTCCACATCGAGTTGGAGTTTCCCCTCACCTGGTAGTTATTAAAGGATTGAGTAAAACAAAAAATTTAAGACCTTGGTTTTCCTCCTCTGTAAAATGCAATTGAACTAGGTGAGCTATTCAAAGTTCTTCCTGCTTTGAAGTGCAGTAGTGCCATGATTTCCAGATTCAGAGAACGACCCCTGCAAACCTGAGCAAAGCACATGCTGTATATTCCACAACAAGCCTTCAGAATAAGGGGGGCATAGTCACACACTGCTTTGTATGCAGCCTTGTACCTCCTTAAGACAAACATGAAGTATTCTAAACCCAAGGAGGGTAAAACAATGAGTGCACCCCCCCACCTTCTAAATTCCTCCCTCCGGAAGAATACCCATAGTTTTAGAATTAGCTTTTATTCCACTTACTGAGTTGGCTCATTTGCATTGTTCAGATTTGAAAATCTAATAGCTACTCCGTAGGTTAGCAGGCGTGCCGGGCGCGCGCGCACACACACACCGTTCTTGAGTTAATCATAAGTTTCAACCACTTCTGTGTACAATTCTGAAGAAATCTTCATTTTCTGGTCATAATTCATGTGGAACAACAGCATCCTTCCTACGGAGCATCAACCAAGGCAAACATTGCAAATACTGGCCGTGGATCCTCTGAAGACCATCTCTTTGAACTCTGGTCCACGGCAGAGGTTGGCACACTAGGACAAGTATGAAAAGCTAGACTTGGGACCACTGCATGCTCTCAATGAGAGCAACCAGAGAGCCAGGAGCTGCACACACATTTTACTTTAGGTGAACAGGAAAGTGTACAGATTCACACAAACCACAGGGGCATCTTCAGAGCAAACCAGCCCTCTCCTCCAAGGAAAAGCCATAGAGGGAATAAAAGTCGCTCCACTCACCCAGCATAGCGGTTGCTGTAAAGGTAGCTGTGCCCTGGTTGCAGAATCTTCAAGAAGAGCAGGCAAAGAGGCAGAAAAGCAGCTGTTTGGCTCCTGGGCTTCCCGAGGAACTTCATGGTGTTACAAGGAGAGGAGCTGAAAGTTACTTACAGCAGTCATCCGAGGCTGGAGGTGGCTCGCAGTGCCGCCCCCACCCCATGTGCAAATGTTCTCTGGGAGGGGGTGGGGGGAGAGGGCTGGGAGTAAAATGTGACACTTCTTTCCAGCCACCGGGGGAAAAAAAAAAAACAGTCTAAGCAGCCGAGGAAGGGAAGTTGCTATTAAGACTTGGTCTTGGGACGAGCAGCAGCAGCACACACCGCCCAGCCCAGCAACTGAGCTTGATCCTTAATCAGACACCCCTAGAAGGGGCTGGGCTTCCCCTATGCTGACTCACTGCTGGGGTTCCCTAGGTGCTGCTTCCTTTGGGTAACTCCTCTGCAGTTTTTTGTCTCTTGCTTTACAACTTTAGGCCCCCAGCTTTCTCAGACAACCTTTCTCCTATTACCTTCCCCAGTGCAGGACCCTCCTCTGAATGCAAATGACTTGCCTATGAGCTAAACACGTAGGCATACATAGAATCTTCCAGGTTCAAGGTTTTGATCTACCACAACAAATTTCTACATGGGTTACACATACCGAAGTGCCTACTGAATAGCCCTAACACGTCCGTGTGCAAGGGTAAGTCAGGCCCTGAACCGGGACAGCCTGGTCCGGCTCCTACCTGTACCAAGGAGCTGCCACCTCGCTGGGCTTCAGAGAGCTCTTCAGATCCCCTCTGCGTCAGCAACACCCAGACCCGCTGTGATTTCAGAGGTTCTTATAGGGAACAGGAGGCTTCCACGTGCTTTACTACCTTCTCCCACATTTGGAATCATTTAGGAAGCCAGACCATTTAAATCAGAACTCCTGGGGAGGGGTGGGATCAGTAATTTAAAAAGCCTCCTCAGGTGATTGCAGTGTTCAGCCACCACGCTGGTCTCGAGCAGAGCTTCTCAAGCTTTAAAGGGCATAGAAATCAAATCACCTGTGGATTCTTGTTAAACTGCAGCTTCTGATGCAGTAGTTTGGGCCTGGGGCCTGAGATTCTGCATTTCTAACAAGCTTTCAGGTGATGCTCATGCTGTCGATTCTTCCGCCACATTTTGAGTAGTGAGGCTGTACTTTAGAATGAGGTCTGCTTTTGCTCCTCTCTTTCAAAACTAAGGGGAAATAAAAAAAACTTTAATGATGAAAAAGGCATTTCTTTTCATCCACTTGCTCCTATCCAGATATACCAGAAAACCCATCTGGGGGGATGCATTTTGCTCTAGTAAGTAAGAATGGCGTTATCTAGAGTGACTCCTGTTATGCCCCATGCCAAGGCCCAGTATTAGTCTGAAAGAGAGTGGAAGCCAGCATTTCTCTATACACTTTTCAAATTTCCTGAAGAATCGTAGCCAAGGATTCTCTACCCTCCAGTATTATAGCCAGGACACTGGTTAGAGGAGAAAGTACCCAATCTTTATACATGGTCTCTACATGGGGAGTTGAACCAAACTCCTAGGAGTTTGGTTTATAACAGAGCTGAAATGATTTTCAATTAAAATGATTCTCTAAAGTGTTCTTAACTACCCCAGGTTTAGTTTAATCTCTTTTCTGTGACCCCGTCTCTAATACCAGTATGTTGTCTACTGTAGGGCACAGCATATTGAATTTAAGTGTTTGTCTGGTTCTCCCTCAAGGCTGCTGTCTCCCTGAGTGCAGAACCGTATCCCTTTCATCTTTGTATGCACTTCCTTATATCCCCTAGAGAGAACACAATGCTTGCTGAAGCAATGATCAGCAATGTTTGTTGAGTGAATGATGAACCTGAGAAAGGATTCACTCCACATTTACTCTGTGACTTCTGTATCCAGATAGAGGAAAGGATGAAGGCTCTTGAGGAGTGGGAGGTCCCAGGTCTCCTGGTTTTGTTTCTTGTTTGTTTATGTTGTTGTTTCCTTCCCTCATGACTTTCTGGCCTAGTGCTCTGGTCTTTGTAAAGTGATGAGGCTGTTCTGCAAGGTTCACGGCGATGCTCCTGGGGCCATTTTGACGAGGTCAAGAAAGCCTGTATAACTACGAGTGAACTGTTGAAATAAGAGGTTACTTTGTAAATAAAACACTTCATCTCTTTGCATTTCACTATGTCAGAACAATGTATAAATCTGTCATATTATATCACAACATTAAACTAGGAATGTTCAGTCTCTGACTGGGGATTAAGCTCATCCTCAAATCATTCTGAAGGATTAGATCCAGTGAGGACGTTCAGCAGAGTCTCTGCAGACTCTGAGACCAGGGTAATCATTTCCTGGACCGTCAAAAATGCAAGAGACTCTAGAGACAAGCTGTAGCCTTCCTAAAAATTTCAGATCAAAGAGAAATTCTCAAACAATAGAAGTCATTCCTAGCAATCATCCTCTGGTTTTCTAAGGACCAGGTTATCTGATCAAACTTCTCCTGGATTAGATAAGCTCCCATAAAATGAGTGATAAATGGAGTCCATTTAGCAGGTGGGAGGGGAAGAGAATGGCTTTACAGATAGATTCAAAGATAAAAGTCCCATTTTTAAGGCACTGAGAGGGAGTGAATTATTAAACCAGTTAGAGATTTGGAGATAGAAAGATGAGAATTTCTATTTATTGACTATGCCTTTGTCATATTTTAGTGGAAGGGTGAAATTTTTAAAAAAGAAATACTACCCTGCAGAGAAGCAAAAGGAAACTACAATTGGAAAAGGAAAATGTCATTCTTGATTTGCATTGTTGTCCATGATTAGATAAGCTTTTTTATTGAAGTATAGTTGGCACACAATATTATTTTCATTTCAGATGTGTAACATAGTGATTCAACATCTATATATATATTATGAAATAGTGACCACAATTAGTCCAGTTACCATCTGTCGCCACAGAAAGCTAATACGATATTATTGACTATATCCCCTATGCTGTACAATATATCCCTGTGGCTTATTTATTTTATAACTAGAAGTTTATACCTCTTGGTCCCCTTCACCTATTTATCCCCCTCCCTCCACCTCTGCCTCCAAATCTTCCTCTCCTCTGGAAACCATCAGTCTGTTTTGTGTATCTGAGTCTGGTTTTGTTTTGTTTTGTTGTTTAAATTCCACATATAAGTTAAATCATACAGTATTTGTCTTTCTCTGTCTGACTTATTTCACTAAGCATAATACCCTTTAGGTTCATCCATGTTGTCATAAATGGCAAGATTTTATTCTTGTTTATGGTTGAGTTATTACTGTTATATATGTGTGTGTGTGTGTGTGTGTATACCACATCTTCTTTATCCATTCATCTATTGATGGACACTTTGGTTGCTTCCGTATCTTGGCTATTGTAAATAATGCTGCATCGAACATGGGAATGCATATATCTTTTCAAGTTAGTGTTTTCACTTTCTTTTCTTTTTTGTTTATTGTTTTTAATTTAAATTCTAGTTAGTTAACATACAGTGTTATATTAATGTTATATTAGACGTATAATATAGTGATTCAACACTTCTATACATTACTTAGTGATCATCATGTAAGTGTACTCTTTAATCCCCAACATTTATTTCACTAATCCTCCTACCCACCTCCATTCTGGTAACCATCAGTTTGTTAACCATCTCTATAGCTAAGAGTCTATTTCTTGGTGTGTCTCTCTTTTTCTCCCATTGCTTGTTTGTTTTGTTTCTAAAATTCCACATACGAGTGAAATCATATGGTATTTGTCTTTCTCTGAACTGACATATTTCACTTAGCATTATACTCCCTAGCTCCATCCATGTTGTTGCAAATGGAAAGATTTAATTTCTTTTTATGGCTGAATAATATTCCATTGTGTATATATACCACATCTTCTTTATCCATTCATATATCAGTGGACACTTGGGCTGCTTCCATGGTTTGGTTATTGTAAATAACGCTGCAATAAACATAGGGGTGCATGTATCCCTTTGAATTAGTGTTTTTGTATTTTTTAGGTATATACCCATTTGTGCAATTACTGGATCATAGAGTAATTCTATTTTTAACTTTTTGAAGAACCTCCATACTGGTTTCCATAGTGGCTGCACCTATTTACATTCCCACCAACAGTAAGAGGGTCCCCTTTTCTCCACAATCTTGCCAACATCTGTTATTTCTTGTTTTTCTGATGATAGCCATTCTGACAGGTGTAAGGTAACATCATATTGTGGCTTTAATTTGCATTTTCTTGATGGTTAATGATGTTGAGCATTTTTTCATGTGCCTGTTGGCCATCCGTATGTCTTCTTTGGAGAAATGTCTATTCAGATCTCTTGCCCATTTTAAAAATAGGATTGCTTGCTTTTGTTATTGAATTGCTAATTAGATAATTTTTAACGTCCTTCCCAGTCTGAATTCTATGATGTTGTAGGGAAAGATTTTGCAAAACATTTTCTTAAGTGTATGAATGAAAGCCCTGGGAATTTATTTTGGTAAAGATATATGGAGGAGAAGATAAATGGGTATGGTTGGGCTTTGCGGTACAGGCAACCCTCCCATTACCTCAGTTGGTTTTGTGCTCATTCCTCAATGTCTTATTAACACAGACCTATTGCTTGTCGGGCCTCTTTTATGGCCTTTTGCTATTGTTTCAACATGTGAGGAATTAGCAAATGTGATGTTAGGTTACTGCCTTCTGCAGTCTTGGCAATTCTGTGAGGAATGTTCTGAAGCTTCCTTTAACAATGCATTGCTACTGACTCCCCCCCAACCCTCTTCTTCAGGACCATCAGCCATCCCTTCTTGCCTCTACATATTTAATCTTTCTCTTGTCAACTATCCATATTTTTCCCATCTTTAAATGCAAGCTACCTCTCTTCTTTCTATTTTCAGGCTTCTTAAAAGCACACTCTTGAACTCTGACAATATGCTTTCCATCCCTACTTATTATGATGCTTATTATTATGCTTTCCATCCTGTACACTTATGAAACTTTTTCTTAAAGATCTATGGTTATTTCTAAGTGGGAAACCCTTTGTTGTCATTCTTCATTTATATGCCTTCTAAGGCTATTTATCACCACCACCACCACCACCCCCTTTGAAACTCTTCTTTCTTGTGATTGGGGACATTGTCTCTTCTATTCCTCTCTTTATCTTAGAGTCCCTCCCCTATTTTTTAACTGCTTACAAAGTTGACATTCATGGGGGTGTTGGCCCTCTCCTTTTCTTGATGTGCTGTGGACGGAAATGGCTGGAACAGTTTTGTGGATGAGACTGATTTGAATTGGGTCTGGAAGGGAAAGAAGAGTTTGGCTGGATTGAGATAGGAAAGCTGGAGAGAGGCAGCCATTATTATCAAGGAAACATTGTAAACAAATAGAGGATGTGGTCCCTGAGTTTGTGATACTTGGTGGTGGTGGAGGAGCTGGGTAGATAAATAAACACAGAGTTGTACTTGGTGGTTGAATTAATTATATGCAAACAAATCACAGATTCTGTGACAGAAAGTTAAGGGGGAGTAGATTAAATGTGCAGGGTGTTCTGAGGAAGTGAGCATTTAAAGCAAATATGAAGAGCCAGCTAGAGCAAGAAAAGGGTGGTGGTGGGAGTGAGGGTGAAGATGAGACCACTGCAGGCACAGGGAATAGTATAGGCAAAGAAGTCCTGTTCAGAATTTACTGTCCTTCCTCCAGTCAAGACAGGATAAAGAGCGACATTCGGGGTCCTCAGTTTAGCACCCAAAGTCCTTGAAAACATTTTCATTTTTATCTTCTTCAATATTTTCTGAATACTCTGTATCTTTTCCTTCTTCTGGGTTGGTTTACATTTCTTTGATAATAATGGCCATCTCTCTCCATGTCTTCTATCCAATTTCTTCTATCCCTTCCAGACACAGTTCAAGTCAGTCTCATTTATGAAACTATTCCAAGACCATTTCTGTCCACAGTGCTCACCTTCTAAGCACTAATACAGTCATTCATGTACACCCTTATGTTCTGGTGTATACCGACACAATTCATTATTACCATTTATTGTAAGCTGCTTGGGGGCAGGCACTCTATTGTATACATCTTCATGTTCCACAGTGCCTGGAGTTCAAAGTTGTTGGCTTACCTTTCAGCTTAGAACTCCTGGGACCTTTCAACTGTCAGGGGAACCCTTGCCTAGGACCCCAGAATGCACCTTTATTCTTGGCTGGGTCTCTCACAAAAAGAGTCTTGCTCACTCAGATGAAAGAGCAATTTGAAGGGCAAGTGTTATTGAGGGACAAACCTATTATTATATTTTTAAACTCTTGTAATTATATTACAAAGATGTTTTATAGAATTTATGGAGCAAAGCCAAAGTATTCTAATTCAGGAAGGTGGGAACAAGTTCTATGTTCTGATTCCAAGCAGCCAAAGAAACTTCCCATCTTCTCCCTCTCTTTGCCTTTTCTTTCTCTCCCTGCTTCCCTCCTCTTCTCCCTCCTGGCTCTCCTTCCTTCCTGATACCTGTCTCCGAGGCTCTTATGAAGAGAGAAGGTAGGGAAAAGATAGTAGATAAAAATACTTTAAAGATTACCACTTCAAATGACAGAGAAAGGATGTTTGTGTTATACTGTTTGTAACATTAGTGCTTTAATGAAAATTAAGAAATTTAAGATGGATGGATCATAAAATAGAGATTAACAATGTTTGATTAGAATAAAGTCTAAAAGCAGGGCACCTGAGTAGCTCAGTCTGTTAAGCGTCTGACTCTTGGTTTCAGCTCAGGTCATGATCTCATGGTTCATGAGATTAAGCCCCACATTGAGCCCCACGTTGGGCTCTGTACTAATGCCGTGAAGCCTGCTGGGTATTCTCTCTCTCTCTCTCTCTCTCTCTCTCTCTCTCTCTCTCTCCCTCCCTCTCTTTCTCTGTTCCTCCCCCACTTGCACGTGCATGCATACACACTCTCTCTAAAAATAAATAAACTTAAACAAAGAATAAAAGTTTAAAGCAATAGTAAAACAAATGATTGAAGAGCTACTCTTTTATCCATTTGCCTAGGGCAATGGGAGATGAAAAAAAGGACAAAATAAGAATGGAAACAAAATAATGACAGAAAATACTCAGACATAAGCAAGACTTTTAAAAAAGAGATGAAGTAGAGGGGAAATTTCAGATATAATGAAGATCAGGAGAGTAGGTCATGGAATCTGGCCTAAGAAAGAAGAGCTGGGAGGGATGAGGGAAGTCAGGCAGGCAATAATGCTTCTCAGTCAGACCACTGGACACTCAGACAGGCAGAGGGAGAAAAATGTTCTCCTTGTGCTGAAGGACAGAGAGACAGAGTAAATAGAAAAATAAAGGAGCTCTATTTCAATTAGCTTAGAGATAAATGTACAATTTGAATATCTCTAAAATTCTAAGAAAATATGTTATTTCAATGGGCTACAGTTTTATTAAAAAAGTACTCTTGCAGAAACTCAGAAACATTTTAAGAATCCTGGTTCAACATAATTAAGGTAAAACTTTGGCAAATATGACTAATTGAGTAACTTTGGTATGATAAACAACAGCAATATTTACTCTGATTTACCAATGTTGAATATAATATAAAAGTGCATTTTTAAATTCTATTTGGGCATGCTGTCTCTAAACTTATACAGGTATCCTGATTGTTTATGAAAATGTAAATCTGTGGGGGTGCCTAAGTGGCTCAGTCAGTTAAAGCGTCTGACTTCGGCTCAGGTCATGATCTCACAGCTAGTGGGTTCGAGCCCCGCATTGGGCTCTGTGCTGACAGCTCAAAGCCTGGAGCCTGCTTTGGATTCTGTGTCTCCCTTTCTCTTATTACCCCTCCCCAACTCATACTGTGTCTCTCAAAAATAAATAAACATTATAAAAAATTTTTTTAAAATGTAAATCTGTGTGTTCAAAATTCATTAATATTCAAAACATTAAACTGAAACTATTTCAATAGGAATCATGTTTTCAAATATGCCAGCTTGAAGATAATTTCTAAGATCTTTACGGAACTTAACAATAAAAAGACAAATAACAAATTGAAAAATGGGCAAAGGATCTGAATAGACATTTATTTAAGAAATATATACAAGGAAGTACATGAAAAAGATGTTTAACCTCATTAGTCACTAGGGAATTGCAATTAAAAACCACAAGAAATACCACTTCACAAACGCTGAGATGGCTGTCATCAAAGACAGACAATAATGAGTGTTGGTAAGAATGTAGAAAAATAGGAACCCTTAGACATTGCTGGCATGAATGTAAAATAATTCAGCTGCGATGGAAAACTGTTTTGTAGTTCTTCAAAAATTAAATGTAGAGTTACCATATGAGCCATAAATTTCAACTGCTAAGTTCCACTCAAGAAAATTCAATCGTATGTTCATATCAAAACTTATACACAGATGTTTATAGTGGAATTATTCATAGTAGCCCCAAAGTAGAAACAACCCATATATTCACCAATTGAATATAAACAAATTGTGGTGTATTCATACAATGGAATATATATAAACAATTTGTGGTATATTCATACAATGGAATATTATTTGGTCATAAAAAGGAAGGAAATATTGATACATACTGTACCATGGATGAACGATGAAAGCATTATGCTGAGTGAAAGGAGCCAAAAAACAAAATGCCACATGTTGTAGGACTCCATTTATATGAAATGTACAGAATAGGTAAAACATTTAGACATACAGTTAGTGTATTAGTGGTTGTCAAGAGTGGGGGAAAGGGGAAAATGGGAAGTTACTGCCAATGGGTATGGGGTTTTCTTTCAAGAGTGATGAAAATATTCTGTAACTGGGTAATGGTGATGGTTGCACAATCTTGTGAATATACTAAAAGCCACTGATTGTACATGTTAACATGAGGAATTTTATGGTATGCAAATTATATCTCAATTAAAAAAAAAGATCTTTAGGGAACTTGAAACTTAAGACAGATTAAATTGAGCTCATCCTGGATATCTAAATCATTTTTAAGTAAGAACACAGAAATATTAATGACTAAGCATACTTTATGTTTATATGCTTTTGCTTTTAATATGCTACAGATATGATGGATCTTTAGCTAAGTTTTACCACTTTCAGAAGGTATATCAGGCTGTAGCAAGTATGTGTCTATAGAAAATTGTGTTACATGTACTTATAAGTTCTGCTTGTGGGTTAAAATGCTGATTTGTGACAGACTGTTCTCCACTATCCATATCCAAATTTTCTCTGTGAAATAGTAGTTACTTTGGTTAAAAGTTATATGGAAACCAACTTGACAATAAACTATAAATTAAAAAAAAAGTTATCATTAATATTGTTACTTGAGACTACTAGGAGTAATAGAGACAGAAAATATGACTACATATACATTTCTATTTTCAAGGAAAATAACAGTTTTTTCCTAACACAGTACTTCCCTGTTCCTTTTGTCCTTTTTCTGTTTTTGTTCTTCAGACCCATTTATACCCTTAAACATTATTGAGGACTCCAAAGAGTGTTTATGTGGATTATGTCTACTGATTTTTAAATGTATTGGAAATTGAAACTGAGAACTTTTTAAATGCTTTTTTATTGGATCGTTTGAAGGTAGTAATGATGAAAGCCTTGTATACTGTTTCTTATGAAATTAGTTCTCATGGACTTACAAGATTTATCCTAAAGTCCCAGTATGTTCCAGAATACTTGAGGGCACAATGAAAGGCCAAAGCCTGGAATGTAAATTTTATTTGCCTTGGTTTATAATACCTGAGTCTGAAAAGCTACGGAATGTCTTAATAGCTTGGCAAAGTTTGCTCAGTGTTGATGGGATTGCTTCCTTGATTTACTGTTTATTGCTTTCATTATAATATGAAGGGTTAATCGTTCTATGTTATTTGCCTATATAACAAAGATGGTCTTATCAGAGTAACTTTCTGTGGTTTATGTTGACTTTATTACATCCTGTATTATTTTAAAAAACAATAAAAAAAGAGAAGAACAAAGAAGCTTCACTTTTGAAAAAGTTAACATTTTTATAAATATGTTACCTCTATGTGTATTTTAAAATTCTTTTGTCACTTCAATTAAATAGGTAGCAAGTTTTATTTTACAGGCACCCATGGTCTTATCTTAATCAAGTCTAAACTCCTCCAATAATATTTATTTTTGCCTTCCCCAAACCAAGCTTTCAGTATAAGAAAAAAAAGTAACGTAAAACTTATAGGATACTTTTTGCGCCTAGAACTGTATTTGTGATTTCCCAGAGGGTCCCTGCAAAATCATAAAGATTTGTTCCTTCATCTGTAAAGTACTAGAAATAATTAGGTTTTAAAAAATCTATATTCCTATTGATGTATTGCATGAGAAGAGCTGTCAATTCAAAAGAGATGTTTATCTTTCCCCTAGGTAAAATTTTTATAAGTGAAATATTATTAATATAAATATTTCAGAAATTGCATCCTGTATGTGAAGTTCCTAGGGATTTGTCAGTGCTCTTGCTGTCGATGACATGATTCTACTTGGTGCTCTTTTGCCTGATATTAGGCATCAAACTAAATACTAAAGTGTTATTAGTCATACATTTTTGTTATTATTTAAAATGTTTATTGGCCACAAGCTTCTTCATTTGGATTTAATATCTTCTAGGCCAGTGGGTCTCAGTTGAGGATTGTACATCAGATGGTTCCATGAGGTTTTATAAAAATAAGGATGTTTACACTTTACTCCAGACTTACTAGATTTCTTTACTTGATAATCTTGGGATATTCTTAGCATACTATTTGCATATTGTTGGTATGTTATGTGTGTTATGTCTCAGGATTATTATATCATAAAAGTATTTCCTGTCTATATTCATTTAATTTTATAAATCAGATATAATATCCAGTGACTTCTTTGCAAATATGCTTACTCATTCACTGAAGTGTTTTGCAAGGACTCTATGATCTTGTTTTTCTTGCCACATACTCAGCCAAATTTGCTTGTCAGTTGCACTGTTCTTGTTATGAACTTTCATCAGACCTTTCACATTTGGAAATGATCAGTAATAAATTAACCACAACTATTTTAATTTCTGTCATCTACAGATAGTTTTTGTTTTACTCTGATGCTTTTTTTTTTCCTGTAGGGATGACAGTTTGAAAAGTCATCAGCAATGGCAGAAAACAGAGAGTTTGATCCTTTTTCCTCCTTCAAATCAGGACACAAGCTTTCTCCCAGCTTCTCCCATGACCACCGTCCCTGTCAGTTCCAGGCATACTCCCTTTTCCTTTCTCCTGCCCCAAAGTTTTCCATTTAACTGTCCTTCTTATGCCTCCTTGCTCTTGTTTGGGGACTTCTTTTTGCATGTTTCTTTCACTTCTTATCTCTCATATTCACAACAATTAATTCTTTATTCTTTTATCTATCCCTCCTCTCTGATCAGGGATTCTCTCTCTTTTTCCATATTTTTCTTTCTTTTACAATTGCCACCACAACTCTAATTTTTGACCCCATCTACTATTCTGGAACCTTCCTACCTAGTCAGCTCACTCACATCTGATTTCCCTCCTGATTGTGTCCACATTTTCTTCTGTGTGAACTTCTTATTGCATCATAAGCAAACTTTTGTTTTTCCAGAATGCATTTCTAACCCCATTTACCTGCTTGCTAGAGCAGAAAATTTACTCACAAAATTTTATTGAACTATTTCGGAGTTGCTCTGCAGACATGGGATTCCCAAATTGAAAATCAATCCAATGCTTCCCTAAGAGCTTTAAGTGCTCTTCTGAATTAAAGGAAAGCATCATATATCCAACCAGAATTTCAACACAAAAGTTAACAGCTGGTGTATAAAGAATCTCAGAGAGTCTCTTGTTTTCTGACTTAGGACTTTTTTATTGAACTTTATTTGAAACATGCAACTTGGCATTAAACTCACAGCTGCAAGATTTCTAGGAGAGAGAAAAAATAGTCTGGATAGGGTTACATCAGCTACAGAAGAAATAAAACCTATCTGTGATCTTAATTCTTCAGGCAATCTGAAGTGCTAGGAACTGTTTTCAGAGCTGCTTGGAAAGTGTCACTGCAAATTGTCACTGGGGCTGAGGGTGACTCTTCACTGGCTCTTTTTCAGTCTGTGATCCTGGCTTTGCCCACCATTCAGAGGTACTAATCTGACTCACAGAGACATTTTCTTTGCCTTTGTTCAACAGTTGCTGAGCAGAGCTAAAAATCTAGTTAATTTGGGTAGAAGGACCAAGAGTTTTGGTGTGCCAAATGAGGAAAAACTGATGTAAGTATACTTGCCAAGGCAGCCCCTGGATCATGAACAATCAATTTACAGTTATTCTGCCTCCCTAATTTGTCAATTGCATAGTAATTTCCACTCTCTTTCCCCTCAAACCCTATCCCTTTCCACAAGCTTTCTCAACTTAATTTGTGCCCAAAAGCTTTTTTTTTTCCCCCGCTGGCATTGTTCTAAACTAGTGTGTTCTAAACTTTGCTGTATATGAGATTCAGCTGGGGAGCTTTAAAAAATCCTGATCGGGGGCGCCTGGGTGGCTCTGTTGGTTAGGGGTCTGACTTCAGCTCAGGTCATGATCTTGCAGCTTGTGAGTTCGAGCCCTGCATCAGGCTCTATGCTGCGAGCTCAGAGCCTGGAGCCTGTTTTTGGATTCTGTGTTTCCCTCTTTCTCTGCCCCCACCTCCCCTCCAAATAAATAAACATTAAAAAAATTTTTTTTAAATAAAATAAAAAATCCTAATCACAGTGGGGTTTTCTTTTTTGGGGGTGGGGCTAGGTATCACTATTTTTAAAAGATTCTCAGGTGATTCATTCCAAAAGGCAGCAAAGTTTGGAAACCATTGTTCTAAGTGATATATCTGTATCAACTCACCATCTTGGTCATTACTATTCTGAGTTATGAGACCATCCAGATCACATGGGGTGGTCAATCCAGTACTTGATGTTCATTTCACATGTTACCTTTGATAATTTATCATCCTTACAATACTTACTCTTTCACTTGTCTTCCAGGAAATTGCAATTGCACTGTTGTTTTCTCTTAGCCTCTGTTTAGTAATTCCCTTTTTCTTCTTGTCCTCCTAACAGGGATGTGCTCCAGAATTCATTCCTTGATCACTTCTTATTTATTTTACACTTATTCCCCTTGAAGATCTCATCCAGCCTTGTGGCTGAAAATACTCTCTAAATGCTGACAGTTCCTATATTCCCATATTAATATTTCTGGCTCTGAATTTTCTCCTAAATTCCCAAATTCCTAAATACAAGTCTCCAGTCAGTATATCTACTGAAATGTCTAATAGTCATGACAATATTAACTGAAAACCAGAATATATGGTTCTATTCTAACTACCCCTCTAAAATTATTCCTTCTGTAGAAGTTTCCATATGAGTTGATGACAATTCCACTGTTTGAGTGGCTCAGACTGCAAAGAAGTAAGTAATCCTTGGATCATTCTTTCTATGAGCACACAGAATCTGTCAGAAAATCCTGTTGGATCTATTCTTCAAAGTATCTCCAGAATCCAACCACTTCTGACCACTCCCACTGTTACCAGCCTCATATGAGCTGGCACCATCTGTCCTCTAGCACCTTCTCCAAGCACCTTCTGTCCCCTAGACCACTCCAAGCACCTTCTCACTGGTCTTCTTGCATCTATCATGCTTCCTTGTATGATACAGGAATCAATACAGCCACTGGAATGGTCCTTGAAACACACAAGTTGAACTGTGTCACTGCTCTGCATATTTCTCCATTTAACTTATGGTAAAACCTAAGAGTCTTATGATGGCCTTCAAGGCTAGTTTATTTAGTTCTTAGTCACTTCTCTGACCTTGTCTCCAACTACTCCTTACCTTGTTCACTATGCACCAGTATGGTTAGGCTAAATTATAGCCCCTAAATGTGTCCATGTCTGAATCCCTTATATGTGTGTGTGTGTGTGTGTGTGTGTGTGTGTGTGTGTGTATGTGTATGTACATCCTTTATATACGTATATCCTTTATATACGTGTGTGTGTGTGTATACATATATATATATATTATATAAGAGACTTTGCAGATAGGATTAAATTAAGGATTTTGAGATGAGGAGATCATCCTGGATTATCTGGGCAGGCCTAATGTAATCACAAGTTTCCTGGTAAGAGGGAGGCAGGAGTGTCAGATTGAATAAATGGAGATGAGATAATAGAAGAAGTTGTAATATGACTTGGAAAAGTTACTAATTCAGGAAACCTCAGTTTTATTATCTACAACATGGTGAATATAATATCCACCTCACAGGGTTATTCTAAAAATAAAATTAGAAAAGCCTTACATATTTGCCTTTTGACCTGATGCAAAAATTTTCTATTTACATTTCATAAACTTCATCCTACTTATTTTGGACCCAGTTTTTCACCAGTCTGGGAAAAAAGGGCAAAAATCTATTGAAGTGTTTACTCTAGAATTTAATGAAATAATCATGCCATTGAGATTGATGTGCCTTCTTGGTGTCCTTTCACCATCACTACAGGAGAGAACTGGACCAGATATAACACCCCTAAAACCTCCAAGTGGATTCTTACTCTTATTTAACATGATTCAACCACCTATGAATTCACCTACATCAAGCACGCAAATATGCCCTTGGCTCATGGGAGTTTTGTGAGAAGCTTTTAAACTGCATTGCTAAAATCCTGGTACTTGGTACCCATGACAACTCTTTAACTGCTAGTTGGGCAATTCTTTCCCTTTAATGAATCCATTTGGATTCTATTGATCCTTGACCACTTATTTGTTTCCTAGGTATTGGCAAGCTATAAATCATTTTAGGATTTTGCCATGTATAGTTTATTTGTTGCAGGGGGGCACCTGGGTGGCTCAGGTCATAATCTCATGGTTCATGAGTTCGAGCCCCACATAGGGGTCCATGCTGGCAATGCGGAGCCTGCTTGGGATTCTCTCTCTGTCCCTCTCATGCTCTCTTTCTCTCTCTTTCAAAATAAACAAACTTTATTTGTTGGTAGTTTCTTGGGAGTATCTTCTGGAAGAGAGAGGCATTTTTTCCCCTCAAGTCTTAAGATTTTTCTCAATTTCTCTATGATTTCTCAATAGTAATCTATTTGGATCTTGACTGCACCTGCACATTCCTTTTGTATCCTGAGATATATCTTGGTCTGAAAGTAGAGTCATAATTATTGTGACCAAGTACTCTTCTACCCTTCTCCATATCTTAGGATTCAGTTCCCTCTTAACTATGCTTGTCCTATCTGTGCAGTTTGAAGATCATTCACCCCAATGGACAAGGCAGAAATTGTTAACATTGCCAGATAACTTTGTACTCCCAATTTTTAAGGCATCAGTTTTCAATAAAGAACTGGGAGTATTATTTTCTAAAATGACTACAAGATTTAATTTCACATAGATTAATTTATGTTTTTCCCTACAAATTATATTTTTATTCATTAGAATTCATACTTTTTTGAAGGCAGGCAACATTTCCCTCCTTGGCTTTATTTTTCTTTTTATAAAGAAAATTAGAGAGCTTCATTCACTTAGCTTTTAGATCCTTTGTGTATGATAAGAGTGATTCAAAATTGTTAGTATATTGCACTGGAGTTGAATTAGTTCCTATATTTTAAGATATTGAGTTTCTTACTATCTGAAAACCTGGCACAATTTCCCGGGAAAAAAACTCACTGAAATGTGTTGATGTTCCCTTTTTGCAGCTTCAGAAATAGCTGCCATGTGCTCCTTTACCCTGTGTGTGAAACATCAGCCCTTCCCCTGCAAGAGTCTCTGAGGACGTCAGCTCTGTTTAATGAACTAACTTCATTAGCTGGACTGTGTGGCTTTTAATAAACAAAGAAACTGTGAAAATATGGACAGAAAAAGAAAATTCTTGTTAATTAGTTCACTCCAAAATTAATGTTGAGCCAGTCATATTTGACATACTTTATTTTGTATTTCTAGTAAACTGAGAGCAATTTCCCAATAACCTGTAACTTTCCCCATTTTTTGCTTAATACATAGGTATTCAGCTATTAAAAAGATTAATTACATGGGTGTCCTTCACTGCATGGGAGGAAACATCTAGAAAACTAACTCAAAAAATAACTGTTCGCAAATCAATGTGATACATCACATTAATAAAAGAAAGGGTAAGAACCATATAATCCTGTCAATAGATGCAGAAAAAGCACCTGACAATATTCAGCATCGTTTCTTAATAAAAACCCTCAAGAAAGTAGGGATAGAAAGAACATACCTTAACATCATAAAAGCCATAGATGAAAAGTCCACAGCTAACATCATTCTCAGTGGGGAAAAACTGAGAGCTTTCCCCCTGAGATCAGGAACAAGACAGGGATGCCCACTCTCACTACTGTTGTTTACCATAGTGTTGGAAGTCCTAGCCTCAGCAATGAGGCAACAAAATGAAATAAAAGGCATCGAGATTGGCAAAGAAGTCAAACTTTCACTTTTTGCAGATGACATGATACTCTACATGGAAAATCTGAAAGATTCCACTGAAAAGCTGCTAGAACTGATACATGAATTCAGCAAAGTCACAGGATACAAAATCAATGTACATAAATCTGTTGCATTTCTATATACCAATAATGAAGCAACAGAAAGAGAAATCAAGGAATCAGTCCCATTTACAATTGCACCAAGAATCATAAAATACCTTGGAATAAACCTAACCAAAGATGTAAACGGTCTGTATGCTGAAAACTATAGGAAATTCATGCAAGAAATTGAAGAAGCCACAAAGAAATGGAAAAACATTCCATGCTCATAGATTGGAAGAACAAATATTATTAAAATTTCAATACTCCCCAAAGCAATCTACACATTCAGTGCAATCCCAATCAAAATTGTACTGGCATTCTTTTCAAAGCCAGAACAAACAGTCCTAAAATTTATATGGAACCACAAAAGACCCTGAATAGCCAAAGTAATATTGAAAAAGAAAACCAAAGCAGGAGGCACCACAATCCTGGACTTTAGCCTCTACTACAAAGCTGTAGTCATCAAGATAGTGTGGTATTGACACAAAAACAGACACATAGACCAATGGAATAGAATAGAGAACCCAGAATTGGGCCCACAAATGTAAGGCCAATGAATCTTTGACAAAGCAGGAAAGGGTATCCAATGGAAAAGAGACAGTCCCTTTAGCAAATGGTGCTCGGAGAACTGGACAGCAACATGAAGAAGAATGAAACTAGGCCACTTTCTTACACCCTACACAAAAATAAACTAAAAATGGATGAAAAAGCTAAATGTGAGAGAAACCTAGAGGAGAAACCCTAGAGGAGAAAACAGGCAACAACCTCTTTGACCTCAACCACAGCAACTTCTTACTTGACATGTCTCCAAAGGCAAGGGAAATAAAAGCAAAAATGAACTATTGGGACCTCATCAAGATAAAAAGCTTCTGCACAGCAAAGGAAACAATCAGCAAAACTAAATGGCAACTGATGTAATGGGAGAAGATATTTGCAAATGACATATAACATAAAGGGTTAATATATGAAATCTATAGATAATTATCAAACTCAACGCCCCCAAAATAAATAATCCAGTGAAGAAATGGGAAAAAGACATGAATAGACACTTTTTCAAAGAAGACACTCAGATGGGTAACAGACACATGAAAAAATGCTCAACATCACTCATCATCAGGGAAATACAAATCAAAACCACACTGAGATACCACCTCACACCGGTCAGAGTGGTTAAAATTAACAACTCAGGAAACAACGGATGTTGGCGAGGATGTGGAGAAATGGGAACACTCTTGCACTGTTGGTGGGAATGCAAACTGGTGCAGCCACTCTGGAAAACAGTGTGGAGGTTCCTCAAAAAATTAAAAACATAACTACCCTACGACCCAGCAATAGCACTACTAGGAATTTACCCAAGGGATACAGGAGTACTGATTCATAGGGGCACATGTACCCCAAGTACAGCAGCACTTTCAACAATAGCCAAATTAAGGAAAGAGCCCAAATGTCCATCAACTGATGAATGGATAAAGAAGATGTTGTTTACGTATATAACGGAATACTACTTGGCAATGAGAAAGAATGAAATCCTGCCATTTGCAACATCATGGATGCAACTAGAGGGTATTATGCTAAGTAAAGTAAGTCAATCAGAAAAAGAGAGATATCATATGTATTCACTCATATGTGGATCTTGAGAAACTTAACAGAAGACCATGGGGGAAGGGATGGGGAAAAACAGTTTCAAACAGAGATGGAGGCAAACCATAAGAGACTCTTAAACACAGAGAACAAACTGAGGGTTGATGGGGGCAGGGCAGGGGAGAGGGGAAAATGGGGGATGGGCATTGAGGAAAGCACTTGTTAGGATAAGCACTGGGTGTTATATGTAAGTGATGAATCACAGGAGTCTACCCCCAAAGCCAAGAGTACACTATATACACTGAATGTTAGCTAACTTGACAATAAATTATATTAAAAAAATTAAATTAAATTAAATTAAGAACTCAACATTTAAAAAAAATAACTGAAGGACCTGGGTGGCTCAGCTGGTTGAGTCATTTTTAGTTTGTCTCTTGATTTAGGCTCAGATTATGATCCCAGGGTAATGAGATCTAGCCCCGCATCAAGCTCCATGCTCAGCGTGGAGCCTGCATAGAGTCTCTCTCTCTCTCTCTCTCTCTCTCTCTCTCATCTTCTATCTACCACTCTCACTTATGTGTACTCTCTCTCTCTCTCTCTCTCTCTCTCAAAAAACTAACTGATTTACATTATAAATTTGAAAATGTTATCACTGGTATTTCCATGTGTGTATATCTTGTCCTTCTGATTGGGGAAGGTAAAATGGTGTCACTTTAGTAGTAATGGATGTACTAACCAACACTGAATGCCTTGTCATGTGTTAGGGACTATGTGACTATGTGAAGGACAGGGGTGTCCTTAACATTTAACCCTCATGGCAACATCATGTAGCAGATATTATTATAATCCTCATTTTATAGGAAAAGTAGTAGAGGCTCAAAAATCTTAACAAAATTGCCCAGTTCAGATAGTTATTAACTGGCAGATTAAATTTTAAAGCAACTTTGCTTGATTTAAAGGCCTGCTCTTATCTCCTAAGCAATGCCTTTTTTTTTTTTTTTTTTTTTTTGCCTTTAGCTACCATTAGAGACCCCTCTGGAAGTTCATTTCCCCTCAAGTGACTACTACAACTTGTTTTGGGAATATCTAAGATGAGTCCCATGAGCACTCATTAATAAAACTCTAAAGTTAACCCTGGGAATCTTCATTTCCCTACTCTTACTCAATCTTCCCTTGGTAATAACTACACCATTCCTGAGGTCTACCTTGTCCTCAAAATCTTCTGAAAGGCCCTTGCCACTGCTTTCTCTTCTGGAGGGGGACCCAGGCACCTTTTTTCCCCAATGCCTCCACAGGCACCAGGCTGTCTACCCTGCCTGATAGGGCTGCTCTCCCCACCTGGGGTGGGTGGGGCTTCTGGGCTCCACCACCTTCTACAGGCAAAGGGAATGGGTCCTGTCATGGTAGGAGCAGGTGTTTTGGAGTAACAAGAGTCCCTTGAGTGGCAGGGCCTCCCAGTCCCTTCCTTTGCCCCCCTGTGCCTCCCAGCAAATATTTTAACAACACCTCACATGCTCTTTTCTACTCAGAAGGCCTTCCTCCCTGAAACTCTCCTTTATCTGGCAAAATCTTCATCATTGTTGAAGACTCAACTCAGGAGCCAACATTTCTCAGAACCCCTCCCTGACTATTTGCCACAACTTATTGGTTGCCCTCCTCTGTGCTTCCATAACGCCCCATTGTCTCCAATGCTGCCCTGATATGCTGTATTATGAATATTGTACATGTATCTATTTATCTCACTAGACAGTTGAGTGCATTGTACAATTTGAGGATAGGGATTGTTATTCATATTTGTGCCCCAGCACAGTGCCTGGCATGTAGTATCAGGTCAATCAATGTTAAATAATAAATAGCTCCTATGTTTCTAGCTAGAACAACTAGGTTATTCTATTGTATGGATCCATTATAGTATGACTCAGTAAATCTTCCTTATTAAGTTTTCCCTGGCCCTTCCCCAGTTCATTCCTTTATCATCTCTTACCTGGACCCCTGAAGCAGCTTCTCAACTATTTTTTATTGTGGTAATATATATATATAATACTAAATTTACCATTTCAATCATTTTTAAGTGTATAAAACCCTCAGCTCCTAACCTGTGTCCCTGACTTCACTATGTCCTCTTTAATTCCAGCCTTCACATGGTTTCTCAAATGAACTAAAACCACATCAACCTACTGTTTAAAATCCTTCACTGACTCCCCATTGGCTACATAGTATAAAGCCAATACTTTAAAAAATGTCATGTAAAACCATGTTTGCAACTCCTTAGACCTATCAAGTGTGTTTGTTATAATAGGCTTTCAGTAGGTCTATGTGGGATTTCCATAAATATTTATAACTGCCCACAGGTCATCTCTATGGGGATGTCCAGTCGCTACATTAAGGCCAATTCATCCTAAATAACCACAACATTCCTCAACGAATTGACTTTCCGTCCTGACTTCCTCAATTTTCTCTTTTCCTAGGTCAGGAACTGAAAGTCATCTTTGCCTCTCCCATCCCATTATCTCATACCTCAACTTTTAGCAAGCTGTGTTTCTTTTCCCTTTGAAAGATCTCATCGTTTGCCTTTAATTTCTGCCATTTCCTAGCTCTGTGACCTTGGGTAAGTTACCTAACAGCTCTGTCTTTCAGCTGCCTTATGTGTAAAATAGGAATATTTTAATAACACACACACACACACACACAGATATTTTGATTCCCTAGGATGGGTTCTTGTGAGAACAGTGCCTGGCACTTCCAGTAGTTATGGAATGAAAAAGTTACATGGATAAAAGGTGTGGCACAGGTAACACAGTCAGTGGTTTATGATAGTGGTTATGGTGACAGATGGTGGCTATACTCATGGTGAGCATAGCATAATGTATAAACTTGTGGAATCACTATGTTGTACACTTTAAACTAATGTACCATTGTATACAACTATACTTTAATTTTAAAAACCTGAAAAACAAAACAAAACAAAACAAAACATTGCCTGGCATATAGGGTTAAATAAATGTTAGATATAATTGTTACCATTCCTATGTCCACTATCATTACATAAATATGGGATGATTACAGTACTCTGTTAGCTGTTTTCCTTACCCATTACCTAGCATTCTTGAATAAATCTTCCCAGTCATCCTTTTAAAACTGCTTGAATCATATATTTTTTAAAGTTTGTTTATTTATTTATTTTATTTTTTTTTTTGAGAAAGATAGAGAGCGAGTGGGGAAGCGGCAAAGGGAGAGAGGGCAACAGAGAATCTCCAGCAGGCTCCACACTGTCAGCACAGAGGCCGATGTGGGGCTTGAACCCACAAACTGTGAGATTATGACCTGATTGGACACTTAACCGACTGAGCCACCCAGGTGCCCCCCATTTGAATCATATTTTTATGCTGAAGAACATATAAGACCTTCACACTGCTTATTTAATCAAGCCTAAATTCTTTGTCCCATTTTTTCCCCCACAACATTGCCTTACCTCACTTTCATTCATTCATTCATTCATGCATGCATGTCTGCATGCAACAAACATGTGCCAGGCACAGCATTAGGGATAGGATGATGGATAAGGATAAGACATAGTTTCCCCCAGAAGGAAATCACAGCCCTGTATTAGTAGCTATATTTCAGCTCTGATGGAGGCATGGAAGCCCCTCAGTGGAACCTTCCAAAGAACACACATCTGAGCCTGAACTGAGTCTCAAGGTGATAAAGGAATTACCAAAACAAAGATAAGAGGTAGAAGGGGTGGCAGATAGGGGTGTTGGGGAGTGGTTCAGAGAAGGGCACACCAGGTAGAGGGAACACCTTGTACAAAGTCACTGGGTTATGTGGGAAAATATGGTGTGTTCAGAGAATAAATAGCAAGTGTTATGAACTGAATGTTTGTGTCCCCCTCCACCTCCCCCAATGTCATGGTATCTGGAGATAGAGCCTTTGGGAGGTAATAGGGATAGATTAAGTAATAAGGGTAGAGCCCAGATCCAATAGGATTACTGTCCTTATAAGAAGAGACGAACTCACTCACTCTCTTCCATGCATGCATGCCAAGGAAAGGCCGTGCAAAGACATAATAAGAAGGTTACCATCTACAACCCAAAGAGAACTCTCACCAGGCACTGATCCTGCTAGCACCTGGATCTTGAATTTCCAGTCTGCAGAAATATGAGAAAATAAGTTTCTGTTGTTTCAGCCTCCCAGCCTAAGGTTTTTTTTGTTTTTTGTTTTTATTATAGCAACATGACCCGACTAAGACAAGTAATTCAGTAGCTTAGGAGGAGGATAGAAAGTGGGAAAAAGCAAAAGATAAGGCAGGAGAGTAAGTTACAACTATACTGTAAAAGGTCTTGTATCCCATGACTGGGCTTCCTCGTGGAGGTAACAGATGAATCACTGAATGATTTTAAGCAGAAGAGTTAGTATTTGGTCAATTTGATATTGGGAGGGTCTTTCTGGGGAGAATGGATTCAAGGCAGGCAATAGTGGAGTCCAGGAGAACCATTTGGTGGCTGTCATAGGAATAGAGGTGAGCCCTGAGGAGGTCCTGAGTTAATGTGGAAGTGGGTGGGGCTACAGGAAGCACCTGGATTTGAAGTTTGGCCTGATGAGAGCTACAGCTCTGAGCACATTAGTAGGAATGTGGGAAGACTTGAAGATACCAGGAGAAGCCTGTCAGTCTCACTTTGGAGGTAGCCTCCCCTCTCTGATATCCTTGTCTCTATAACTCTTACTTGTCAAAACCTTCCCAACATTGAAGTCTCTCCATCTCTACAAAATGTCCCAACACTGATGTGAAGTCATTTCTCCCTTTGTCCTATTCTCTCCCACTTCCATAGTCCAAACTCCATAATTTATATTATCCACATGGCTATCTGATATATCCTGCTAGTTATAAGATCCTTGAGGCCAGGAGCCGTGCCTTAACTTTCTTGTAATTATCAAGGCCTGCACATCATTGCATGTGCCAGGGCAGCTGTTCTCAATGCCTTTTTCTCTCTGTGAAATGTGATATTCACCTATTCCTTGTGTAAATTCTGGGTATCACTGTAACTCCACCCTTTTCCATCTCACTCAAGAAAGCAAATCAAGGGGCACCTGGGTGGCTCAGTCGGTTATATGTTCTAACTCTTGATTGCAGGTCAGGTCATGATCTCACAGTTTGTGAATTCGAGCCCTGTGTTGGGCTCTGTGCTGACAGCACAGAGCCTGCTTGGGATTCTGTCTTTCCTTCTCTCTGCCCCTCCCCTGCTCACTCGCTCTCGCTCGCTCTCTCTCTGTCTCAAAAATAAATAAATAAACTTAAAGAAAAAGAAAGCAAATCAGAATGATCCACATGCAACTACAGGGTGACTTTAAATGTGATCTAATTTATAAAAAAGAAAGTAAATTATTCATGATCTTTAGTAGGTCAGTAGTGGTAACAAATACTTCATAACTGGTGTGCGGTGATACCAGTATTGAAAGCTGTACAAAGACAGTAAATTCTTAGAGGTCAAGGACTGTGTCTCACTCATCCTTATATGACCAGTGCCAACCTCACACACACCTGCTGCAGAGAGAAATGCTGTGGAACTGAAGGGTAGGAGCCCAGTGATAGCTACTGTAGCTGGGAATGTGGGAACAGGTATTTCTGCTCCCTGACATGAAAGCTGCTCTGGTGCATTCAAAGTTTCAGGACAAAAACATTTTTCTGACTTTTTAACGTTTCTAGAAAATGGGTAGTTTCTGGGAGTCTGATATAGCTAGCAGAATGTATTTCCTGTGAATTAATTTCAAGCAGGAGAGAATTTTTCTCACTGTGACTAAGACTGTGCTGAGGACTGTAGTAAGGCTGTCATATGTCTATGAGAGGTAATAATAGGGTTTCTCTTGTATTTTAGAGAGAAAGAGAAAGAAAAACAGTTTTGGGGGTGCCTGGGTGGCTCAGCTGGTTAAGCATCAGACTTGAGCTCAAATCATGATCTCGTGGTTTGTGAGTTCAAGCCCTGTGTGGGGCTCTGTGCTGATAGTTCAGAGCCTGGAGCCTACTTCAGATTCTGCATCTCTCTCTCTGCCCCTCCCCTGCTCAGGCTCTGTATCTCTGTCTCTCAAACATAAATAAACATTTTAAAAAAGAGTTTTTGTCCTTCTTCCATGACTCTAAGCCCCAAAAGAAGTCTGATATGGTGAACATAGAAAAAAGAGGTGGAAGTCCTCTCTCATATTAGCAGGGTTTAGATTTCAGTGACAAATTTCTACATAGATGGGGTCTGTTTGGCAAGTTTATAGAAAGAAGTCATTTTGCCTGTCTTTTTACATGTGAGTGCAGCTTGTAATCCACTCAACCTGGAGATGAAGTAGGGAGGCAATTTGAAAGGATGACTAGGAAGGAAAATCGTAACACAGGTCTTGTAGAGCAACGGCAGGTAGATTGTTCCAGAAGTCCTGTAAACTAAAAACAGTACAGATTGCTGGCTTCCTGGGATGCAGGTAACAAAGACTGAAACCTCTCAAGAAGTGTTACAGACACATCAACCTCCTGCTTAAATAGCTCTAAGGATGGGGAGCTCAGTTTTTGAGATGTCAATAGCGCATATTTACAATCCTGGAGCTTAACCACCTACAATTGTGTTTGGGGCTAAAATATCCTATGAGGGCCAAGGATATTTTAATACACTATTATTTTAAAAATGACTTCTATCTTAGTAATTATAATAGAAAGAATTGTAGGCTACAGTGAGAGTGGATAAGATCCTGATGCTTCAGAACTTGAATAAAGTTGGGAAGAGGATGGGGTGCGTGTAACAGTAATTAACAAGAGTCAAATTTAGATGTGATGAAGGCTCTACAAATTACCTAGGTGTTTGTACTTCCAGTGCCCAATTTGCTAACACATAGAACTTTCACATCCATTCTTTTATTTCATGCACAACAATCTCCAGAGCTATTGCTGTTATTTACATATTTTACACATGAGGAAATTGAAGCCCAGAGGGTTAGATGATTTGCCCAGAGTTGTTTAGGAGATGAGATTGAATTGCAAAACAAGTATTCTGACTTCAGACAAAGCAGAGAGCAGGGAGTGGATCTCTGTGTAGAATTTGATACATAGTAGGTGCGTAGAATACATTAGGCAAGCTACAATTAGGGGGCTCCATCGCTAGGCTGTCTCACTGTACTAAATTGTTTCTTACTCACTACTCTGTGCTATTACTCAGGAGGATAGTAGGCCTTCTTCATTATCACACCAAATCTCAAGGACTTGGAGATAAAGAAATGATGGATTTTGTTAGCCATATATGGAGCCACGTGTTTGGATGACCAGGAAGTGATCTGTGATTATGTAGCAAAAGAACAAAAGAGTTGGAAATTTGCCAAACTCTAAACAAGGAGATCTCAACAATAATAAAGAGGCCAGGCAGAAATGTGAATTTACTTTAGCAAGGGGAAACCCAATTAAATTTATTACACCAGATTTGGAGAAAAGACTGTATGAATTGGTCAGGTTGTAGGGGATCTTAACCGGAATGAATTGAACTCTGTTTCATTATAATTGGTTTCATTTATAATCCTATGTGTTATTTTATGCATTTAAAATTACTATTGTAAGAAGAGATTCAGGGGCTTTGTCAGACTGCCAAAGGAGTTGGTGGCCAAGAAAGTTAAAAATTCCAGACCTGTAACATAAAGAAAGGGATGTGGAAGGCCAGAACTAGGTGATGGTGCTCACCCAAACCCTGCTTAGCAGCAAGGGTGTCCCCTCAGGCCAGTGAAAGGGTCCCTGTGCCAGGCGGAAACCTGCCCCTGCTAGAGATGGATGGAGCAAGATAAGAGAGCCTTAAGTAACAAAATGTAAATGTATATACTTCACCCCTCTTCCTTTGATGCGTTCAAACTAGGAACCCCTTGGAACATGGCTTTCCATGCACCTCCCCTCTTGGGAGATGTTACTAAAGCAGATATGAATTGCCTGCCACCTGGTGGTGACATTGTTAATGTAAATTAGTAAATTGACATTCTACTCTAGACATTCATCTATGTGAGTCTGCAAAACAGGCCTAACCACGTGGTGTTGGGGAATTCACCACTCACTGCCATTTTGTGAGTGACCAGTCAACTAGCCAGCCTTCGCCTATGAAATGAGAACTGCTTCCGTTGCAAACTACAAGCCGTTTCTACCAAGACATTGGTGGAAGTTATCTTTTGCTTGCTCTTCATAATGAGGTATATGTTAATATTTATATTCAAGAGATTACTTTTTGTTATTTCACTGATTTACAGGTGGGAAAATCATGTAATCACAAATCTAAGACAATGCTATTCTGAGGCTGCATCTATGTACATGTCAGGCCAGGTGCCTTGACAACCCAGACCTAAGAAGTGGTGACCCGCGTCACACAGTCCAGTATGCTTGCAAGGTCCTGTATAAGCACAAAGAGCACTAATGCATTTCTGATGCTCAAGGAACCCACAATGTAGTTGTGTTGGTGTGAATATTGTAGTGTTATGTTCAGCTGGAATTAAAATCTGTAAGCATTCCTGTTTCTTACAAGTTATTTGCAACGATTTTCCCAAACTGTGACCAATTTTGTCCTACCACAGTTTCTGACACATGGTCAGTTATTTCTTTTGGCAGAGCTGAAATGGAATGCTGCTTTGATGTTACAGCCTGATTTTCTCCAAGCCCTAGACTCATCTATCATTATCCTATATGTGCAAAAAGAAGGTTCCTGATGGAGATGACCTTCATTTGTACACATGTGGTTTCAACACAAATTCTTCTGTGTGTTTTTTGTTTTCCAAGTTGCAAGGCACAGATCATGCTCAACACATGCTCAGAGATATCACAGACGCATCCTCAGTCCTAGGAATTTTTATAAGGATATGTAGGGAAACAATACCTGCAATTTCATAGCCAGGCACTTAAGGAAGTGAAATGTCACTCATGGCTGCTCAGGCTGCTTCAGTAGCTGTACCAGAATCAGCATCCATCCCTCCCTGCTCTCTATTTTAATTACACCGCTATTCTGGACCCTCAGTTTCTACTGCTGCGCTTTATGCCAAGCTACAGCTTCTCTGTCACCTCCTACTGCCGTCTTCACTGTTCTCTTGCATTCTATATCACAGTTTGTGCCTGCTCCTGGATGCTTCTGCTGCCTGGCTTCTGCTACCATTGAGACTTCTCTAGAGAGAATATGTCATTGCACTGCATTGACACTTTCTAGTGCAGAGTGCCTCTGTGGGGTTCTCAGGCCTATGTCATAGGCTGCTAACCATAGATACTGATTCAGACCCCAGGCCCTGATCCCATTTGCTTGTGGCCAAGATAATGGGTCACATGATACAGATATGAAACGTGGGTGAGAAAGTACTGATGGCTATGAGGAAGCTGGTGGGAGTAGGTGAGGAAGGCATTTATAATTCAGGGGATGTTCATTACAGTCCCCAAAGCATCACTGCGGCTTCAGATGCTTGAAGCTTGACCATATCTGACTCCATTCCAGAAAGTAATGTGCAGCTGAGTACATGCACATTTAGGGACCATTATTGAGAAACCGTGTCCTTAATTATAGACTGCATGCTGATAATTTACCACACCATATGTTCCAAAGCCAGAATTGAAGCTGTCGGTTTTCACTTTGATTCACATGCGGCTCACACTGAATGTTTCCCATGGGACCTGCTGCCCAGTGTGTAGGTGGTGATGGCTCCCTCTAAACCTTTGGATCGTATAAAGGGTTTCATTTGCTTCTGTAATTACCTATTTTGGGCCTGACAGAGGAACTGGAAAGCCAGAAAATACCGTTCAGCTGTAAAGTGCATATGTGATTTCCTTGTTCCAGCAAAAGTGATAATAATGACAATAAAAATAATATTCCAGTCTTGACATTTCCCATTTAGAACGTATGGAAAATCCTTTAGCAAAAGTGTTTCTTGTTGAAATCTTTTTTTTTAATTTTTTTTTTTTTACCTTCCAGGGATCTTTCTTTGGGGGTCAAGTCCTACAGGAATTGTTCGCTGCCTTGAAGGATGACCAGGCTTCCTCCCAGCTTTTGCATTCAAGGTTCACCTTTGGCAACGCACTGTGCATCAAGCTACTGTAAATGAGAAATAAGGTACATTCTCTTCCACCATTAAATGAAGTTAAAACTGTTGCTTAAGGCCTAAATTAGACTCTATTTCACACAGGGTTGATGATAGGAGTCCCTGCGTTAGGTTGCTCTAATCTTTTCCAGTCTGTGTCAAACCAATCAGAGGTTTGCTAAACCTAAACATAAGGCTGCTAAGAGGCACCTTAGTTCCTGTGTTTGGCTAAAACTGAGGGTGCACACAGTTTTTCAAAGGCGATCTCCAGGAAAGATTATCTTTGTTCTGGACTGTGGCCAACGCTTACACCTCAGGGCAACATATTATATGCCGTGACAGGTGGGAGAAGGGGTAAAGTTGCTTACATTTTAGTTCTTGAAGTCTCCCAGCCTTACTAAAGTATATGTTATTGGCCAGCATGATGATTATTCTCTGTCTCCCAAGCCTTGGCTGTTCCTGTTTCCAGGAAAGCCTCCATCCTCTTACCCTTCAGGCCTGTGGGTGGTAATCGTTTTCAGCTGCTGCTAGTCCTTGACCCTGCTTCAACACCTCCTGTTGGTTCCCTTAACCCTATCTATACCGCTGCAAACAATTCCTTCACCAAAAAGGCTTCCTCAAAAATCCCAGCTAATGATGTCATCTGTCCAGTTCCAGGACCTTGACTGAAACATCTAGTGTGCAGATATCTTCATAGTAAGATAACTGGGTTTCCCAAGTAGGTAACTCCCATTTCCATTCTGGAGATTTATCAATACGGTAATGTGCATATCAGCTTAAAATAGTTTCTTTAAATTTTTAATGGTGTATTTATAGAAATCCACTATTTAATTTCCAGTTTTGATTCTGGTCCAAATGGAATGAATACCTTATGAAAGATCATTGTAATTCAGTCTCCAAAGGTTTGATCTCCTTTAGCAATACTTTTTTCACTAATAAATATTTCCTTAATACAAATTAATTGCCTATTTGACTCAATTATTAGCCATTATACATTTATTTTATGTTGCACAGAGCAACATAAAAAGATTTAAAAAATCAAATTTTGCAAAAAATTGTAATAATAAAGGAAATGCAGCAAAAATGAGCCAATTATGTTGTAAAGTTTCATGAATTTATTATTTTATATTCAGAATTTCTTTTTTTAATTTTTTTAATGTTTATTTATTTTTGAGAAACAGTGAGAGACAGAGTGTGAGCAGGGGAGGGGCAGAGAGAGAGGGAGACACAGAATCCGAAGCAGGCTCCAGGCTCTGAGCCGTCAGCACAGAACCCGATGCGGGGCTCGAACCCACGAACTGTGAGATCATGACCTGAGCCAAAGTCAGACGCTTAACCGACTGAGCCACCCAGGCGCCCCTCAGAATTTCTGATTATCATGACAGGGGCTAAACTAACCTCTTCATAAATTCATTCTCCACGGCATCCACGTTTTCAGGACTCCCCCTGGCTATGACTCCTAGCCTTTCCATGTACCTCAGGTGCAACTAAAGGCTCATTTCTTGGTCCTTATAACTGGTTCATGCCCTTATTTTTCCTCTCAAACTCCATGTCTTCCACCAACATGATCCTAAATGATGGCAGTGCCTCCACTCCAGTATACCTGCATACTGGTCTCTTCTGTCATTTCATGAATACATGTTTTGTAAGTAAATCATCCACTTCCCCCACTTGAACTGTAGTAGGCATCTCACTAATCTCTTGGTCAAATTGTGTCTTAGTGTGTCTTCCCCTTCTTCCTATAACACCACAGGGGTTTGCATTTTCCCCTTGCCCCATTGCCAATTCCAGACCACTCTTCCAGTTGATAATATTGGCGCAAATATTTTTGTCACCATTCAGTCACTCAAGGACAAGGATGAAAAACAGACCAAAGGATTTGGAATTGTTTTTTTTTTATGTTTTTTTTTTTTTTTTTTAATTTTTGAGAGACAGAGAGAGACAGCGCGAGCAGGGGAGGGTCAGAGAGAGGGAGACACAGAATCCGAAGACAGGCTCCAGGCTCTGAGCTGTCAGCACAGAGCCCGACGCGGGGCTCGAACCCACGAACCGTGAGATCATGACCTGAGCTGAAGCCGGACGCTTAACCGACTGAGCCACCCAGGCGCCCCTGGAATTGTTGTTTTAAATGGATGTTGCTCTAGGCTGAACAAAGGCCTCCAAAGATATCCGAGTGTCAATCTCTAGAACCTGTGAGTATCCCTCTTATGGCAACAAAGGATATCACAGATGTGATTAATTTAAGGATTTAGGTGAAGATGATACTGGATTATCCAGATGGGCCCTAAATGCAATCACAAGTATTCTTTAAAAAAAGAAGGCATAGCATCTTAGGGAGGTTTGAGACAGAGAAGGAGGACCACGGGACTGCTAAAGCAAGATGCTCCACTACTGGCTTTCAAGACGGAAGGGGCCACAGGTCAAAGAATGTGAGAAATGCAGTTCTAGAAACTGGAAAAAGCAAGGAAATAGATTCTCCCCTATGGTTTCTAGAGGGAGCATGGCCCTGCTAACACGCCGATTTCAGCCCAGTGAAACCCATTTTGGATTTCTGACCTCCAGAACTGTAAAATAAATGTGTGTTGTTTTAAGCTACCAAGCTTGGTACTTTGTTATCACAGCCACAGAAGACTAATACGAATTCTTAAATAACTTCTGGTAAGACAACTTGGGGAGGTATGTGGGATTAAAGAAAGATGGTATTCTAACTCTCCCTAACCACTGCTGCTGAATTAATCTCTCTAAAAATATAATACCAATCATACTCTTAACCCTATTCAAAATAATCTGTAGATTTTATTTATTTATTTATTTTTTGGTGGAGGAATGACTTTTAGAAAGTCTAATTAGCTTCCTCCACATTCTGGACACACTTCCCATTTATTTATTCATGAGAGGGAGAGATATTAAGGAAGAAATAGCACTTTCTTCATTTTGTCATGTGCTATATACTCCTCATTTTTTTGTAACTTGCTTCAACTTTGCCTGTGCTACTGAGAGGACCATTACCAATGGCTGGATTTAAGGACATATTGTAGGTCTTACCTTACTGCTAGCCACTTCCTTTTTCTGGAATCTGTATTCTCTTTTTACTTTGGTTATATCACACTCCACCCCCGACTTTTCCTTTTTTGGTCCCTTTGTGGGTTCTTTTTTCTCTCCATGGCTCTAATATTGTGTGCTCAAAGGTTTAACTTGAGATTCTTATTTCTTTTCATTCTACATGTTTTTTTTTTTCTGGGAATTGTTGCCACTCATGAGTTTCACAACTCCCCATCTGCCATACATTGATACTGCCATATTCATACTTACAACAGAGACATCTCCTCTGAATTTCAGACTCAGAAGTCCAGCTGAGTGCTAGATAGCTCATCCTTGATATACCATAGACATCTCAAATTCCATAGCATTTGCCAACAATGGCATATTACCTTCTTTTCCACCTCTTCCTTTTGTATATTTTCATCTCTGTTGGAGATACTACCATTTACTCAGGCTCTGGGAATTAGGCATGGCCTTACTTCTCACTCAAAGCCCATGTCTAATTGGTCACTAAGTTTTGCTGATTTTATGAGCTATATGCCTATTGGATTCATTCTCAAACAGCTCTCCTTCCTACCAATGTTTTAGGTCAGCACTGTATCTTCCCAGGGATTCTACATGGATGTTCTAATGTTTCATTTCCCTTGCATCTTTTTTCCTGACAGCTGCAAGAATAGTCACCTATGAAGCATGATCTAAAACCTTGTTTAAAACTCTACCTAACAGTTTACGAATGGCTCCCCATTGCTTACAGGTTTAGGTGGTATTTAACATGGTACTTATTTTCCTGGTTTGGCTCTAGCCAATCTCTTTAACTTCATTCTCTATGGTCCCTGCTTCACTTTATGCTTCAAATGTTAGGATGGCCTTCACTTCCTTCCCACATGGCATAGGCATACAATTCCTGGCACTATCCCTTCTGCCTGGAACAACTCCCTTTTCTTCTGGCTAACTCCTCCTACAAGACTCTGGCACTGTCTCCTACAGAAAGGCTTAGCCCAGTTGTGGGTAGGCTGAAAAACTTGGGGTATGTTCCAGAATCTGGGTGCACCTTGCAAACCTAAGGAAGGTACTGAATGGGACCTGGAAGGGAGAACTCTTCCATCCCATCAGCAGTGGCCAGATGCGTTTCTTTCCTAGGGCTGCCATAAGAAATTCCCACAAACGTAGCAGCTTAAATGACACAACTAAATTACCTTACAGTTCTGTAGATCAGAAGCTCAACACAGGTTTCAGTGGGCTAAGGTCAAGGTTTCTGCAGGCTGTGTCCCTTTCTGAAGGCTCTAAGGGAGAATCCATTTCCTTATTCATTCAGGTTGTTGGCAGAATTCTGTTCCATGGTCCTTATTTTCTTGCCACTCTCAGCTAAGGGCCACTCACAGGTTCTGGAAGCCACCCTATTCCCTGGCTTGTGGCCCTGCCTTCACTTCTTCAAAGCAGCAATGGTCAGTACCCTCTCACACATTTGTTCTGATTCCCCCTCCTCCTTCCATCTCCTCCTTTTGGCCCTCTTCTTTCTGTCTCCCTCTTCTGAATTTGAGTTCATGGGACTAGACTGGTCCAATGGAGAATCCAAAAAATGTCTCCATTTTAAGGTTATTAACCTTAATCATCTCTGCGAGTCCCTTTGCTGTGGAAGGAACATATTCACAGGTTCTGAGAGGGAATTATTCCACCTACCACTCTAGGTTTGAGACAAATGATCAATGAAAGCCTTAGATCACCTGATTTGAGTTCTCTGTCCACAGAATTAGCATTTGATTGTTTGCTTTCTATTGTTTTGTTTTTTGAATTTCTAACTTTGGGTCTGTGGTTCAAATCTGAGAGATACAGGAAGGCACTGAGCTCTGTATAGTTCATTTAGAAGGTACTTCCAGAAATATTAGGTATGCAAATATCTCTCAGGGCATTTACCCAGAGGTCTCGTGCAAGGAGGTGTTCACAGGTGTGCCAGTTAAGGAAAAGCACCTGGAAAGCCGTTCAGATGGTGACTGGAAATTAATGGATGGAGTTCCATTATTTAAAATTTAAACCATTAGCTAAACATTTAACAAGGTTAAATAAACTTCTGAGAAAAGAAACATATTGCACGATGAATAGCCATAGCAGAAAGAAAGAAGTTATTATAGCAAATGAAAACCACTAAACAGAAGATATATTGTGTTAAGAGAAATGTTCATTCTTGAGATTTTCACCCAATAGAAATTCATATTTCTTTCCTATAAAATGTATTAAAACAAAAACAATTGAGCTTATTATTTTTTATATTTACTAGTGCTAATGAATTTCTTGCTAGGATAATATGTATTTACCAGATTATTTTCTTCTTTTAGAAAATCATTTAAGATTCTCTAAATATAAGGGTTTGGGAAATAATGTACTTTAATTTCCTGCCCTCTAGTGACAAAAATAACACATTCATGCCTCACACTGAACAAGTTGCATGCTTTAGTATCAGAAAATAAAATTATATTAGAGAATTTGGAGACAGAAAATACGAGAAATTCTGGCTGGCATTAATGTGCTAAACTTTTTGTTTGGCAAAAATTTTTATTCAGAGTCTGATGCATGATTTTAAAATTGTTAAGTAAAAATCAGTGTGTTGTTGGTAGCTACCACTTGGCCATCCTTGACCTGTATCTTTATAATTATAGGGCAGGTCCTATAGAAAACTCTGGTAACAACCAGGAAATTGCTAATTTAATATCTTTAATCTTAAATACCAGAATTGAATAAACTTACTAATCTTAAAAATGACCCCCAATATTGTATTCATTTAAATCTTAAGTCCAGGCATTAGTAAGTTGGATAATCAGCCTGGGAATTTAAGCCAGAGATAGAAATAGCCAAACTAGTTGATTGTTATAAAGGGACTAAATAAGGTAGAATTTCTAGATTTGTTTAAGTGCACTGTTAAAATATTTTGATATTCTAGGGGCGCCTGGGTGGCACCAACTTCGGCTCAGGTCCTGATCTCATGGTTTGTGAGTTTGAGCCCTGTGTTGGGCTCTGCGCTGACAGCTCAGAGCCTGGAGCTTGCTTGGGATCCTGTATCTTCCTCTTTCTCTGCACCCCCGCCAAATAAAACAAACATTAAAATTTTTTAAAAATAAGAAATAAAATAAAGTTTTTTGATATTTTAATTACTGACTTCATCATTGCTTCACTACCTGAACATTTCAGCATTCCTGGGCACAAGAATGTGTGTGGCATTTGTGCCATGAATTTATCATCAACACATTTATTGAGTGTCTGTGCTAGACCCTGTCTTTGGTGTTAAGATGGCTAAATTCAAAGATGAAGGAGGTTGGTCATCACACCACACCCCCAGGTCTTATTGGAACTCTCAGTCCTTGCATGCTGAGAGGGGAACACTATGTTCTGATGTACTACAGACTGGGTCACTGTTTCTTATCTGTGGAGGTCCTTTAAAACTCATTACCCTATTTTGTGGGATATATGGTTAGGGCTGAAGACAGGAACACACTTTGGTGAGGATGGAGGGCCTAGATAGAAATACGTGCTGCAGGGCCAGTTATTTCTGAGGTTGTTCTCCGTAGGCCATCACAGAGGTGCTTTATCAAGCCCGGATAGTCTCTTGCAAGTATATGAGCTCTCTGCTGGCTTCCATATGACTGCCCCTGTGTGAATAGGGTTGAGTGGGAGGCACCCTATCTGATACCGTAGGATGTTTGGGACAGCGCACTCCATGTTGACCTCTCACTCACTGTATATTACCAATGTGACAGACTCTACATCAGCATCTCTATTGCTCACAACAGCCTTGTCAGGGGAGTCTCATCCCCTTGTGTACAGAGGAAGTAACTGATGGAGAGAAAGACGACTTTTGGAGGTTACTTTTGGATTCCATGTCTGTCAAGCTTCTAAATTTGTCATCTTTCTATCACTTAGTGCTGATTTTATTATGTAAAAAAAATAGAAAATAGTAATAGCTTTAATGTAGGCCTTAGAGACAGAAAATGTCAATAGTATTATATTCAGTACATAGAGGAAAACCCAATACATGACTTAAGGGGAAAGACAAAGAATATTCTCCTTCTAGCAAAACAAACCAAGTGAAAAAAAAAAACTAGAAAAAACCCATCTGAAGCAAGATTTATTATTTCTATTTAAGAAATGAAGAAACTGAGGCTCGGGATAAATTTTAAAGGCAGGGAGAAAGTCAAAATATGTGCCAGAGTCACTTGCTAAATGGCAAAACTAGGGCCCAATATAACTTTGGCTGGATCCACATCATTTCCACTATACCACATGTACTTTTATCTTAAATAGCCAGGTAAGTGTAACCTCCTAATCTCTAGGATATATGAAAAGATGGAATAAGTTTTAGTCTGATTTAAATAAAAAATTATCTTTTTTTAAAGAAATTTGGACCTGACTATCCACTCTTTGAACAATTTCCATAACTGTTTCAAAGACAGGGAAACCTCTCAGTAGGACATGCCTTCTGGCTGAAAGACTTATAGAAGTAGTTGTTCTGTTCATCTGTCCAGTTATTTGGCCACTGGGGCTTCCTCTGTAGGTAGTCCTTGTTAGCCACTCCATCATTTTACAGGGTAATGAGAAGAGGAGGATTTCTTCTTAGGAAAACATCATTTTTGTTGGAAGCTCTTGATAAGTGTAGGGGACAGAGGATTTCCCAGTAATGTCAGGACCAATAGTTCACAGGAGAGTGGATGCAGAGATTCTGAGACTGGGCAGGAATTTTTCTGCTTTTCCCTTGGAAGGGGTGAAGAGGGGAAGAGTAAGAGTAAGGGTGTGGAACTGGTAAGACAGAGTCTAGGAAGAGCAGAAGGAACAGTGAAATTCCACAGTGGTCGGTGGCCAACCAATGTTTAAAGAATAGTGAGACCTTGGTTGTCTGTTGACTCTGTCTAGAATGCCTCTAGGAAGGCTACGGTGTGATCAAGTTGCTCCTGCATGCTTTGGGGTGTGGAATCATTTGGGATTTCCAGCCCTGTTATGTTCACATTGGAGTCAAAGAGTGACAGAGCAGACACAGCTCAAGCATGTTGGAGCCCAGGATGCAGATAGTACAGTGAGAAAGTGACCACTTGGGTATTCGCATAAATCTAGGGGAATTTATGCAAGGTGTACCTAAACATCTGAAGGAAAACAGACCTTGGCCAGCATTGCATTACTTTATACAACTTGTTTCTTGATAGGTAACAAAATAGAGGAGAAATGACCTTATTTACTCAATTTTTAGAAATCTTACTTTTGACTTTTATGAAACTTAGGAATTTCTGATTCACAGATGGTGTGTACATTTAATCTGAATGTGTAACCTCCCACTCCCATCAAAAAGCTATTTTATAAACTCGATGCAAAACATCTTACAATTAATGCCATGTTAGAAGTGAGGGATTATGTGGAAGAAAGACATATGATCTGCTCCAAGTAATCATTGTGGAGAAAAAAATACATTTGTTAAATTTTAAATAATAAAAATCTCATTAATTTAAGAGAAAATGACCAGAAAGAGTCAAGACCAATTCTTATGAGCACAGTTAATTAAAAGAATGGCAGGCAGTGTTAGTGAAGGGAATAAGAATAAAATTTTGGAATTTTTGTATCCTTATAAATGTTAACTTTATTTATCACAAGGATTCTTTGATGTAGATTTTATCTCAAGTTTTCAAAAGAAGAAACTAAAAGAAAATTACTCAATGACACACAGCTAGCTAATGGAAAAACTGGGTTTGAACCCAAATCAGTTTGATCTGACACTGCCAGGGATTGACAGTATGTAAGTGTGTGGTATCCCTTGCAGACTTTTGGCTGATACTCCTGCCAGAGTCAACAATCAACTGTGGCCCTCTTTCTCTGGAGCTGGGATCTCCTCAGAATCGTTCTCTTTCTGCCATTCCCCATTTATCACTTTCCAGGCAACCCCTATCAGTCGCCAGAGTTCTCATTGAGCCAAACCCTTCCTGCCATGCCTGTTCCTCACCTCCTGCCTCTCCATCCAAGTTCACACTGGATGCAAAGACAACATGGTCTTGAGTAACGGAATGCATGACCAGCATGGGACAGTGATAAATGCACCTGCTTCAAAAGACACAGATCTCCTTTGAAAGGAGCACTGAATATTTAGAGAAAATGTGCTGAAGAACATTAAAGGAAAGAGAAAAGGAGGGACATATTCTATAGATAGCTTTTTAAAAAACAATTCAAAACTGGCACAAGAGCAAGAAACAATGGCAGCAGGGACTTCTGCTATATGGACATTTGCCAGGGCCCTTTTCCTGCCAAGAAGAGAATATCTGAAAAGTTATTGATTTTTTTTCCCTTAATGACAGTTTGAAGTCCTAAAAGCCAGAATAATAAATTAGAGGAAATGCTGCTACTAATATAATTCTGGCCAATAGGAAAGCTTGTGAGTGGCAGATCTGACTAATGGCAAATGTGTCTTTCTATCACTGCCTCCCATTCTGTTGAACCCTTGGCATGAAGACCATTGGTAGGATTGGGATGGAAGGAAGGAAGGTACTTTTGGAGCTCGGAGCACTTCACTAGCAGGGGAGGGGAGGGCTAGAGAGATATTAAATGGGAAGAGAGAATGGCCAAGCACTCTTAACCTATTTAATGTATAATAACAGTAATCTTAAGCAAAAGAGGAGCAAACCTCCCTATATCTCCTTTGTACCTACTCTCCCCAAATGACCCTGTTGTCTGGACCTATAATTTAGGCTGGGTTATTTGAATGATGGATGAGGTATGTCATGGCCTGGCTTAACTTGTGGCGCCTGTCCAGGAAATTATCTACCATTTATTTCCACAAGAAGATATATTCTGTGTTCCAATTAGTCAAACTTTCCAATACATTTTTGGAATGCAACCAAGTTTTAAATTGGGAACTGCCTGTAGCTCCTTATTGGCATTCCTGTGTGCCAATGCATGTAATCCCATTTAGAATGCAGTTTAAGAAATCATTCAGCAAAAATTTGAAATTCATGTATACTAAAGAAAGTAATGATTTTTATGAGATTTTAGGGGTACTGGGAAGGTGCATTGGTTGGGGCTGGTATTTCTGGATTAATAGAGGAGACTAACTCTATGCAAAATAATGCTAGAAGGCCAATTAGAATTTCAGAATACTAAATAGCATGTCTATTTTAGTTAAGAGTTTCTTTATGTAGCTCTAGGACTGACTTTAGTTCTGCACTTTTGAAAAGTTCTCATTTTTTTTCTTCATAAATTTACCATACATCATTCTCACACTCCCTCCTTCTACTTACTGGCTCCAATTCCTGTGGTTTTTGGCTTAGACTTTCCCATAGTACATACCTGTGGTTGTCAAAATTATGTGCTGTGGTTTAAAAAATTCACAAGGAGATGTATAATGTTAAAGGTTATATTTTCTCACATTACATGCTGGGTTTCCAAGCATTATATTAAAGAAACAAAAGACTCATTACTAACTTCTAAACCATAGTTTTTATTATACACCTTTTATTTCATGCACTTTCATTCTTTTTCATCTGACATCTGCTGATAATCTGTTTGTCAGTTAATTTTGAATTATATACTTTCTTTTAGTGCTATTGATGAATTTTGCTGTTTCCAAACAAGCAAGAATATTGTTCTCCCAAACCTTTTCATTTAGATAACATTATACTTCATTCAGTTGGAAGTACAAGGGCCTTTTCCCAAAATCCTCTGAGAAGACAGGGTTATATAGACTGGAAGATATTTTAAAATGATATCTTAAAAACTACTTCCTAAACACAGTGTCAGGACAGGGGAGAATCAAAATCTATGCTGGGCAATGGCAGCTCTAAAGGACCCGCAGTACCCAAATCATAACCTTCATGGGGTACACCTAAAGCCTTCCTTCATATTTGCTCCACTGGGTCAAGTTATCTTCAGAAAGTAATTACTTAAAATTCCACTTACAGTAAGAAAGAAAGCCCTAAAGCATTAGGACAACACAGTTTTTCATAACTGGCCTTTAGCCATTATTTTTAGCTTCACTTCCAGATGCTATTGTCCATTCTTCTCCATATTCTTTTTTCTGTCCAATGTCTCCATATCAGTTTTTGCACATTTCCATCATAGTGCTTAGTGACATCATGTTTTCTGTTTACATAGTGTTTTTCTGGGCACAATTGCTCCTAGCTAGAATGCAAGCTTCTTAAATGCAGAAACCATATTTTATTCCCTTTTGTAGCATGGGGTTGTATTCACAGTATGTACTTAATGGATGTTAACTGAGAAAAATGAAGAAGGATGCTATTTTCCAGGAAAGGTAATGTTAATTTATTTGTACCTATTAATTGGATTATAGTTTTTGTCAGAGAAACAAGAAGAGATCAGGGTTCTAAGAGACACAAGTGAAATAGAATGTATAATATTTGATGGCATGTGTGAAGAGAGGAGATAACTTTCTTTATTCAGAAAACTGGGTGCAACTCAGGAAGGAGAAGCCAGATAGGATCACCTAGTGGTCACTTTCAGCTACTAGAAATAGCATGAGGGCAGAGTGGGTTGGCAGGGTGTGGGTACGCTGAATGGAAGAAGGATTCTGAAATGTAAAGTAGGAAAAGGTAACCAAGGAGAATCTTACCAAGTTCACAGTTTTATCTTGATTTAGTCCTGTCTGCCTGCAGTCTTTCTTTGTTTTTGCCAAGTTTTGTTTTAGGGTATAGTTGGTCAGAAAGCCATAGAAGATGAGGACAGCTGGTGTCTGTGCTTGTATGTGTTCAAATAAAGCAACTGAGGTGGCAGGCAAGATGGCGGGACAGATGGCCGACCTTTGGATGGCTTTGAAGAGGTGGGCTGGACTGCCCTCTTCCACCTCCTATTTCTCCTGGTAAGTTTATGCATCTGTCACGGTGTGAAAAAGGTATGAAAACAGTATTATGGAGGATCCTTTAATAGGGGTTGAAAACAAAAATAAAATGATACTACATAAAACTGTGAACTCTGAAGCTCACTCACTTCAAGTATAAGAAAATGCTGAACTTGGGATCATACTCTGGCATGGATATTATTACTTGTATTTATTGTGAATTTGAAGTCCTGAGATCAAATACATGTATTTGGTATTTGACTATGTGGTTGGCACATACATTGGGTAGGAAGGTTGCATGTTAGGGCAGACTAAAATTTGCCAGCTGTCTTTAAATGGGCAAAGAAGAAGCCTTTGGTGTCCATGCTTCCTCCCCATGAAACTTCTGATTTGTAGAATTCTGTGAAGCTTTTGGAGATGGGAGCAGCATTCCCTTGAATTTCTACCTGTGGAATCTCAATGAGATGTGGCTGGAATATTGGAGAACTGGAGTGAAGGGAAGTAGGGACTCTGGGGATACAGAGCAAAAGCCCTAAATTCTAATCCATGGGGCACAACAGTTTAACCAAAAAATGATGCCAAGTAGCAGTGAAAGTCACCACCATCTTGTTGGCAGGCCTGGAAGCTGCTTCCTTACCTTAGATGTTTATGAAATGGAGTCAGTCTACTCAGCCTCCTAATTATAATTATGAGCAATCTATAAAGCATGTATTTCTGTGAAGTTTTTTTAGGCCAGTATTTTAGTTCCTGCTGCAAAAGCCAGAAAGCAGCCCTGTGCTTCTAGGTTTTAGTGTTCTGGAGAGGAAAGCACACAGAGCCATATGTTTTGTTCCTGGATTGAAATGGAAAATGATCCCCATGCTGAAGAAGCAGTGTACTTCATTGAGGGCAGAATGTGTGAGTTATGTCATTCCTTGCAACCTGCCATGAGGCTTAACAGGAGATCGCTTTCAGAATGCCATCAGAAGGGAAGCAAATCCCTCATGGATAAATTCGTTTTGTGAAACCTAATTGCAAAGATTGTATGACATTCACTTAATAAAAGCAGACTTCAGCAGTGCAAAGTTGTATCAATCTGGTGTTAGCTCCCTTGGAAACTGTTTCAACTCTTACTAAATGATGAAATGTGTGATCTTCTTATCCCTGAGCAAACAAAGTACTTTGGAGGGTGGCCAGGACATCCAAGACTGGGGGATACACAAATGTGTCAATGGGACCTATTAGCAAATGCCACAGCTGTGGTCAAAACCCTAAGGATTATTTCCCTCTCTGACTTTTAGTTACTAAGCTCTTGAAAATAAAGCCCACCTTGGAGTCCTTCATGGTTAGGAGATCACACCTAAGTTTCACTGGCACTAACCAGAGAAAGAAGTGAGAGATCAACACCAAATGCTTGAGAACACATTTAATGTACTATAAGAAAGAGTTATAATGAAATAGATGCTGAACTGATTTTCCTAGGAATTATGACATCGGAATGAGGGGCGAACTACAAGAATAAGCTGTAGGGAAGAAACAGAACATGTGAATGCAGTGTAGGTACTCTATTTCTTAATCTGACACTCAAAACTTTACAAAGCATATTTAAAATCTCAAGCACCTTTGGCTTCAGCTTGTCAGTTCACTCCTTCTGAGTAAAATACAAACACACACACACACACACACGCACACACACTTGTGGCAGAGTAAATGTCACTTTATCCAATTTAATATATTATATTACCCAGGTGATGATAGCCTCCCATAAGCAGAGGGAAAAGAGAAAAATAAGTAGGGAGATTTTCGAAGGATGCCATTGGGATGATATCCTTGTGAACATACTTGTTTAGACTGAGCCAAAGATGGAGCAAAGCATTAGAATGGAAGAGACTGGTAGTTCTCAAATTTTAGGGCATCAGAATCACCTGGAGAGCTTGTGAAAACACAGAGCTACCTACCCCAAAATTTCTGATTCTGAATTTTTAATTCAGACTTTTCTGATTCTGGCCTTTTGACCTAGAGATAGGTTTGATTAGCTGCCTGGCTTTGCAGATTTTGCTTTCTCTCTCCAGACCTAGGACATTCCTCTACCTTCACCACAAGGGGTTGTAGGAAGATGAGTCTGGGACCCAGGGGACCAAGCAAAAGAGCAGAGAAAAGCTGAAAGAGGGAGAGAGATCCAGGGAGAAGGGACTGGGTGCCTACTCAGGATGAACTTCCTACAGTTAAATAGGCAACCAGTGTAAACTGTTTGGTATTTATTTTATTTGTTTGGTATCATCTTCTGAATTTTGAGGTGTTTGTTATAAGATTGAGTGCTATTTTTCTGTATTTTTTTTCTGTATGATTTTCTAGGCACCGGCAAGATTGAATACACATTTCTAAAACAAAATATTTTCTCTTCTGCTGGATAGGCAAATGCCTATTGAATTTCTGCTGCTGGTTGCCGAAAAAGCTTCAGATTGTTGATATGTTTTGATTGGACCCATCAGTCCAGCATTAACTGCATGTACCTTGAAGCAGGTAGATTTCATCAGAGGGCTGCCATATTGCACAACTCCAAGGGATTGTTCACATTGCTGCAATACTACAATGTTTTTCACTATTTCCTGAAAATCTAGTTATTGTGATGACCTCTTCTCTTCATTCCCATCTATTTTCTTTCAGTGTGGGTAAAATGCCTTCAAATCCCCAATACTACACTGTATAATAACTAACCTGAATTTAAATAAGTGAATTTAAAAAAATAAGTGATGAATTGCCAGGCTCTACTCCTGAAACCAATACTACACTGTATGATAACTAACTTTGAATTTAAATAAATAAATTTAAAAAGAACCCTTTAAATCTACTCTGATAACAAGCTAAAAAAACTAAATTCCAATGAAAATCTACAGCAAATTGGAAGAAAAAGCTCAATATCAATAAAATCATCTCTAAGTGTCTTGTTTCACAGATGAGAAAACAAGGGCCTTGTAAGCATCCATTAAATACATTTAAGACTTATCTATAACATAATTTCAATAGGTACATAGTGTACATCCTATATAGATATAACAATTTATTGAATGAATTCCACCTTGTAGGATTTAATTCTTTTTTTTAAAATCACTGTTATGGGCAATTCTCCATATTACTACTATTCATTATAGAGGTGAGACAGTGCTAATTTTATATGTGACAGACCAGAATTTCAATATTCTATTAGCAATGGAATTTTAGAATCCCACGTTTAAGGCTTCAGTAGTCAGTAACATATAAAATATGTATAATATTTATTTATACACTTTTTACATAAGAAATACCCTTCATTGGGTGTTCAGTCTGAGGCAGGTTCTGTGTTAAGTGATCACAGTAGCTCATGTAATCCTTATACCTGTCCCAAGACTTAGATTAGATGCTTATTCCCAAGTGGCGAGATGAGGAAACTGAAGTTGGCCATGTCTAGAAGACTTGCCCCAGATGCACAGGTAGTAAGAGATAGAGTCAAGTGCTAGCTGAAGTCACCTAACATTAGAGCCACTGTCATGCTGTCTCTTCTTGCCTTGAAGATAATGAAGCTGCGTCATTAGCAGGGAGGAAATGGAAAGTACATGACGAGAACATGATCAAAGGGAGAATGGTTATGAGGTAATATTTTTCCCTTTTCATATTATTAGTAAGAAGATATAGGTATTACATTAAGAAATCAATAGTTTCGATGTTTTAAATCCACTTAAATGAATATGAATGTTATTTATTAAAATGCTAATAATTCATTAAGTTATAAATTTAAACAAAAATATTTAAATATCAAAAATATAAATTTCAGTACTAACCTTCTAATTAAAGGCAAATAATTGCATTTTTTCCTAGCTGTGGAATTGCTGGGTCAAGGAGTGTTAATTGAAATGAGGGAATTTCCCAAATGAAATCTGAAACTCACCTAGTAAATAGAGGGCAAAAAGAGACTAAAGAGACCAGATTGGTAGTTGGCAGTTTTAATAAGTAAGGGAACTTACATACTTATCTTGGGTGCCACAAGGTAAGTAGATCTCCACACCCACCTACCAGACCTTAAAAGTTTATATACAGGTCTTAACTGGGTTCAGTCCTCTATCTAGTCCAGATGGTCTCAACACTGCATTACTCTCTTGAGTTTGTGTCCTTGAAACTGGTTCCTACTATGGGAGCAATGGGCAGAATTGTACACTTAAAGGATAGGGGAAAGGGTGAGGAGCCTCCAACTGCTAGAGTCCAGCTCATGGTTCAACCTGCAGTCATGCTCTCTCAACGTCCTCCTCCAATAAGGAGGAAGGTGCAATTTTAATTTTTTAAATACTTATTGCCAAATTTTCCTTCAAAAAGTTTCTTGCAATTTGTTTTCCTTCTAGTCTTTCTTCCTGACACTCTTGTCATATTGGAAGTTACCTCTCTTTTTTTAGTTCCTCAAAGCGCCTCTTTTGAAGAAAATTCCTCAGAAGTACCTCTTAAAAATTTTTGTTTTAATTCTGTGCCCATTTAATAGTGGAAACTGATCTTTCCTGGTTGTTTTAATTTGAATTTTTCTGGTTAATTATAAGGGTTAACTTTGTTGATTATATTTACTGGTGCTTGTTCTTTTGTGAATTTCCTATTCTTTGGCTTTACTAAATTTTCTATTGAGGTGTTCTATATATTTTATTCTTACTGAGTTGTATGAACTTTTTCTATATGGAAGATATTAATCTTCAGTTTGACATATATATTGCAATCTTCTCTCCCCACCCCAGGTTTGTTGTTTGCATTTGATTTTATTTCTAGTGTTTTGTCATATAGAAGCTTCATGGTTTTAGTAGTCCAGCAATCTATCTATTCCTTTTATGAATTTTACTTTTGTGCACATAGTTGACTTCTGATAGCTCTTTTACTGAGATCGTTCAAGCCTTCAGTGTATGTTAATTTAAAAAATTGCCTTGTCATAGATAACGTTTAGGGGGAACATTCTCTATTATTAAAATGACCTGTCAGTTTTCTTTCGAAGGTTCCTGTGTCTGCTCTTCTCAATGAGGTTCACATTTATTAATTTCCTTACAAATGCTCCAACTCCCTATTGGTCCCAGCAGCATCTTTTTGTGGAGCAATGAAAAATTGCTATTCAGCTAAAGCTTGCTGCCTCAAAGTCATTTTCAGATTATATAAAAAAAGAAGGAATTTAGTTTAACAAGCTGGACCTCTTTTGGTGAAGATTAGAGACAGAATCTACACAGTGTTTTCTGAAAGGTAATCTTGCCTGAGAGAAATGATAATGACTGAAATAAAAGGCCTCTCTTGCATCTCCTGTGGGCCCTCAGTGCATTTTAATCCTAATTACAGAAGAAGTCCAAGAAAGCCTTTCACAGAAGGAGCCAATTATAACCACAGCTCCATATGGAACACATTGAGGGTTACAGATGCAGCTGTTGAGCATTATAGCATGAGACACACACTGGAAATATCTCTATATGAAGCATAGATTGAAAAATGGTTTATTAAACTCAGCTGTTTGGGAGTTCTTTGGTGTTTTTAATACCAGGGGACAGATTTTTTTTTTTTAATACCAGGAGGTCCCTCTTATTCCTTTAAGGCTTGCTTATACAATTTTTGTGCATTAATATTGCATGAAACCATTTGAATTGTTAGAGTGCCCTGGTTGTATCCCTGATAGAGAGCATGGGGACGTAGTTTTAGATCTTTATCTTTGGGCAGTGAGCTTGGCTTATTTTTGACTAGGGGGAAATGAGAAAATAGAAATTCAGTGGCTTCTAAGTTACATATTGCTGGGAGCTGGTGAAGCACATGGTAAGGGCAAGAGGTGAAAGGGCATTGGGATGAGCACAAATATCATCAAAGTCTACCTGAGCACAAGATGTTGTGCTAACTGGCATTCACAACAGAGAGATCAAGACCAGGGAAGACAAGAGATCTGTTTGTTATTTCAAAACTGAAATAAGGTTTTGGTGTTGTCTTGGCAGCAAAATAGGAGTATTTTAATGGTTAAGATTTTTTATCCTTTTACCGGTCTAAGTTACACACAATTTTTCATCAGTAATAACCAAGCACAGCAAAAACCAAAACCAAAGCAAACAAATAGGAGAGAAAAAGCACACGTCACTGAAATCTAAAGATAATCTCACATTCCGCTTTAGTTGATATTTTCTGTTCCCACCTTTATTCAATTCGACTCTTGAAAGCTGTGCAGAAATTAAGTGTTAGTCACAACTCCAAGGTGAAGTTGGATGCACATGGAGAATAAAATATACAATATCCTGAATGCCCTGCTTTCCCCCTTGGCTGCTCAATTACTAGCAAATTCAAGAGGAAGATAGGCAGAGAGGACACCCATGCATAGCGGCCATGACCAGGAGAACAGAGTGGTTGCTGTCAGCCCTTCTGAGTCCTTGGAAGGAGGATATAAAGAGCGGAACTTTTTTTTTTTTTATGTTTTGGACCCTAAACCCATTGTAGTCTCTAGGTGGATTTAGCACCTGGGAATGTCATGAGTGATTTGTTCAGATAAGACAGGCCCCCATGGTATGGACGATGCCTCTTTCCCTATGCAACCTACTCCCTACTTGTCATTCTTGGATAGGAAGGGTCATATGAAAACTTCTCAAGCACAAGGTAATGTCCTAATTATAGATTTGGACATTTCCAAGTAGCCTTGAGATGCATTGCTAGCTTTGGTTTACAGAGTCAAGGCTGGGAGACATTTGAGAATGGAGGAAGCATTCAAGACCTTGAAACAGTTGTGCCTATGGCCTAGAATACTGTGATGCCACCGATTTCCAAAAAGGAAAAGCTGAGCTTATAAGACAGAAATTTCAGAGATCTTATGTAAATCAATGAAAAAATGATGGTGTTTTATTTTGGTGATAGTTGTATATGGTAAGGCAGGGAAAGGTATTCTTAAACAGGTATCAAACAGCTAAATTAACTGTAGAGATTCTAGTCCAAAAAACTTCTGGCTTTGAAGAGGAAGTGATAATGGGCTTGGATGGTAAATAAACTTTTAAGGTGGAACTCATGAGAAAAGTTTTTTAATCATAGGAATTGTATAGTTTTACATAGAGTGTATTTTCCAGAAGCAGAGAGGAGAGCAGAAAGGATAAGTTGTAATGTAGTAATATTAAGCTACATATTACTAAGTACTAGGAACAAAAGAGAAAGACTGAGATTCAATCACTTGACAAACAAAATTGACAAAGATTTCTATTTTCATAGAGTTAAATTCTTGTGAGTACAATACATGTAAAAGTAAGTGAATTCTGAAATACGGTAGAGGGCAATTAATGTTACAGGAAAAAAAGTAGAACAAGACAGTGGAGTTCAGAAATGTTAGTGGAGAGCAGATCAGGGTGCTAAGGTGGTTGGGTTCTGGTGAGAGTCCTCTTCCTGGCTTACAAATGACCTTCTCTTTTCTATATCCTCACATGGCAGAGCAAGAGTGAACTAGATCTATCTTTTCTTGTAATGACACTATTCCCAACACGAGAACTCCACACTTATGACCTCATCCAAACCTAATTATCCCCTAAAAGCTCCATCCCCAAATGCCATCACATTGGGAGGTAAGGCTTCAACATATGAATTTTGGGAGGACACAAACATTTAGTCCATGGTAAGGGGTTACTCCTACTTTTGGATGAAGACATGATTCCTCATTTAAATTGAGAAATAGAGTGGCAGTGATTTCAGAAGCAAAGAAGGTGGCCTCTTCAGCAAGTACAGTGATACACCATGTAGATGACTCATCCCACAGCAGGCAGACCTTCATTGTGCACTATTTGAATGTGAGTGGCTTGAACCACCTATTGGCTTGCTGACCCTACACTGATACTCCCTTCATTGTACCACCTGATTATATATTGGGGAACTGTGCTTCTACACCCCATTCTTTATGTCTCAGCATGCTTCCCTGAATCTACTAAGCCAGAACCTATGAGGATGAAGCCATTTAACAAAGTCCTTAGATAATTCTGATGCATATCCAGGTTTAGGAGACATGAGCTTTTACTTGCTGTGGCACTGGAGCAAATATCATTGAAATAATCTTGAACCATTTCAGAGACTTCTGGAAACAATATCAAAGAAACATTTTTAGGACACTCAAGTAGACCAATTAAAGCCACAGCAAGGACTGGAAAAGTGACTGAGAAAGATACATTTTTAGTTGGTCAGTGATCATGGGTATCACTTGTTAAGACCTAGGAATATGCAGACAACACTAATTTAAATGCTATCTTTACTCTGCAATTGATTTCATCTGTTAAAATTTATTCCTAATTAATCTATGTCCTTGCAAACTTAAAAATTGAACTACTAAGTAAAACTGAGTCTTTTATAAAAATGAATATTATGTTGGAATAAAAAACGAGAATTATATAGCACCAATAGAAAAATATATTCTATGTAACTTGCTGACTTAAGACTTCTTAAAAAGACTGTTTTAAGATATCTTTGATATGATTATTGACAATATCTCTTTTTCTGTGGCATAAAAAACTAGTTAAGCATTACATGTAGTTTTGAAAATACATCATTTTTGAGAAATATATTTCTGAAACACCTGATTTTGTTTTAATTTCATTTGAACAAATGTGAGGAGAAAGAAAGGTCCTCATTGTATTAGGGTTCTTTAGAGAAACAAGGTCAGTAGTGTGTGTGTGTTTGTTTGTTTATTAATTTTGAGGAATTGGCCCTCACAATTATGGGGCAGAAAAGTCCCACAAGGTAACTAACTGCAAGCTGGAGCACCAGGAAAACCAGTGGTGTAATTCAGTCCAAAGTTCAAAGGCCTGAGGGACAGAGGAGGCAATGATGTAACTCCCAGACCAGGGGCAGGAGATGAGATGAGATGTCTTGGCTCAAACAGTGAAGGCGAATTCTTCTTTTCTCTGTGTTTTGTTATATCCCAGCTGCTCATCCACCTTGGGAGGGGCAATCTGCTTTACTGTGTCCATGATTCAAGTGCTAATTTCATCTGGAAGCATCCTCACAGATATACCTAGAAATGTTTAATATGGGTACCCCGTGGCCAGTCAGATTGACACATAAATTAACCATCACAATCATGCCTGTCAAAAATCTCTTTGAAAAATTTTACTCTTTGGATTATATGCTCAATATATTTCAAAGGAGAGGACATAGGAAGAAAACAGAACCTTTCACATCACAGGTACTAAACCTTTCATTTGTCCATATTTAAACTACATACTAAATAACTAGAGAATGATGAGTCTTCAGGAGGGTCAATTACTTCCAGTTTGATAGGAAAATTATGTTGGGTTTGACTAGCATCATGAATAATAACAACCCTTCATTGAAAGTCACAACTTTATAACACAATCCAATAGTATAAACAATATCAGTATTATAGTTGTCAACTTGACCAGGTGCTGTCTAAAACAAAAGGTGTATGTACAGTTTACCTAACTATATTTGCTATCAAAACAGTTACAGCAAAACCAAAATCTAGCAGTTGAGCACAATAAATGTTTTTGTCCCTCTAAAAGTCAAGTATGTGTGTTCAGTCAGGAGGCAGCTTTTCCCAGGTGAATTCAGGGACTGACGCTCTTTTAGTTTTGAGGTCCCAACATTGCACATGATCTTCACCCTTCATCTGGCTACTTAAGGAGAAACAGGAAGTATAAAACTTAATGTGCTTCTGTCCAAAGCCAGCCATGGTTGATGCTGGTGCGTATCCATGGACAAGCTCTTACCACAAAGTCATACCTACTCTGTGTATATCTGCAAAGTCGTCTGCACACCTGCCTCTCCATTCCAACTCTTCACTTTAGAAAGGAGAGCCTAGCTGCCTGTGGAATCTGGTCTCTCTCTTGCTGCCTGACTCCAGCTGGTTTGTCAATGTTAAATCAGAACATTTGTCATAGAGCATAACATCTACCCTAGAATTAGCATAATGCATGTTGTCAATATGAGTGATCATCCTCCTGAGAAAGACTTATGAATATATTGCTTGAAAGGAAATAAGCTTAATTAAATATAATAAAAACAAACTGAAAACTCTTCAATAAGAATTCTAATCTAAAATGTTACTAAGCACTGTAGGTTTCATTTTATTTTTGAGGGATTGAGGTTGTTTTGTTCCATTCTTTTTTCTTCTTGGTTTTACACCAAATGATTACATGTATTTATCCATTGTAAATATTGCATTTAGATATAATGAGTCTTAAGGAATTATTTAGGAATAGTAGTGATGTTCTGTGTGTAAAGAAGTAGCATATCTCACCATAAGTAATTCTAATAGTTAGAATTATGCATGTGTAATAGTGTATTACAGTTTCCCTGTGTGTTGGGTACACAACTGAAAAAAATGATTTGTGTTGTTCCATAGCCATTTATAGCCATATTAATATCTAACATTTATTTCAAAGCAGTAAATTTCAAAGATTTCTGGCAATATAATATTTGCGTTCACTAGAAATTTGGTGACAGGTTCCTACATGTCATGGGTTAGGTATCAGTCTTTTGAAATCAGGTCCCACAATAAGGATGGCAAGAGTCTGACATGGGAGTGGGGAAATTGTATTTTTTTTCCATTTCCTTCTCTTAGCTATAAAATAGTTAAGGGAAAAGGAGGCAATGAATTATGGGAACAACTATGGGTGTTCTATAATTGTCAAAAAATTATCCCCAGGTCTTGGGAGCTCTTGGGAACTTTAAGACATCAGTGGGATTTCCATCACCTGTGCAAACCTAGTAGGTTCCTTTGTTATTTTATGTCTAACCTATATGGATTTTTTTTCTCCACATGCCTAAGTAAACCCACTGTAAGGATGGTCATTCTTATTCTTTCATTCAGATAAGTTTTTCCTTTATCTGAGCCTGAAGGGATATGTGAAACAATGTTAAGAATATTTTTGGTAATGCTTTCAACTACATATTATTTTGTTTACCTTATTATAGGAAAGCTTGAGTGAAATAAATTTCTGTATGTCAAGTAAAATTATTCCAAAATCATTATGATTTATGTTCATAAAACCATACACACATTGAGTACCTGAAGTAAAAACAGATAAGATATCCGGGTGATACCCAAATCACATGTTGGTATAGAAAATTTAGAACACAAATGGAGCTCTGAGACATTCAAGACCCCTAGTGTATTTCCCAGAAGTGAATAGTAGTAGTAGCAGTCAGTTTGTCTTTGTAGGAGAAGCCACTTCCAGAGATGAAGAATGAATGAATCTTTCAGGACATGACCTCACATATAAAAAGGATGTACGAATAAATGACATGGATAACAGAAAGGGTGTAGAGTCAGATCAATGAGACCTAGAACAACTAAGAAAAGCTTTATAGCAAGGCTTGGGTCCCCAGGTTTAAAAAAAAAGGACAGAATTTGCATATCTGAAAGGGCCAAGCAGGGGTAATGGCCTAAACCTGAAGATCAGAGGAACAACAGAAGAAAAAAGTGGAGAAATAATAATGTGCATGATAAATTTCCTGCAGTATGAAAAATAATAATACTTTTTAAAAAACATGATAGCATGGGCTCAACCAAGCACATCTGGGGTTGGAAGTGACTTGGGTGCCAGTTTGCAACACCTGAGTCAGGAGTGGAATGCAGGCTATAGGTTTGTTCGTTCTTTGCACATATATGTTAACATTTATAAGGCTGAATTTGTGTACATGCAGGGAAACCAATAATAATAATTACTGTACAGAAAATTATAAAGAGGAATTGGAGATTCTTCAAAATTAAACATTTACCTTTCTTTGAAAAATCAAGCACTATCCAAAAGATAGTTAATTATTTAGCATAAAAATTCAAGAATATATGAACACAGGGGTGCCTGAATGGCTCAGTTGGTTAAGCTTCTGACTCTTGATTTTGGCTCAGGTCACGATCTCACAGTTTGTGAGTCTGAGCCCCACATTGGGTTCTGTGCTGACAGTGCAGAGCCTGCCTGGGATTCTCTGTCTCCCTATCTCTCTGCTCCTCCTCAGTCTCTCTCTCTCTCAAAATAAATAAACATTTTTTGACAATTTTGAGCATCAGGTAATTTTGCTCAAGAAGGTGAGGGATAGATGAAATCACAGACCAGGATGAATTTTAGAGAGAAAGAAATGTAGAAAGAAAAAAAATCAGACATAGTTAAGGGGTAGAAATCACAGGGTATATCTGTAATGATGGAAAGAAAGGTTACTATTATTTGCAAAAGTATGATTCCTTGATCAGGTAAAATATGAGAGATAAAATCAAGTTAAATTAATTTTTATTATAATTATGTTTAAAATTTTAGAACTCATCAGTTCAGTTTATATGCACACATACACAATACAGACACATCTATATAATTTATATTATAGATATACTATTCACATTATATAAATAAGATAAACTTCTGGTAATACTTAATTGTAAAAAAGTCTATTTGCCTTAGAGAGATCAGAACTCTGTCCATTTTGCCCTGAGATAAAGACTGGGAAGTATTTATTACCTTTTGATTCTCAGGTTCACCCTGGCCTAACAGAATATGCATTTTCAGTTTTATTTCAACAGAACATCCATGGATAGCTTGAATTTCTATTTCTTTATCTTTGTCAACATTTTTATTTCCCCAGTGGTCATTTCTGCAGAATCCATTCTTTCTTCTGTGTGATCAGAGGAACTCTATTGGTCAAATTCAATAACATCCTTGGTGTAATTTCAGGAGGAAATTATAGAGAGCACTTCAGATTTACCGCTTTCTTGGAGGGGATATATTAACACCCTCACCTCTTGCTCCCAATATAAGACTCTGGGTAGGAGTGAGTTACTCATTTTCTGAAGAAGCATTAACTCTTTTAGACCTCTCTAGTCACTTGGTAAATTACCTCTTCCATTGCCCAGAACAGTACTCTGAGATTTCAAAGAATAAATGCTTCAAAAGTAAAAACTGCTAAGAAACCCATTATATGATAGGTTTCCTTCAAATTTTATTTTAAATAATGGTTATTATATAAGTGCAAGTACATATATATAGGTATATGAGTGTATGCATGCATTTGTATTTATATAAAAGAATACTGGGGATTTCAGTGGCATATTTATATTAGTGTCAGGCTACAGGTTTTCTGGCTGTAACAGAAACCCAACAAAGTAATGGTTAAAACTAGATCAGGATTTCTCAGCCTTGGCACTGTTGACATTTTGGATCATGTAATTCTTGGTAGTGGGAGCTGTCTTGTGTATTGTAGGATGTTTAGCAGCATCACTGGGCTCTACTGATAGATGCCAGAAACAACCACACTCTCTCAATTAATGACAACCAAAAATGTCTCCTTACATTGCTAAATGGCCTCTGGGGGCTGAGGGGTCGTGGGCAAAGTTGTCCCCTGTTGAGAATCACTAAGGTGGGTGTAAATGTATATCTCACACATAGAGAGTCTAAGCTGACACAATGGTTTTGTTCTGCATTAGGAATGCAGATTCCTTGCTTTGCCATTTTCAGGACCTGCTCTTATCATATGGGCCCACACATCTTACTCACATATCCTGATTCTAGTAGAACAGGGACAGTTGGTATGCTGGTAAACTGCCTCTCTACAAAAAAAAAAAAAAAAAAGTCCCCAGCTGGGGGATATTGGCTCTGATTTGTAGTATTTATGGATTTCCATGTTGTAAATACTTCTACCATGGCTGATACACTACCAACAGTTTAACAACTGGCTTGCAAAATTCCTGCATGTTTAACAATCACCTTTAATAAGGACGTTTTAGTGGAAAGCAGCATACTGTAGACAGAAATAAGGAGACGAGGACGGAGAAGGTACAGCCTTAAACAGTTAAGGGTAAAATGAGGTTTCACCTCTGTTCACAACCATAGGAGAAAACTTAGTCACATGCTTGTCCTGGCTGCAAAGAGGCTGAAATGCCATATTTATTCTGGTTAGCATATATTCAGCCAAAGAATCAGGAACTATCACTAGGAGACATAGAGAGAGAATATTTACTGCAGGAAAAACATCATGCTCTTCCATAGTATTATTTAAAAACTGACCAGATGCAGCTGCTCTGGAAAACAATGTGGAGATTCTTCAAAAAATTAAAAATAGAACTACTCCATGACCCAGCAATTGCACTACTAGGAATTTACCTAAGGGATACAGGAGTGCTGATGCATCTAGGGACGTGTACTCCAATGTTTATAGCAGCACTTTCAACAATAGCCAAATTATGGAAGGAGTCCAAATGCCCATCAACCGATGAATGGAAAAAGAAGATGTGGTTTATATATACAATGGAATATTACTTGGCAATGAGAAAGAATGAAACCCTTCCATTTGCAGCAATGTGGATGGAACTGGAAGGTATTATGCTGAGTGAAATAAGTCAGTCAGAGAAGGACAGATATCATATGTTTTCACTCATATGTGGATCTTGAGAAACTTAACAGAAGACTATGGGGGAAGGGAAGGGGGCAAATAGTTACAGAGAGGGAGGGAGGCAAACCACAAAGAGACTCTTAAATACAGAGAACAAACTCAGGGTGGATGGGAAGGGGAGGGGGAAAATGGGTGATGGGCATTGAGGAGGGCACTTGTTGGATGAGTACTGGGTGTTGTATGTAAGCCAATTTGACAATAAATTATATTTTAAAAAATAAAAATTGAACAGAAATCTCAGTGAATTTCATTTAAGAGGATCTTAGAAATCTCAGCGGAAGAGATATGTCACAGACTTGCTCCAACGGTCAACGGTTCTTCATGCATCTAGTATCAGAGGATGCTGGGTGACTGTTCTTGCAATTTCTTAAATGGAAGATACATGTGTCTCTAAAATTCTACACTTTCAGCTCAAGGTGTTTGAAGTTGGTCACCTACGTTCTTCACCTTTTAGACTCACTAGGAAACAAACATTGGAGAATCTTAGAATTAGAAGAGACTTAATATGGATAACAGTTATAATAGATAACATGTATAATACCATGTGCCAGTCACTGTCTAAATATTTTACATTTTTTATACTAATTCAATCTTCACAACAATCCTACATAGTAAGTACCATTATTATCCTCATATTTAGATGAGGAAATTGAGGCACAAGTAGGTTAAATAATTTACACAAAGACACACATACAGCAAGTAAGAAGTGGGGTCGGGATCCTTAGAGATTATTTCTTCTAATTTTCTCTGTGATTCGTCTTCATTTCCTTCTAGCTCTCCTCCTATATGGAGGAGCTGAAAAGGTAAAAACTACATTTCCCAGATTCCTCTGCAGCTAAGGTCCTGGGTACAATTTGCCATCTGAAGCATTAGCTTCATACCTGTGAGGCAGCATAGTGGTGGCAGCATTCACAGTTAAAGCAGCTATTTCCTGGCCACATCTAAGGTGGTATGACCGTAAAACCTAAAATCCAGTGGCAGTTCATCCAGAACTTTCAGAGAATTATAAGAGTGACAGTTTGTGTATTAATCCTCTTCTGTTTAAATACTTAGAGTGGTTGGTTTCCTGCACTAGGCTTTACAGACGACAAAAACTGAGGCTATAATGGGATAAGTATGACTGTTCCAAAGTCATAAAAAGCCAGATCTAGCACAAAACTGTTTCAGCATTGTCTAAGTTTCAGTACTACAGTGGAAAGTTGGATTTGAGTTTTAAGCTTAGGTTTGCCACTTACTGGTTCTGGAAACTACCAAGTTGTTTTTTTTCCCCCTTCAAATTCCTCATTTATAAGATGAAGATAATAACACTTTCTACTTAGGATTGTTGTGAAGATATAGTGATTTGTTAAGGAGTTGGTTTAGGGCTAATGGCAGATCCATAATAACAGTCAATTAACCAAGATGGGAGGTTTTGTCTCTGTAATGCAACAGTCCCAATACACAGTTCGTGCTTGGGATGGTAGCTGTATGATCCTCAGAATCCAGGCTCCTCCTCTGTTGCTTAACAATTATCAGCATTTAGTGTCCAGTTGTGTTATAAGATGCTACGTCCACATCCTAGCAATGGGAGCTGGGTGAAGGGGAAATAGTCTGTGTGGCTTTTCCTTTAAGGATAAGAGCTGGTAGCTGGAAGAGGGACTCATTCTCTCTTGTCTGGAAATTAGACATATTGTTAAACTTTTACTACAAAAGCAGTCTTAAAATTGTAGCCTTCAGCTGGGTAGCGATGATGTCAGTTAAAATTCTTAACTTGAGACTTGGGAAGATGGTGGAGTAGGAGGACCCTGAACTCACCCTGTCCCATGTTTACTACTGGATATCATCAACATCCAAGTCAATAAGCTGGAGAGTAATCCAGAGACTAGTAAAACAAACTCCACAACTAAATATAGAGAAGAAGCTGCATCTGAAAGGTTAGGACAGTCAGAATGGCAAGATGGAAGGGAGCTGCATAGGTGGAAAGGGCAGAGAAATAAGCCTGGGCACCAGGGAGCTCACACTAGGAAAACTAATCTCCATAACATTTGGCTTTAAAAACTAGAGAGCTGAATTACATGAGTTTGTAAAAACAGTGGGAACCTGGAACTTTAAAATTCAACTGACTCAGCATTGGACAAGCCAGGAGGGTGAGTGATAGCTGGCAGTGATAAGAATCACTCACTAGTGATAGCTAGTAGGTGATAAAAATGGCAGTTTACACAACACCAGGGGCAAATGCGAGATAGATCTGTTCATACTGACTTTGAAGTATATTGGGGAACTTCTCCAAAAATGAGGGAGCTGGCAGTTTCCATTTTCCTCCCCCACCTCCTAGCAGAAACACAGAGACACTTGCAGGAGGCAAGGATGCACAGATATTTGCTACCTAACTTGCTAGCAGTGCACCATGTCCACAAGTTATCCTGAGAGCTCATCTACTCCAAGCCTGCTAGCCTTGGCTCAGGGCTCAGGGCAGATTGTGTTAAAGCTATGCACACACCTCACACAGCCACTGGGTATACAGCTGCTGCCATGTCCCACACTTAGCCACATGCCCTCAGTCACTGTCATGTGCTACACCCAGCCTCATGCCCCTGGCTGCCCTGGCACACAGTCCTGAGCTGCCACAGTGCTTTGGGGGATCTGGCATAGGGCCAGTGCCCCAAAGCAAATTTTGCTAATACTGCCACCCCTCTTAAGTTCCCCAGAGGGCATGCTCCCGCAGAGCTGTCCTGCCTGGGCCCCACTAACACCACAGAAAGCAAGGACAGCCCACAACAGGCAGAGGATCAGTAAGTATGACTGCACTGAAAGGAAAAGTGACTCAGACACACATCAAGGTGTAAGCAACACACACAGGATACTCTCTTGAAGTGCCAGGTTCTGGTGCATAGGGGACACTGCGCTGCAGGGCACTCCAGGACTTTTTTCTTCATAAAGTCACTACTTTCAAGAGCACAAGAAGATATAGCTGACTTTCTTACCACAGACACAAAGAGGCAGAAAAATGAGGAGACAAAGATATTTATCCCAAATGAAAGAACAGGCTAAGGCCATGGCCAGAGGTCTAAGTGAAACAGATATAAGTAACATATGCAATAGAGAATTTAAAGCCATAATCAAAAGGATATTCACTGGACTTGAGACAAGAGTGGAAGACATGAATGGGACCCCTAACACATTGAGACAAGGAATAACATAGAAGAGATAAAGGGCTCAATAAAATGAGAAATAAAATGAGAGACATGCTTGATGGAATGAACAGCAGGTTGGAAAAAGTGGAGGAATGAATTAGTGACCTAGAAGACAGAGTAATGGAAAGTAATAAAACTGAACAAAAGAGGGAAAAAAAGAATTACACAAAATGAGAACAGACTTAGAGAACTCAGTGACTTCATCAAATGTAATAATGTTTGTATTATAGGAGTCCCAGAAGAGGAGAGAGAAAAGGGGGTAGGAACTTATTTGAAGAAATAATAGGAGCATCTGGGTGGCTCAGTTGGTTAAGTGTCCAAGTTTTGATGTAAGTTTAAGTCAAGATCTTGTGATCGTGAGATCAAGTTTTGGGCTGGGCTCTGCGATGGATGTGGAGCCTACTTGGGATTCTTCCTCTCCTTCCCTCTCTACCCCTCCTCTCTCTCTCTCTCTCTCTCTCTCCATAAGTACATAAACATTTTTAAAAAGGAAATAATAGCTGAAAACTTCCCTAACCTGGGGAAGGAAACAGATATCCATATCCACGAGGCACACAGAACTCCCATCAAAATCAACAAAAGCAGACCCATCCCAGGACATATTGTAATTAACTTGGCAAAATATAGTGATAAATAAATATTTTAAAATCAACAAGACAAAAGAACTCATTAACTTACAAAGGAGAATCCATAAGACTAGCAGGAGATTTTTCAACAGAAACTTTGAAAGTCAGAAGGGGGTAGTATGATATATTCAAAATGCTGAATGGGAAAAATCTGCAGCCCCCAAAAATCTATCCAGCAAAGCTATCATTCAGAGTAGGAAGAGAGACAAAGAGTTTCCCAGACAAACAAAAATGAAAGAGGTTCATGACCACTAACCCATCCCTATAAGAAATATTAAAGGGGACTCATTGAGTGGAAAGGAGACATCAAAAGTGACAGTATAGAGGTAGAAAACACAAAAGCAGTAACAAAAATATTTCTGTAAAAACTCAGTCAAGAAACTCACAAAAAGGATATAAAATATAATAACATATACTTAAAATATGGGGAGGAGAGGAGAAAAGAATGGGTTCAAACTTAATCGACCATCAACTTTATAGACTGCTATATGCAGAAGAGGATATATACAAACCTAATAATAACCACATATATAAACAACCACTAATAAATATGCAAAGAATAAAGAGAAAGAAAGCCAAACATTTCACTAAAGAAAATCACATCCACAAACATTAGAGAGAGAAAACAAGAAATGATCAGAGAAAATATTCAGAAACAACCCAAAACAAGTAATAAAATGGCACTATATACATATCTATGAATAATTACTTTGAATGTAAATGCACTAAATGCTCTAATCAAAAGACACAGGGTAACAGAATAGATAAAAAAAAAAACAAGACTCATCTATATGCTGCCTACATGAGACTCATTTTTAGAACTATAGACACCTACAGACTGAAAGCGAGAGGACAGAGAAACATCTGCCATGCAAATGGATATCAAAGGAAAGATGGAGTAACGATACTTATATTGGACAAAATCAACTTTAAAACAAAGACTGTAACAAGAGACAAAGAAGGACATATAGTCATAAAAGGAATGGTTCACAAGAAGATATAACAACTGTAAATACAATAAAACCTTGGTTTGAGAGCATAATTCGTTCTGGAAACATGCTTGTAAAAAGCATTCACATATCAAAGTGAATTTTAAGAACCATTGGTTCAGTTGTGATCATACAACATTAGGCATCACATACTACTCATATTGCAAGACATTACTCATTTATCAAGTTCAAATTTATTAGAAATTGCTTGTCTTGAATAGTCACAGAATAAGTTATTCACAATCCAAGGTTTTATTGTATTTATGTATCCAACAGAGGAGCATCCAAATACATAAAACAGTTAATAACAAACATAAAGAAACTATTTGATAATAATAAAATAATAGTAAGGGACTTTCACACCCCACTTACATCAATGGCCAGATCATCTAAACAGAAAATCAAAAAGGAAACAATGGCTTTGAATGGCACTGGAACAGATGAATTTAACAGATATATTCTTCCATCGAAAACATTCCATCCTAAAACAGCAGAATACACATTGTTTTTAAGTACATACAGAACATTCTCTAGAATACATCACATATTAGCCCACAAAACAAATCTCAATAAATTCAAGAAGATTGAAATCATATCATGCATCTTTTTGGACCACAAGACTCTGAAATTGGAAGTCAACCACAAGAAAAAAAAATCTGGAAAGGCCAGAAATACGTGGAAGTTAAAGAACATCCTACCAAATAATGAATGGGTCAACCAGGAAATCAAAGAAGAAATAAAAGAAAATATATGGAAACAAATGAAAATGGAAAATACAACAGTCAAAAACCTCTCAGATGCAGCAAAAGTGGTTCTAAGAGGGAAGTATATAGCAATACAGGTCTACCTCAAGAAGTAAGAAAAATCTCAAACAACCTAACCTTACACCTAAAATAACTATAAAAATAATAACAAACAAAATCTAAAACCAGCAGAAAGAAGGAAATAATAAAGATAAGAGCAGAAATAAATGATATAGACACTAAAAAAAATAATCGAATAGATAAATGAAACCAGGAGCTGGTTCTTGAAAAAAATCAATGTATCTGAAAAACCTCTAGCCAGACTAACAAGAAAAAAAGAGAAATGACTCAAATAAATAAAATCACAAATGATAGGTGAAATAAAAACCAACACCACAGAAATACAAACAATCATGAGAATATTATGCAAAACTATATGCCAACAAATTGGACAACCTAGAAGAAATGGATAAATTCCTAGAAACAACCAAACTGAAGCAGGAATAAATATAAAATTGAACAGACCAGTAACCACCAAAGAAACAGAATTCGTAATTTAAACACTCCCCAAAAACAGAAGTCCAGGACCAATGGCTTCATAGGCAAATTCTGCCACACATTTAAAGAAGAATTAATACCTATTCGTCTCAAATGACTCAAACTACTCAAGAAGTAGAAAAGGCAAGAAAACTTCCAAATTCATTTTATGAGGCCAGCATTACTCTGATACCAAAACCAGATAAAGACACCACAAAAAAGAGAAGACAAGCCAGTATCCCTGATGTACATAGATGTAAAAATCCTCAACAAAATACTAGCAAAACAAATCCAACAATATATTAAAAAATAATTCACCATTATCAAGTGAGATATTGCCAGGATACAAGAGTGGTTCAATATTTACAAATCAACCAACATGACACATCACATCAATAAGAGGAAGGATAAGAACCATGTGATCATTTCAATAGACACAGAAAAAGCATTTGACAAAGTACAACATCCATTCATGATAAATACTCTCATCAAAGTAGGTGTAGAAGGAACATACTTCAATATAATAAAGGCCATATATGAAAAACCCACAGCTAACATCATACTCAAAGGGGAAAACCATAGAGCTGCTTTCCCCTAAAGTTAGAAACAAGACAAGGATATCCATTCTCACCACTGGTATTCAACACAGCACTGAAAGTCCTAGCCACAGCACTCAGACAACAAAAAGAAACAAAAGGCATCCAAATCAGTAAGGAAGAAGTAAAACTTGCACT
>CM053569.1:60514143-60933145 GCA_028646485.1 Cryptoprocta ferox | reverse complement strand
TTTATCTGCTGAGAGATCCTAGAAGCAGAGACATCCCAAGAGTAATGGGTGCCCTCTAGTACTCAGATATTGCTATGTAATACTATTCCCCACTAAAAGTACCCGGGCTCCTCAGAGAACTGGTTGATTCCAGAGCCAGGAAAGGGAAAGTACAAAATGAGTAGAAAGTCTTGTTAAGCCAGGAACGAGAAAATATATATTTATTTAAATGATGGAAGCATGTTAAGAGGACACATGTGCTAACACACATAAAGATGCTCCAACAGATAAAATGTGGAACAATTTGATCACTAAAGTAAGAAGACAGTAATGAATTATAGATTCAAAAAACAGGATTCTAGGGCCACCTGGGTGGCTCAGTTGGTTGAGTGTCTGACTTCGGCTCAGGTCATGATCTTGCGGTTTTTGAGTTCAAGCCCCACCTCTGGCTCACTGCTGCCAAACTTGTCAGCACAGAGCCTGCTTTGCGCTGCTCTTCCCCCAACTGTGCTCTCCCCAAAATAAATAAATATTTAAAAGAACAGGATTCTATGTGTCCTTTCTACAGAGATAAATAAAAACATGGAGAAGGAAAGAGAATTCTTATCTAGAGTAGAATGACTTGCAACCAGTAAATATAAAGAAAGTACTTGAGTAGCAAAACTATTGTTTTAGGACCAAAATGGTTAAGTCTGATTCGTACAAGAATCACAAATGGATGCTAAATCTGAGAGGGGAATATTGTTGAGGGGAAGGATATTTACATGGTCTTAAATCATATTCCCACAGATTGCTTATTAGCAACTAGAGAGAAACAGTAACTATATGCTGAAGAAATCAGACATCTTCACTAGATGATCAAAAGTAACACCCCCATTGAGGGGCAAATGGACACTTAGTGCTGTTTTAGTTGGCTAGACAAAGTAACACAAGCTAAGTGGCTTAAACAAGAGAAATTGATTGATTGTCTCACGATTCTGGAGGGCAGAAGTCGATAATCAATGTGTTGGCAAAGTTGTTTTCTTCTGAGGGCTGTAGGGGAAGAATCTGTCCCAGGCCTTTCTCCTTGGTTTATACATATATACAGATATACACACAGAGACTATGTGCTCATGATGCAAATGACTAAGCCAATGGGGCAAAATGTTAGCAATTGGTGAATCTGGGTAAAAGGCATGAGGTGTTTTTTATACTGCTTTTGCAAAATTTTCTGTAAATTTGAAATTGTTTCTAAAAAGAAAATTAAGAAAGATACAAATGGCTGCAATTTAAAAAATCAGCAGGAAATCTATAAGAAAAGATCTAGGAAGATCTTTAGGCTTTAGAGCAAAATGACTAAGAGATATGGGCTAATACACAAAAGATAAGAAAGGAGGTTAGGTCTGATCCATACAATCAGAGTTGTAAGAGAGACAGAGAGAGAGGAAAAGTATGGAATATTCAAAGAAATTATAGGAAGATATGTTCCCAGAGATGAAGAAAGATCCATACTCATATTAAAAGGATTCACTGAGCATCAAGAAGAGTGAATAATAATTTTAAAAGGATCCACACTATTCCACTCTTGTGAAATTCCAGTATCCTCAGGATAAAGTGAGCATCTGAAAGGGCTTTGGGGCAAAAGACAGATTATTTACAAATTAACAAGACTCCAGTCAGCATCATTGGTGTCACTAGATTCTAAAGAAAAAGGAGCAGTGTCTTCAAAGTGAGATCTGCTGGTGAGAACCAGCCGTCCTGGAATATTGGAAGAACAGTAATGATGCCATACAAATTCCAAGGGAAAATTACTTTAATACTATGTTTTGATCCTAATCAAATCGCCAATCAAGGGTGAGGGCAGAGTGAAAACTCTTTAGATTTGTAGTAATTGAGAAATATATTATTGACACACCCACTTTAAGAAAAGTACCAGAAAATGAAAAAAAAAATGTATTCAAGTAAAGGAAAGACAAAAGATCCAGATTACTGGGTATAATCCAGAAGTAGAGCAAAAGGAAATTTAGAATGATGGATACTATGCAGAAAGCCTGGAAATTGTTTGTTCAAATTCAAATGGAAAAGTTTTCAAGATGTATTCAAAAAGAGAATTAATTATACTTGACAAACATTGTATGATTAAAACACTGGGTGGGGGGTTGCTTGGGTGGCTCAGTAGGTTAAGCGTCTGACTTCTGCTCAGGTCATGATCTCAGGGTTCGTGAGTTCAAGCCCTGCATTGGGCTCTGTGCTGACAGCTCAGAGCCTGGAGCCTGCTTCAGATTCTGTTTCCTCTCTCTCTCTCTGCCCCTCCCCCACTTGCATTCTGTTTCTCTCTCAAAAATAAATACACATAAAAAATTTAGAAATCAAAAAAATAAAACACTGGGTAGTCCTGAAAATAAAGCAAGTCATGCGATACCAATAATACAGAGTAACAACAACAACATCATGAATGCAACTCCTTGAGCCTCTTTCTTGAAAGACGGTCTCTTCCCTTCCCCTTTCCCTTCCCTTTCTCTTCCAGGTCCTCCCTCTCTCTCCCTTCCCTCCCTTCCTTCCTCCATTCCGTCCTTCCTCCATTCCTTCCTTCCTTCCTTCCTTCCTGTTATAATGTTATAGAGTAAGGAGAAAGGAGAAGTTTCAATAATCTTTTGAGAAATTATATTTTCTTCTTAAATTAGACTTTAAATAGTTGTCACATATAATTATTTTCATTGTGCCTTTAGGAGCCTTGGTTTGAACAAACTACCCTTTGATCTCAATTACTCCCTAAAATACTTGAGAAAACACTCTAGTGTTTCTTTATCTTTATATTCCTTCTCTATACATGGAAAGGACCACCTGACCACTGGCTCTGGACTCTGTGGCCGGTTTATCCTTTTTGCTTCAATATTCAAATGTTTCAACATTAAGTCAACCCCACTTTGACTTTGTGTCTCAATTTTCATAGTTGAGCATTGACCAACTTTCCACTTGTCCTCTTCTTCTCACTGGGTCCCTTGTATCAAATACCTGTCTAGTGTGCTGGTCACCTAGAACAAGTCTTGCCTCATCAGACATCAGATCTACTTAGTGACCTGCTACTTAGATCTCCACATCTGGCTGGCTTCCACATTCACCTTTTGGGTCTGTCTAATCTTTTAAATATTTTTTAATGTTTACTTATTTTGAGAGAGAGAGAGAGAGAGAGAGAGAGTGAGTGAGCAAGTAAGGAGCAGAGAGAGGGAGACATAGAATCTGAAGCAGGCTCCAGACTCCAAGCTGTCAGCACAGAGCCCGACGTGGGACTCAAACCCATGAACTGCGAGATCATGACCTGAGCTGAAGTTGAACACTTAACTGACTAAGCCACCCAGGCACCCCTTGGGTCTGTCTAATCTTGACAACACTCCTTTCTACTTCCTTAAACTATCCTGATATCACCTACCCACTTAGATTCCCATCTGTTGGCTGTCATCACCTTCTCTGGAATCCATTTATCTAAAATTCTGAAACTTTTAGAAAATGGATCTGGCCACCCAAATGGGTATTTCTAAGCTCCAGACTTGAACTTTTCTGTTTTGTCCAACCTGCTGAAAGAATACATTCACCCTTTCTACCTTCTTTCCCTTTCCCATGACTGAAACCTGGTTTTCCCAAGGTGATGCCATTGCTTTGTCCCACTTCAGTTGTGACTTTTGCCCTGACTCAGTGAATAAGGAGTACAGAGCAAACCCTTTGTCTGTATGGATGCATTCAGACTGTGTTTCTTCACCATTATTATTTACACCTACACTTGGAAATGCTAAATCCTTGTTCTGGCCCTTGTCACTTCAAGCCTGACCTACTGTAATATACCCCAACTTTTCTGTACCTCTTATTTTTCTCTCCACATACTAATCCATTCTCCCACTCTGCCAAAGTTATCTTTCTAAAACAGAAAAACATTTCTGCTGAAAAATCCTCTCTTGTTCCAAGTCCACAATGATTTTCTATCTCTTGGAAGGAATCGTGAATAATCATGAGTAATTCCTTGTCCTGGAGTCAAGGCCCTCTATTGGTTTTGAGTTACCCATTGGACGCTGACTTAGACCCTCCATCTGTAAATATTATTTAAAAATGCCACTCTAACTAGGCAGACCATTGAGAGAGATGACATGTAAAAATTGTTTGGAGACTTTCAATCATCTCAAATATCACATAAATATTTTGTACTACCAACAATAAACCTACTTCTGTTTCCAAGGAAACACACTTGAGAAATGAACTTCATTTCAATATCTGGAAAAGATGGATCTTGTTGGTCTTTGATCACAGAGCTCACCTCTCACATTTGTGTCCAGCACATCTCACTGGAGCATCCTGTGAGTGTTACATGCCCCAAATTATAAGATCACAAAATTCAGTTAAAAGAGGGGTTTATAAGAAGAGTACTGAGACCCTCTAAGTAATAAATGCAATTTGGCCATTGTGGAATTAAAGTAGAAATCAAATATGAACAGTTAATAACATTGGTAGAATCTTTCTCTTATGCCCGATATTTTATTATTAACATATCTAAACCAGATGAATATATATTTGCTACATTGCCATTTATATATGAACCTTACTTTTCTAGCCAACTCTGTCCCTGCTATACTTGGTGTCAGTTATTATGGTCCCTGACCAGAATGGTATTATTTTATTGAAGTTGTTTGGGCTGAAAAAATTTCAATGTATCAGTCATAAATAAGGATAATTCATCATGTCTACTCTGTCTTTTGGTTCTGGCCCTCTCTGAAATATTGCTTTAGTTTTCATTATACTTATCTCTTAAATTATTTTAAGAAAATTTGTTAAAATTATTCATGAATTATCTGCTCAGATACTCTATACAAAGTTTTTTGATAGACTGATTAGTAGTTCTGAATCTCAAATGCAAAACTCATGAAGTTGGATTTTTTTTCTTTTTAAAATCTTTCACATGTTCCTGAGCTTGATTTAGAAAATTTTTAACTCAGCTCTACTAATTCCATAATTTGGGGGCTTGGTGCTAATTATGAAATTGAAAATAGTTTCTTCTCATACAACAATGCTTATTGTACATTAAAAAGTAAAAAGAGAAGATTATAAATCAATTTTTATTTTTTAGTTTAGTTTTATTTTCAAATTTAGTTAGGTATAACTATATACAATAAAATTCACACATTTTGAGGGTACGGTTTTACCTTATGATGGGTATAAGCACCATCATAGTCAAGACATAGAACATTTCCATCATCTTCCCACCTCCAGCCTCAGGCACCCACTAATCTTGTTTTGGAGTTATTTTTTAAGAATTTCATATAAATGGAGTAATACAGAATTTTAAATTTGGTGTCAGGTTTCTATAAATCAGTTTTTAAATGCTCCAATATCTTATATACATGTGTGTGTGCACATATATAATAAAATGTTAGTGGTTGTTATCTTTTAACAATGACAGTATGTTAGCAGACACCTGTGACTTGTCTCACATTCCCATTCCTTCTCCTTCAGTGATGAGCCCCAGTTCTCATTATGGTGTCGAGCTCTTCACTACCACAGCCCTTGTGCTCTGGGAGATGGACTTCACCCCTGGTTCCCTGAGTCAGTCAGTGTTGAACCTATGAGGAATTCAAAGTCAGGTCCATGTAAAGCCGACTCAAATCCGAAGCTATGGTTTTAGCCATAAGGGTTGCAGTCTTTCTTTTCCCATGAGATTTGGGACTTTAGAGTAGTTGGAGTATAGCCATGCTGCAGCCCTTAAGAGGTAGCCCACCTGAAAATAGAGTCAGCTTCATGCACGGCAAAGTCAGAAATGACGAGAAAGGAATCTGATCCTCATAACATCCTTTGACCTTACGTCAGCTGGCACCTGAAGCTAGTTCAATCTCTACTGTTTTCAGTTCTAGGTGCCAATAGACCTCCTCTTTGCTTAAGCAAATTTAATTGAATTTTCCTGTTATATATAGTAGAAAGATTCCTAACATTTATAAATTATGGATGATTTTTTCTTAGTATCTTTCTATATTTTAAATTTTTCTATGATACACATAATAGCTATAAATAGAATACCCCCACCACTACTCATAAGGGTTACACAATTGTTTTTAATTCTCCAAAACAGTATTAACAAATTACTTCCTTTATTTTGGTGTTGAAAAGTATAGTTTTTCTCCTGATGTTGCATCTGAAATTTATTTTGCAGATAAGGAATATATTCCCTTAAAAATAACTTATTCTTGGGGCGCCTGGGTGGCTCAGTCAGTTGAGCATCCGACTTCGGCTCAGGTCATGATCTCATAGTTCGTGGGTTCGAGCCCTGCGTCAGGCTCTGTGCTGACATCTCAGAGCCTGGAGCCTGCTTCCGATTCTGTGTGTCCCTCTCTCTCTGCCCCTCCCCTGCTCATGATATGCCTCTCTCTGTCTTTCAAAAATAAATATTAAAAAATAACTTATTCTTTAAAAAAAAAAATTCCTAAATCCTGTTTAGGCTATTTTGGTAACTGACAATACCCAGAATGGTTTCAGAATAATCTTCTTACTTTCTCTGGAGCTAACTTATATTTAAGAAAGCCTCAGTTTTCCTTATCTATGTCAGCGTATTAGAGGCTACATTTATTATTTTATGTAGATTTCCATCCCAGGTTAGGGGAACTTTGACACATATTTTTGTTTTGAAATAATTCTTTGTAAGTAGTTGCTATGCATATTATTAATACGAGGCACTATAGTTAACATACACTCTCACAAAATAATTTTGATTATTGAATATTTGCTGAGAAACAGTCTGAGTTCCTGATCTTCTCAGGTTAAAATTTGCAGAAATCAGGGATGTTGAAACATGGGGGTAGGATGGAGGAGAGGGATAGGTGTCATCTTTAAGTAAGAGGAGGCAGAAGCTCTGCATGAAAATCTGGAAAAAATAAATTATGTATTGTCTTAGTACTTGCAGGCTGCTATAATAAACTATCATAGACTGGGTGGCTTATAAAAAACAGAATTTACTTTTCATAGTTCTAGAGGCTGAAAAATCCAAGATCAAGGCACTGGCAGATCTAGTGTCTGGGGAGAATCTGCTTCCTAGTTTGTAGACAGCTGTCTTGTCTCTGTCCTCTCACATGATGGAAGAGCCCAGAGAGCTCTCTGGAGTCTCTTTCATAAGAGTACTAATTCCATTCATGTGGGCTCCACCCTCATGATCTAAGCACCTCCCAAGACCTTGCCACCAAATACCAGCACATGGGGGATTAGATTTCAACATATGAATTGGGAAGTGGGGGAATACATATTGTCTATAGTATGTTATGTTTCAGGAATTTGTTTTAGGCACTAAATATATATATAGATGAAAAGTGTCTTCTCACACTCCAGGACCTTAGCTATTTAGTGAGTGGTGACATTTGTGTGGTCTTAGCTCACTCATGTGGGAGACCTATGTGCCAGTTAAGGCTTTTGATGAAAAGTAAGAAAAACTGGTTCTTGAAAACTTAAGCAAAAAGTTAACTTTTGGAAGGATCTGGCATGGTTCGCTAAATAAAACAGTAGCTGAAGAACCAGGCTGAAAAGGACAGGAAGCAGGGATGCTTTGGGCATCCCACGACAAGGACTAATATATAATTTCAAAAACTCAGCTCATAATTTTTCCCTCTCTTTGTCTCTCTCCTAAAAGTATAAAGTCCTAGAATATAAATAATCAGGCTGAGAAAGGCAAAGCACCTTGTATTGATAAATTCATCAATTCTGCTTTTACCAGAATAATAAAGGAATAGATGCTAGGCAGCAAAAACTATAATGTTTACTATATTCGGTTAGAATTTAGCAGTGGGTATAAATTTGGCCCCTCAATGCCCCCACTCGTGAGATGGATAGTTCATGTTTTAGGGTTACTCCTTATGGACACTTCCTATCTTGTGAAATTCTATAAAGTACTCACCACAATGCCACTCATATATTAGGGTGTCAATAAATGTTGGCAGTTACTACTGCTTTTGTCATTCCAAAATGATGCCTTTTATAAGTCTTTTATATATTTCATTATGTTGTCCTGGGAAAAGTTCATATTAGGTTACTCCTTAGAATATCTAAGGATAGTGGCATGACAATCACTCTACTAGTACATTTTGGAATTAGTCTGGACAAGGAAGAAATTTGATTTTTGACATGTAATGAGAGCTGAACAAGAAGTCGAAGAAGTAGAGCAAAAGCTGGAAAACTGACCTGCCTGGGCTTTAGGGTTTGGGCCTATATGTGTATCCTGTTGGGCCAAGTAAAAGATTCAGGGTATAAGGAAGCATACCTGCCCTTATCAACCATTTATGGCAAATGACTTTTTGGTTCCAATGTTTAACTCCCTTGTAGTAGAATTCAACATCTACAGGATTGCCATGGCCTCATCTCTCTGCACCTCAACTTTGGCCCATGTGACTTGCTCTGGCCAATGGGATGTTAGATATTAATGAGTAGAAGCTTGAAATATACTTGCCCTTTAGGGCTTCTTATTCTGCCATTTTCATGACAACAGAATGAAACACATGGCCCCACAAAAGACACATGGAACAGAGCCACCCAAGCTGACTTTCAGATACATTGCTGAGAAACAGATGCTTATTGTAATGTGTCACAAAATTTTAGGGTAGCCGGTGAGCAGCATTAATGTGGCAATAGCTGACTGACATACTATTTTTAAAATTCTTTCTGTGTAGTTCGGAGATGGAAGATTAGAGGATGTGCAATGATCGTTAGCACAGATCACTAGGAATCACCATATTGGCAATGAATTGAAATTTGATGGATGTATTTACAGATATGATTGTTATAAAACCTCTGTAGTTCACAGAATTGATGTTCCACCATTTTATAATGTAGAATTCACAAAAATATTTGACTTAATATGTTAAAGTTCTCTCTTCAAAATTATGTAGCTCTGTCAATTAATGAAAAAATATAAAAATTTTAAGTAGAGCTTAATTAGCACTCTTTTAAGTGTCCATGAGAATTAGAAAAGAATAATGACATTTGGAAACTATCTTCAATTTTAAGAAGTTAATTGTTTCATGTCTGAATAGAGTGACAACACAGTCCTGAAAGATCTGCTCAATAGAGTATGTAGAAGGCAAGTTCTATTTTTCATGCTACTTAAACAAAAGAAATGGATTAACATTTAAGTAAATAACATTAAATAATAAAAAGCAAAGTTTTGTACTTAAAATTATTATAAGATTGTCATAATATGCCTTAATTTTCTCCTAGTGGTGTATTTCTTTTATTCTTTTGTAAAGATGTCACACAAACTTTGGAAATAAAAAGTTTTATTTTCAAGGAGTGGTTTTTTTCTTAAGACTTTTGTATAGTTGATTTTAAAAAGATCATAGTGTTAGTTGGAGTGTTCCTAGAAGCAGATTTTTCAAAAGATCAAAATATGTTCAACTGATCCATAGGGCAAAGGTAAAACCTTTAGATCCAAAGCTACTTCTGTCATAGATAAAATGATAAAAATTTAAATTTACTAAATAACCCAAGTAAATATTAAAGGCCCATCTATTGGGAGAAATATAAAAACAAAATTGAGTATGAGTAATGGTAGTGGTTACTACCTGTTTCAGTTGCCTATTTCTGTAAGCAAACTACCCTCAAATTAGTGGCACGCAATAAGGATCATTTATTGTTAGTATCTCTCACAGATGTGAGGATCAACTGGATTCAGCTAGGTGTTTTTCACAAACTCTCTCCTGCAGTAAAGGCAGACAGTGGCTGCGGTTAGAGATATCTTGATGGTTTTTCTCAGCTCATGTGTCTGGCACATAGGCTGGGCACACTCAAAAATCTGTATCTACTGAAGTGGGTTTCAATGTCCATTTGCTTCCTGCCTGTACAGTAACATTATAACCATTATTGGTAAGTGCTTGCTTTGCAAACCTCCCTAGTGGTCATCTTATTTTAATTAAATAATAGTATACATATAGAAGGCTGGGAATGCGGCAGAGTAGGAGGGACCCTAAGCTTGCTTTGTCCTACAGATACAACTAGATAACACTCATGTAACATTAATAACCCAGAAAATTACTTGGACACTGGCAGAAGGAACTCCACAATCAAAAGTAGAAGAGAGGACACATTGAAGAAGGTAGTAAAGGCAGAGAGGCAATTTGAGACCTAACAAGACTCTGCCACCTATGGAGGGGAGGAAGCCAGGGGTGCTGAGAGGGTGAAAAACAGACTATCACATGGGGGAGACTGTAAGGGAAAAACAACCCCCATACAAACCCACAACATTTGGCTTTGAAAGCTAGACTGGCTAATTTCTGAGTTCTTAGAACCAGCAGGACTTAAAGCATGGAATTCTAAACAGCAGCTTGCTCAGCTCTGGGAGAGCCCTGAGGGTGTTAAGAAGCTGAGTCCTCACCCATAAAGAGACAGCACACCAAACAGCTTCAGCAGATACAGCATAGAACCAGCAGTTTGAAAAATGGTGGGGAAAGACTGGAATAAACAAAATCACAAAAGAAAGAGGAGATAAAACAACCAACAGCACAGAAATACAAACAACTGTAAGAGAATATTATGAAACATTATATGCCAACAAATTGACCAACCTAAAAGAAATGAATAAATTCCTAGAAACATATAACCTACCAAACTGAAGTAGCAAGAAATAGAATATTTGAACAGACCAATTAATAGCAATGAAATTAAATCAGAATTTGAAAAGCTCCCAAAAAAACAAAAGTCCAGGATCATATAACTTCATAGGCAAATTCTATCAAATATATAAATAAGAGTTAATATGTTTGCTATATTATATATATGTGTGTATATATGTATATATACACACACACACACACACACAGAGTATAATGCTAAGCGAAATAAGTCAGTCAGAAAAAGACAAATACCATATGATCTCATTCACATGTGGAGTTTAAGAAACAAAACTAACCAGGCAAGGAGGAGGGAGGGAGAGAGAGAGAGACAGAGAGAGAGAGAGAGAGAGAGAGAGAGAGAGAACCATTATATAAAGTCTTAACTATGGAGAACAAACTAAATGTTACTAGAGTGGAGGTGGATGAGGGATATAGGTGAAATAGGTAATGAGGACTAAGAGTACACTTATCATGATGAGCACTGAGTAATGTATAGAATTGTTGAATCACTAGATTATATATCTGAAACTATATATTAATTATACTGGAATTTTTAAAAAATTTAAAGTTTAAAAAGAGAATATATATACAGTTACTATACCTGAGGCCACTGCCATAAGCTGTCACTATTATATTCCATATGTGTCCATACTCACATATTGGAAATACATAACCTAATTTCAGAAAAAAGAAAAATAAATAAAATCACTGTATATTACTAGAAATCTCAAGGGAGAAATACATTACCCAAGCAACTTATTTTCCCTTTTACTTTTGTATCCTTATTCATGGTTTGAAAAGCAGTTTGTTAAAAAAATAGTCTTTAATTTTTGGAACAGTTTTAGGTTTACAGAAAAATTGAACAAAAAATACAAGGAGTTCCCATATCCACCCCCTGCCCCGCCCCTGTCCCAGTCTCCCAGTCTCTCCTATTATCAAGATCTTAAAGTGTCTAGTTGTTACAATTTGAGAACCAATAAGCTGATGTCAGTCGTTTAACTGACTGAGGTACCCAGGTGCCCCCTTCCATGTCTTTTAATGGATTGATAATTCATTTTTTAAATTGCTGAATAATATTCCACTGTATGGATCTGTAGTTTGTTTATGCATCCACTTATTGAAGGATTTATTGGTAAAAGATGCATTTTTATGAAAAGAACTTAAATAGTTCTGGGATGATTCTACAGATATTCTTCTGATAATGATGATGTAGTTCAGTGGTTATGATTTGCAGGAAACTGGTAAGGTAGCTTTACTGAATGGTTGAGAAGCAAAAAGCCTGGTAATGTAGTTATGATTGTCAAGATTTTTCTAACTAAATGATTTTGTGGTCTTCCAACATGGTAAACGATTTAATTGCCTATGATACTTAGGATTCATAGCTAGAGGGGGAAAAATGATTGAAAAGTAGTTAGCTGGACGGTAGCCTAGGTTTAAAATGAGTGTTCCTTTCTCTTTTCTTTGTCCCTCTGTCTGCACAGAGAAATATGTCATGGGTCATAAGAAACCTATAGCTATGGTATTTGGTAGACCAGCCTGGCCTGCTTCAAAACATAAAATGTACATCATTGGGGCACAGCATATGAGAATATCTAGACTCTGTGGCCACTGAAATGTGTGAGTGAAGCTAGGTTCTGTAGGTTAAGCAGAAATCTTATTCATCCGGCTAACACAAATCTTGTGAGACAACATTTAACTTCCCAACGCCACTGATGAGGTCAACCTTGTAGGTAATTACGCTACTTCCCCAGCTTGGCAAGTATTGGTGGGTAGAGTGGGCATAAGGAGCCTCAATGATCTAGAGTCTGAGAGTCTAAACTCAGGACTTTACATTTTTAAATAATTTAACTGACAAGTTTTTGAGCTCTTACCTGTCCCGTACTGTGCTAAGAGCTTATCATGCATTACCTCTTTTTTTTTCTTTTTCTTTTTTTTTCCTTTTTTATTTTTTATTTTTTTTGGAATGAAATGATATTTATTTATTTATTTATTTTTAACTTTATAGTTTATTGTCAGGTTGGTTTCCATATAACACCCAGTGCTCTTCCCCACAAGTGACCTCCTCAATGAGCATCATCCCCCTTGCCCCTCCCCCTTCAGCCCTCAGTTTGTTTTCAGTACTCAAGAGTCTCTCATGATTTGCTTCCCTCCCTCTCCCTAATTCTTTTCCCCCCTTCCCCTCCCCATGGTCCTCTGTTAAGTTTCTCCTGTTAGACCTATGAGTGAAAACATTTGGTATCTGTCCTTCTCTGCCTGACTTATTTCGCTTAGGAGGACACCCTCAAGGTCCATCCACTTTGCTACGAATGGCCAGATTTCATTCTTTCTCATGGCCATGTAGTATTCCATTGTATAGATGAACCACATCTTCCTAATCCGTTCATCAGTTGATGGACATTTAGGCTCTTTCCATGATTTGGCTATTGTTGAAAGTGCTGCTATGAACATTGGGGTACATGTGCCCCTATGCATCAGCACTTCTGTATTCCTTGGGTAAATCCCCAGCAGTGCTATTGCTGGGTCATAGGGGAGTTTTATTGATAGTTTTTTGAGGAAACTCCACACTGTTTTCCAGAGTGTCTGTACCAGCATTACCTCTTTTAAACCTCACATCTACTCATGGAATTGGTACTAATAAAGAGATAAAGGCTGAAATTTAGAAAACAGTTAATTAACCCTGGAGCAAGAGAAGAAACTAGGTCTGATTCCCAATCCACACTTTTTTTCTCATACTAACAGTATTTTTAGATATTATTTATATAATATATATAAAACATTTATATATGTAAATATACAACAAATATTACATATAATTATAAAATTATGAAATGTGCAAACCTTAAATATACAACTGAAGGAATAAACACACACACAAAACTCTTCAGTTTAAGATATAAAATATACCACCATGGAAAATTCCCTGTGCTTCTTTCCTATTAATACTCTCACCAACTCACCATCAACCCACAGGTAAGTGCTGTTCTGGTGTTTATTATCACCTATTAATCTTTCCTGTTCTTGAAGAACAAAAGAATATAAATGGAATCATACATACTAAGTTTTTTCACATCTGGCTTCTTCTTTCAACATAGTATTTGAGACTCATCCATGTTTTTGCATGTTTTCATAACTTGTTCTTTTATATTGCTGAGTGACATTCCATTGTAGGACTATACCACAGTTCATTTATTCTTTCTTCTAAAGATGATTCTAGTTTTCAGTTTCTAGTTTTTCACTATTATGATTAAACTGCTATAAATATTCTTGGCAAATATTTTTGTGGTTATATGCACTCATATCTCTGTAGTATATACCAGGAAGTGGGGATAATGGGTCTGAAGGTAGATGTCTGCTTACATTTATGAGGAATTGCCAGAGATAACACTTATAACCTAGGTGTATATTCTATATTCTTTCTGGTCTTTAAAAAATATATTTATACATATATATTTATATTTATGTATATGTATATGTTTATAATACATAAATATATAATGAATACATTATATTCATTCAATGTATGTATATTTATGTATTCATTATATATATTTATTAGATATATGTTTTAGTTAAAGTGGAATCACCATTTTTTTGTTTACCAACACCTCATGAAAACATTGCATATATATTTCACATATGATTCATACATATAGATATAATTTTAAATGGCTGAATATTATTCCTTTGCATGGATTTTAGTATAGGCAATGGGCCCCATACAGATCCACTTTATCTGGTCAGCACACCCAGCACTACCTGCTAACCCTGCTTATTAACAGCTCACAGGTTATCTACACACCAGTTCTACTGCAGCTCCAGGAGTAGGCTAGGGGCAGACAACTGGGCTGACTAAAGGCCCCACCCACCAATAAAAGCTTCTCAGAGGAGAACACAGGGAAAGCATCTTGCATTTTTGTGGTACTGCATCTCTGGCAAATGCCTGGCCTGACTCAACTTAACCTCAAAGTAACCTCAGACTAACCCACTAACAGTACAGGGACTGAACACTGCCTACAACAGGCAAAGAGAACCATTAGAGACGACTGGATTGAAGGCCAACATGGCTCAGTCACAACAGCAGGATGCAAGCAACACACATAGAAGCACCAGGTTCTGGTGAACAGGGGACACAGCAAGGCAGGGCACTACAGGACCTCTTCTTCATAAGGCCACTACTTTCAAGAGCAGGAGACATAGATTACCTTCCTAATACACAGAAACAGACACAGAGAATTAGACAAAATGAGGATTCAGGAATATATGTCTCAAATGAAAGAACAGGACAAAATCACAGCTAGAGAGCTAAATGAGATGGAGATAAGTAATATGTCTTAAAGTATTGGTCTTTAAGATACAGAACTTAAAGTAATGGTCATAAAGATATTGGATACATAAAGATAGTGGAGGAACTCAATTAGACTGTCAATAAAGAGATAGAAAAGATAAGAAAGAACCAATCAAAGATAAAGAACACAGTAATGGAAATTAAAAATATAATAGATGGAATAAATAGCAGACTACAGAAAGCAAAACAACAGATCAGTGACCTGGATCAATGGAAAGCAATCAAGTAGAACAACAGAGAGAGAAAAATAATAAAAAATGAAAATATACTAATGGAACTCAGTGAATAACATTCACATTAGAGTAATTCCAGAAGAACAGAGAGGGAAGGGGCAGAACAATTTTTTTAAGAAATAATAGCTGAAAATTTCCCTCAATCTGGGGAAGGAAACAGATATCCAAATCCAGGAGGCATAGAGAACCCCAAAAAAATCAACCCAAGGAAGTCCACACCAAGACATATAGTAATTAAATGGCAAAAAGTAATGATAAAGACAGAATTTTAAAAGCATTAGGGAAAAGAAAACAGTTCCATACAAGGAAAACCCCATAAGGCTACCAGCTGATTTTTCAGCAGAAACTTTGCAGTCAGATGAGAGTGTCATAGTATATTAAAAATGTTGAATGAGAACAATCTGCAAACAAGAATACTCTATCCAGCAAGGCTATTTTTAAGAATAAAAGGAGAGATAAAGAGTTTGCCAAGCCAAAAAAACAAAACAAAATAAAACAAAATAAAAAACAGTTAAAGGAATTCATCACCACCAAACAAGTCTTACAAGAAATGTAAAAGAGGACTGTTTGAGTGGGAAAAAAGACCATAAGTAGAAGTAAGAAAAATAGACAACAAAAAGGAATAAAATTAAGTATAACTACAAAAATCAGTCAAGGGATTCACAAAATAAAAGAATGTAAAGTATGATACCATATATCTAAAACTTGGGTAGGAGAGGAGAAAGAATGGGTTCAGACATAAGCAACTATCAACCTAATATGGACTGCTATATGCAGAAGATGTTATACACAAATCTAATTATAACCACAAATAAAAAACTGGTAATAGATAAGCAAAAAAATAGAATAAGAAATTCAAGTATATCACTAAGCCAGCAAACTGTGAGAGAAGAGAGCAAGAAAGCAACAGAGAAGAACTATAAAAACAAACATAAAATAAGTAACAAAATGGCAGTAATTACATACCTATCAATAATCACTTTGAATGTAAGTGAACTAAACGTTAACAATCAAAAGACACAGGGTGACAGAATGGATTAAAGAGCAAGACCCCTCTATGTGTTGCCTACAAAAAAAGACTCATTTCAGACCTAAAGATACCTCCAGATTGAAAGTAAGGGGATGAAAAACCATTTATCATGCAAATGCAAGTGAAAGAAAGCCAGAGTAGCAATACTTACATTGGACAAAACAGACTTTAAAACAAAGATTGTAACTAGAGACAAAGAAGGCCACTATGTAATCATACAGGGAATAATTCAACAAGCAGATATAAGTATTGTAAATATTTAAGCACCTAATATGAAAACACCCAGATACATAAAGCAGCTAATAACAAACAGACAAGAAGTAATCAATAGTAATACAATAATGGTAGGGGAATTTAACACCCCACTTATGCCAATGGATAGATCCTCCACACAGAAAATCAACAAGGAAACAGTGGCTTTGAATCACACATTTGACCAGATGTATCTGACTGAGATATTAGAACATTCCATCCTAAAATAGCAGAATGCACATTCTTTTCAAGTGCACATGGAACAGTCTCCAGAATAAATCATGTATTAGGCCAGAAAACAAGTCTTAACAAATTTAAAAAGATTGAAGTCATATCATACATCTTTTCTAACCACAATGCTATGAAACTAGAAATCAATCACCAAAAAAAAAAAAAAAAAAAAAATTCTGGAAAGAACACAAATGCAATAAAGGTTAAATAACATGCTACTAAACAATGAAGGGTCAACCAAGAAATTAAAAGTAAATTAATAAACACATGGATATGAATGAAAATGAAGGAAGTTTATAGGGGTACCTGGGTGGCTGAGTTGGTTGAGCACTTCATTCTTGAGTTTGGCTCAGGTCGTAATCTCATGGTTGTGAGATCAAGCCCTGCATTGGGCTCTGTACTGAGCATGAAGCCTGCTTGGGACAGACTCACTCTCTCTCTCTCCCTCTCTCTCTCTCTCCCCCCTCTCATTCTCTCTCTTTCTCTCTCCCTCTGCCCCTCTCCCCTGCTCTCTCTCTCTCTCTCAAATTAAAAAAAATTAAATTAAAAAATAGAACATTTGAGCAGACTGATCATGATCAATGAAAAGAGAACTTTATAGCAAGTGTAGAGGAACAAGAAAAATCTCAAATAATTAACCCAACCTTACACTCATAGGAGCTAGAAAAAGAACAAACAGAGCCCCAAACCAGAAGAAGGAAGGATATAGTAAAGATTGGAGTAGAAATAAAAGAAATAGAAACTTAAAAAAACATTAGAAGAAATCAATGAAACTAGAAGCTGGTTCTAAGAGAAGATAAAAAAAAATGATAAACTTTTAGTCAGACTCATTGGACTAAACAAGAATGAGAGAGCGAGAGAGAGAGAGAGAAAGAGAGAGAGAGAGGTGACTCATATCAAATCAGAAATGAAAGAGGAGAAATACAACCGATACCACAGAAATACATACAATATGACAGTATTATGAAAAATTACATGCCAACAAATTGGGCAAACTAGAAGAAATGGGTAAATTTTAGAACACATCAGCTCCAATAATTGAATCAAGAAGAAATAGAACATTCGAGCAGACTGATTATGAGCAATGAAATTTAATCAGTAATAAAAATTAGAAAGAAAGAAATAAACCTCTTTAAAACAAAATTTCAGGACCAGATGACATTAGAGGTGAATTGTACCAAATATTTAAAGAAAAATTAATACCTTCTTTTCAAACTATACCAAAAAATATAAGAGAAAGGAAAGTTTCCAAATTTATTCTATGAGGCCAATATTACCCTGATACCAAAACCAGATGAAGACACTACAAAAGAACTACAGCCAATATCTCTGATGAACATAGACGCAAAAAAACTCAACAAAATACTAGCAAACCAAATCCAACCAACAATACATTTTAAAAAATCATTCACCACGATAAAGTGGGATTTATTCCTGGGATGCAAGGGTTGTTCAATATTTGCAAATTAACCAACATGATATATCACATCACCAAGAGAACAGATAAAAACCATATGATCATTTCAATAAATGCTGAAAAAGCATTTGGCACAGTACAACATTCTTTCATGATAAAAGCTCTCAACAATGTAGATTTAGAAGGAATATATCTCAACATAATAAAAGCATTGTCTGAAAAACCCACAGCTAATATCATACTCAATGGGGAAAAACAGACAGTTTTTCCTCTAATGTCAGGAATAAGTCAATTTTATTCAACATAGTACAGGCAGTCCTAGCCACAGCAATCAGGCAAGAAAAAGAAATAAAAAACATCCAAATAAGTAACAGAAAAGTAAAACTTCCACCATTTGCAGATGACATTATATATATATGTATATATACATATATAAAACACTAAAGATTCTACCAAAAAACTACTACAACTGATAAGTGATTCAGTAAGGTCACAGGATACAAAATCAATGCGCAGAAAACTGTTGCATTTCTATTCAATAATAATGAAGTAGCAAAAAAGAAATTAAGAAAATAATCCCATTTACAATTGCACCTAAAATAATAAAGTACTTAGGAATAAACTTCACCAAGGAGGTGAAAGACCTATACTATGAAACACTGATGAAAAAAATTGAAGATGATGCAAACAAATGGAAAGATAGTTCATGCTCATGGATTGCAAGACATACACTGTTAAAATGTCTGTACTACCCAAAGCAATGTACATATTGAATGCAATCATTATCAAAATACCAACAGCATTTTTCACAGAACTAGAACAAATAATCCTACAATCTGTATGGAACCACAAGAAACCCTGAATAGCCAGAGCAATTTTGAAAGAGAAGTACAAAGCTGAAGGTATTACAATTCTAGACATCAAGATATACTACAGAGCTGTAGGTATCAAAACAATATGGTACTAGCGCAAAATGTATAGAACACACAGATTTATAGAACAGAATATAGACCCCAGAAATAAACCCATGACCATGTGGTCAATTAATCTTTGACAACGGAAGCAAGAATATACAATGGAAAAAAAAAGTGTCTTCTACAAATCATATTAGGAAAACTGGACAGCTACTTGCAAAAGAATGAAACTAGAATATTTTCTCATACCATACAAAATGACAAACTCAAAATGGAGTAAAGACCCAAATCTGAGACCTGAAATCATAAAAATCCTTGAAGAGAACACAGGCAGTAATTTCCCTGACATTGTCCACAGCAAAATTTTTCTAGGTAAGGGAAGGCAAGGGAAACAAGAACAAAAATAAACTGTTGGCACTACATCAAAATAAAAAGCTTCTGCACAGCAAAAGCAAAAATCCACAAAACAGCGCTAACCTACTCAATGTGAAAAGATATTTACAAATGGTATATCTAACGAGGGATTAGTATCCAAAATATATAAAGAACTTGTACAACGTAACACTAAAAACAACAAAACAAATACTCCAATTTAAAATGAGCAGAAGTCATGAACAGATATTTCTCCAAAGAAGACTTCCAGATGGCCAAGAAACACATGAAAAGATGGCCAACATCACTCATCAGCAGAGAAATGCAAGTCAAAACCACAATGAGGTATCACCTTGTAGCAGGATTCTCGCAGAGAGTCGTGACACTGAGGCTTTTCTTTGCAGGAAGCAACTTTTATTCAGGCTCAGTTGGGTTCGTACCCAAAGAACTGAGCGGCCCACATCACATGGCATAGTTTTTTTTTTTATACATTTTCTATTTCTTTGTCTCCCATATATGGTAACACACATAAACATGCAGTCTAATTGAGTTGTTTCAGTTTACAAGGTCATGAGGGATGTAGGAAACTGGGCGCGCATCCAGGTGACCTTGAAGTCTTCTCTTTCCCTCTCCTTAGGGAGAGGTCCCTACCACAACCTCATGTCTATCAGAATGTCTAAAATCAAAAACGCAAGAAACAAGTGTTGGTGAGGATGTGGATTTGAAAAAGAATCCTCATGCACTGTTGGTGTGAATGCAAACTGGTGTAATCACTGTGGAAAACAGCATGGAGTTTCCTCCAAAAGTTAAAACTAGAATTACCATATGATTCAATAATCCCACCACTATATATTTACCCAAATAATATGAAAAAACAAATTCAAAAAGATACATGCACTATGTTTGTTGCAGTATTATTTATAATAGCCAAATTATGGAAGCAACCCAAGTATCCAAGGATCTATGAATGGATAAAGAAGATGTGGTATGTATACACAATAGAATATTACTCAGCCATAAAAAATAATTAAATCTTGCCATTTGTAACAACGTGAATAGAAATAGAGGGTATAATGCTAAGGGAAGCAAGTCAGAGAAAGACAAATATCATATGATTTCATTGATATGTGGAATTAAAGAAACAAAAAACAAAGAAAAAAAAGATAATCCAAAAAACAGACTCTTAACTAAAGAGAACAAAATAATGGTTACCACAGGGGAGGTGGGTGGGGGGATGGGTGAAATACATGAAGGGGATCAAGAGTATACTGATCTCGATGAATACTGAGTAATGCATTGAATTGTTGAATCGTTATATTGTACACCTGAAATTAATCTAACACTAATATAACATTAATTCTAGGAATTAAAACTAAAACTAATGAGGGGGCACCTGGGTGGCTCAGTCAGTTAAGCGTCTGGCTTCGGCTCAGGTCACGATCTTAACTGTTGGTGGGTTCGAGCCCCGCATCGAGCTCTGTGCTGACAGCTCAGAGCCTGGAACCTGCTTCAGATTCTGTGTCTCCCTCTCTCTCTGCTCCTCCCCTGCTTGCACTCTGTCTCTCTCTCTTTCTCAAAAATAAATAAATATTTAAAAAAAATTTTTAAATATGCTTCCCAACTCTAAGATAATACAGACATTCTTTGATATTTTCTCATGATAGCTTTACAATGTTATTTTTTTATACCATATTGTCTTTGTCCTTGCAATTTCCTGCTAACAACTGCCACCATATCTCTGCCTGGTTGGCCCTTACTTGCCATTCAGCTCTCTACTCAAATGTTACTTCCTTATCTGATCTCCCAATCAGAAATTATTTGCTCCTTCAAATTATCCTATTTTATTTTCTTCACGGCACTTATTACTCTATGAAATTATCTTATTCATCTGTTTATTTACTTAGTTATACTCTGAACCAGATTTAAGTGCCAAGATCAGGGGTCTTTATCTTATTCACCTTGGCTTCTAGAGAACTCCTGAAGCTGGGGTTTTTGGAAAGCAGACACTGAGGCAGAGTTTAGCATGCAGGTTGCTTATTAGAGCAGGCCAGGTGGATCAACACCTGTGGAAGGGAAAAGGCAGAAGTAACATCAAGCAGAGGGAGGAATTGAACTGCAATGCTGGCTCAGTTGCCATGCTTTTGAGGTAAAAATGGCCTGACGGAGTCAACCCAGGACAGGCCAGAATGGTTGGGCCTTTATACCCTGTCTCCATCAGTCTTTGAGATGACCCACCCCAGGAGAGGCGGCTCTGTAGCTGAGGCCATCCCTGCAGGGCCTGAAACTAGAGGCACGTCCTTTCTGAACTTGTATCCATCTCCGGTGACTGGCATGTAGTTAGTGCTTAACAAACATTTGTTAATATTCATTTCATTTATGCATATTTGTCAATAAACACATCCTGAACATTTTCTTAAGCATAAAGTAGAATTTCTGAGTTTGGGGATTTAAAACATTTTACTGGGAATACTGTAGAAATTCACTTTAGAAATTTTGTGACAAGTCACAGTCTAAATATTGCTGTATGTATTCCTTCTCTGCATACCAGTGCCCTTCTTTTCTTTCAAGCTTAGCCCACAAGAGAAATTATATATATATAATTATATTAATATATTTATATTATATTATTTGTATTAATATATTAATATATGTATGCAACTTTTAAGTGCTTACTAGTAAAAATCTTTTTTTTTCATTTTTTGTTAAAAGATGAAGACATCTGCCTATCCAGGGCATTATATTCTCTTTTCTGAATTTCTGCATTTTGACAATTCCTGGAACAACCCCTATTTCACACTATCTAAACACACGTAAGTTAAACTTCTTTTCCATTTATTTGCTGGTGCATCCTTAGCTGACCACCCAGTGACATCTCCATTTTCAGTGCTGCTTCCTTGAACTCTCCTGCTAAAGGATATGATGCACATAGAACAAGAAGTGGACACATAAAATAGGAACAAAACTATATCTCAAGGATTACTCATGGGAAGAAGATGGAAGTCACATCAGGTAATCCTGGAATTTTATTTTCTAAAAAAATTTTGCAATATGTACAATATATTATTAGCATAGGAGGTCACAAATATGTAATTTATACATGGGTGTGCATGCTGAAACAATGTGAACAATGGCATGCCTATTCAAAAATAAGTTATTTATCTTCGACCATCTCTATTCCTTTCTTGTCATCTAAGAATATTTTTATTTTATTTAAATTAATAATCTTAGGGCTGAGCCCAGGGCATGTGATATGCTGTATGCTTATTAAATGAATGAATAAATTAATGAATAATACTTGGTTACTGTAGATACCTGAAAACTTGGGTCACCTTAACAACATATTCTCTCTCTGAAAGTAGATATTTACAGGCAAGTCATATTCTAATTAGAAGCTTTCATGGGGAGCCCAGAATTATGACAGGAAAAGGCAGTTATTGGTATCAATATCCCTAGGCCAACAACAGCTAAATCTGGTCATTTCCAGAGTGATATACTTGCCACAGGAGCAAGAAAGATTAGGTCCATGGGCTGGTTGACTTCTCATCCTTTGGGCATTACATCCCTTCACTATATAAAATGAACAAGTTATAAACTGCTGGAATAAGATTTGGCTTCCTAACTTTCATATTCCAGCCCTGCCTCATTCTGATTTTTCACTGGTTTTTCTTTTGTTTTTGAAAAAGACATGTTTTATGTTTTGTTGTTGTTCATAATTTATACTTTCAGTACTTGGGCATTTTTCAATGCAAGAATATTTATTTTCTTACAATGCCTCTATAATTTCATTTTGTGATTAAATCTTTCAGTTACTGACAATTTTGTATGGTATGAAGAAGTATGTACACTTTTCCTAAACTGTCTTAAATGAGTAATTATTGATTTCTGATGCATACTCTTAACCTTTTGTACATTCAACAAGCTCCAGAAAGGACTGAGGGAAGAAAAGGCTAAGAGATAGATAACTTATTCTGATGAGCTAAGGATAGCACTTTACAGAAATGATTGCATCTATTATTGTGTTATTGGGATGCTGAGAAAGTTCCTCCTCTGACTCTAATCTGTCTATACAAAATAGCCATAACTCATTCTGCACTGCTGACTTTTTCCTTAATTATTCCTGTATCTAATTCATGTTCAATGCAAATATTCAAAGAAGTGTAAATGTTTTAATTAAAGTCTAGTAAGCTTGCATGAGTTAGAGCTAACTTTCTATTATTTCAGTTTTCTGCTTCAGGTTGTAGTGTGAAATCCCAAGAATGAAGACCTTATAATAAGGTTTCCTAACTTCAGTTTGGTTTGATTAGAAATGTCACTGAAAATTGGACTGCGTAGGAGTATAGAAAAATCTATCACAGAATAAAAATAGCAATGGCGAAGGAACATAAAAATAAAACCACAGAACATCATCAAAGCTTTTCAACATCATTCTAGATATAGTCTGGACCAGAATGAGATTTTGGTCCATCTTTAGGACATTTTGATATTAAAATGAATTTGAATTGGATTCTTATTCTGATATCTTAGGAAAGGAATTTTATTCAATGAATTTCAATAATAATTTTATGTGCTGGTGAGAGTTTTCTACCATAAAAAAATAAATTTCAATTCTAAATCCAGCAGGAAGAAGCAAGTTGGGACAGACTTTCCCTTTTCCAATGAATGTGTGAAGACTATTTAAGCATCTATAAATATGGCAAATAAAGACTTCATAAAGTTGCAAAGGAATTTAAAAATATGCCTTTCAAATATTTTGCAGTTGATGGAACGGGAAATAAATATCTTTTTGTATATCTTAATCTATCTCATATAATATGTGGAATAAATTGAGTATAATTAATGGGAATTTTAATATTGTATAAAGGTTTACTATTTTAAATATGGAATTTCTGAAAAAGAAAGCCAAAGTATGAGATGTTTGTTTTTCTATACAAGGTAACAGAATATTCTAAAATATAATTTTGAATTTCATAACATTTACTTTTCTTGCTTCATATATCAAACAGTATTATATAGTATTAACAATAGGTCATGTGTGCATATTAATTCTCATCAACAATGTTCCTTGAGGGCCTATCATGTATATGGACAATTGTATGTATGTCTCTGTTTGTGTTTTATTGTGGTAAAAACTACACATATACAAAATATAAAGTTTAAAATTTTAACCACTTTTAAGTGGGTCAGTGGAATGGAGTACATTCACGTTGTTGTGCAACCATCACCCCCATCTATCTCAAGAACTTTTTCATCTTTCCAAAGTGAAACTTTCTACCTGTGGTGATTTTTGTATCTTGCAACTTTGCTGAATTCGCTTTCGCTAACAGTTTCTTTGTGGACTCTTTAAGGTTTTCTACATATATAAGATCATGTCATCTGCAGACAGAGAAGATTTTACTTCCTCATTTCCAATTCATATGCCTTTCCTTTTTCTTGCTTAATTGCTCTGGCTAGGACTTTGAGGACCTATATTGAATAGGATATAATTTCTTTTTTTTAAAGGCCTGAGCAAGTGTGGCCAAAGGAATCATGGGGCTGCAGAATAATTTTTAAAATACCTGCTAAGTGTTATACAAGAAAAATGTTATGCACAAGAACAGATTTTCAACACTGATGAGACTGGCTTCTTTTACAAAGATGCTGGCAAACAAACCTATATAACACGAATTGTGTTTCAGATAATAAAAATGTTGTGACCAGAGGCTCTCAGAAACCTAACCATGTATCCACACCCCACCCCACAAAGCCATAGTTAAGTATTCACTAATTTAGTGCTCTCAGCAAGTTAAAAGAATATAACTATTATGAATAATGGGATTGATGTGCTCTCCACTATTATTGCCAAATGGGTTCCAGTACCAATGAACTATTTGTGGTTGCCTGTAAACACTTTTCCTGGCATTCTTGCCTTCTCCAAATATATATTGGTCTCTGCCCCCGGTTCCTGGCACAGAGCTACTGAAACCTTTGTGATTTCCCAAGTGATAAGAGCACTAGGAGCATTTGTTATAATATTCAGGCTTTGACTCTCTATGTGGTTCCTCACATAAAGCTCCTAAATTCTTTGGAATTTCCTGGGTAATAGTAGCATCTTTGGTTCTAATGAGGTAGGCTTGGTGGGCTCCTGGATGAGGGCTGGTCACCAGAAAGACCAAGCCATGATTAGAAGCTTGGAACTTTTAGCCCAACCCCCGTCCCCTGGGAAGAGGAGAGGTGCTGGAAATAAAGCTAACCATTAAGCATAGCTATGAGATAAAGCCTCCATAAAAATCCCAAAGGTATGGGATTCAGTAAGCTTCTGGGTTGGTGTACAAAACCACATGCTGGGGGACAGAAGCTTCTGTGCTCATGACCCTTCCATCCAACTCCCTAGGGACAGAAGCTTTTGTGCTCATGACCCTTCCAGATCTTTTCTTATGTACCTCTCATTTGGCTGTTCATCTACATCCTTAATCATATACTATATTGTATAATAAACCTGTAAATGTAAGTAAGTGTTTCCTTGAGTTTGGTGAGCTTTTCTAGGAAATAACTGAATCCAAGAGGGAGGGGAAATCATGGGAACTTCTGATTTGTGGTGGATAACTTGGTGACCTACTACTTGCAATGGGAAAATTGAAGTTGGAGACAGTCTTATGAGACTGTGCCCTTAACTTGTTGGGTCTGCACTAATTCCAACTGGTGTCAGAATTGAATTAAACTGTAGGATACCCAATGGATATGGCAGAGAATTGCTTGATTTGGGGGAAAAAACCCACATATCTGGTGTAAGAAGTGTGATGAGTGTGGTAGTAAAGTATTGAAAGTAGAAAGAAGCACATAGAAGGGGTGTAGTTTTATCCTCTACACTATATAATCCCCAGGAAGTTTCTCGCTGGACCCCCATCCCTAGGGTACCTATGATATTCCTCTTCTTGTTAATACACTGTGTGTACACTTCTATCTCAGCACTTATCAAAGCAATGTATTGATTTGTTTGTTTTCCCCATCTGTTTTTAAGCTGCTTAAAGGCAAGGTACATTATATGTACATAATAAACAGATAAAATAGTTTTAAGTTATTAAAAGCTTATTTCCTTATATATTTTAACAGTTCCTCTATCCCCCTTCCTTTTTATTTTGAGCTATCTATAATAAAATTTTGCTAAGCAAAAATAAATTTCAGCTTAGTCCAAATGGAATAATTGGAAATTTGGAACATGTTATATGAATTAATGATTTTTTTTACTGTGCTCAGTATAATTCTGGAATAATAGAGCCAGAGGAGAGTCTAACTTATTTACACATGTGTTAATTAGGCTCTTCCAGGTTAGCTAAGAAGATAGGAAGGGAAAAGATTAGAAACATTTCTCACCAGACCATCTGGGACCTGAAAGGAAGGTTATATGAGGACAGTGCCACATCCTGTTTCTGACAGCAGCTCTATGATTAAACAACTCGTAGCTGTCTTCTGATGAGTGGGCATGCACTGCTCCTGGAGCTGGAGCTTCTGTTATAGACCCACTAATCCAGCAGCTACTTGTTCATGGCTTGCTCTGAGTCATTGTTTCTATCACTATTCTCTCTACCAGCTTTATGCTCCTACCTAGACAAGCAAGTGCTGATGTTCTCAAATTCAAACCAAACCCAGAGTCCAAGAATCAGGTTTCTTCAGATAGTCACTCTTCTTCCTGCTGGGTGGGTATCTTTTTCATGACCACCTACTAAAATGCTGGTAACCCTATAAATTAGCTGCCCTTGGGCAAGCACTTCTTCCTTGGGTTAGAATAGTGAGAAGGTATGATCCAGCCTCTTAGAGGCCTGAGAGTGTGGAATGAGCCAAAGTTAGTTACATCACTGGGAACTCCTCCCTCATTCAACAGGGGCAGAAACTGAAGCCTAAAAACTAGATGGATCATTCCAAGAAGGGTTCCATTCAAAACCTACATTGATCTGTCTCTGAAGCACATCATCTCCCCCATATTAAGAAACTTTGTCTCTCTGTCTCATTCCTTTTGACCTATTCCAATGTTTGGGTTAAGCCTGCAAAGGCTGAATTAACAGACATGTCTGGTTTATGGAATGTATAAACATATTGCCCATGTATGTTTTATTAGAGTTATTTAGGCATAAAAATTAAGGATGTTTATGGTTTCCAGTTTGGTATGTAAAAACCTTGGAAGTCGCTACTCTGTCCTAACAACAAATAAAAAGCTAACCAAACTGAAATGTCAACAATTATTCTTAGATTTTAAGAAGATTAAGGTCACAAGACAAACTGCTGCCACCAAAATTGGAGTTAGACAGGTGGATACCGAGAATTACAATATACTAGAGCAAAAACCTCCCCAGGAACCATTAATGGGGTAGGGAAATCTGAACTGTTATTGACCAATTGCTTGAGGCTAGGTGTGCAGAAATCTGATATTTAAAACCCAGTCATAGGGAGCTGCCACACTTCTGTGACTTTTACCATCAGGAGCTTGATTAGGTACTCACAGCAAATATCACAGAAAACTCCCTTCATTCTTCTGGCAGGGGGAGGAGAAAGGAGTCATTTGGAAATAAGCCAGAGCACTCTATTCTTCTTAACATTGTTAGGTTAACTGGTTAAACTAATTCACTGGAGACTAACCTGCTGGAGTTTTCTCGGAGCCTATCTGACCTGGAAGGGGGAAAATACCCAACTTCATCCCACTCTAGCCATTCTGGAGTAAAAACATCTGAGAAATACTTGTGAAGTTTATAGTCCAGAGGCACAGGCTCACTAAAAGACTGAGATCTAATCATAGGACTGTAGAATGTTTCCCCTCTCACTAGACATTACCATTACATTACTAAAGGCCAGTTTACTGCTGTTTATTTTCTCCAGCACATCATATCCAGTAATCAAGAGAAAACTACAAGGCATATTAAAAGGCAATAAGCACAGTTTGAAAAGAAAGAGCAAGCACCAGAACTGGACATGACAAGGATGTTGGAATTATTAGACAGGGAATTTAAAACAACCAAGATTGGACATCAGGGGAAGATGGTGTGGTAGGAGGTTTCTAAGCTCATTCTTCATCCATCCCATGAATACAACTAGATAACACCAACAGTAGTGTAAATAACCCAGAAAACAACCAAAACACTGGCAGAATAGACTCTCGCCAGCTAAATGCAGAGAAGAGACCACATCCAAGAGGGTAGGAAGGGCACAGGCACAGTCAGGAGCCAAATGGACCTGTGGGACTGTGCTGGAGGGAGGGAAGCTGTGAGCTCAAAGAAGGGAGAGGAGCAGACCCCCACAACAGGCAGCCCGGTCATGGAAGAACCGGACTGGGAAGACAAATCACCATGGTATTTGGCTTTGAAAACCAGAGGGGCCTAACAATCAGTGAGGTTACCACTTGGAACTTTAAAAATCAGCAGCTCAGTTCTAGGAGAGCCTGATGGTGAAAGGAAACTGAGTCCCCACACTTAAAGAGATAGTATAACAAACACTCTGACTGAGATACAGCATAGAAATAACAGTCTTAAAAATCCCTGGGATACACAGGAAGATTTATTTATTAATCTCAGAGCATGTGCTGGAGGGTCAAGAATCTTTGGGAGACTTCTCCAAAAACAAAACAGTTAGTAGGCACCATTTTGTTTCCCTGCCCCCCAGCCTAGATAGAGGGACACCTGCAGGAACCAGCAGAACACCAAGGGTCTCACCCTAGCTTGCAAATGGTGTGCTCTGCTCCCCACATACTTTCATGAAACCCCCCCGTCCTTCCTAGCCTGACTCCTCAGGAGTTTTCCCAGGTGGCTGCAAGTCTCCTGCAGCAGCAGACCAGCTCCAATCTTGCTGACACTGTGTCCCCCGACCCTGTTGTGCAGACTTGCCCCCTCTAATACACCCTTGGTCAGAAGCATCCAAAGCAGTGTTACAAGCTTAGTAATGTGCAAGCATCCCCAAAAGGAGCCAGCACCACTACTAAGTGACTCCTGCCCTGGGACGAGAAGATAACCACACACATCAGTTCCAATGTGGTCCCAGCAGTAGGCTAGGGGCAGACATCTGGGCTGACTGTGGGCCCCACCCATCAGTGAAAACTTGTCAGGGGAAAACACAGAGAAAGCACCCTGCAGTCTGATGTTTCTACATCACTGGCAAATGCCTGGCCTGACTCAACTCAACTTCAAGGCGGCTCCACACTAACACACTAAAAACACAGGGACTGGGGCGCCTGGGTGGCTCAGTCGGTTAAGCGCCAGACTTCGGCTCAGGTCATGATCTCATGGTTTGTGGGTTGGAGCCCTGCGTTGGGCTCTATGCAGACAGCTCAGAGCCTGGAGCCTGCTCCAGATTCTGTGTCTCCCTCTCTCTCTGCCCCTGCCCCACTCATGCTCTGTTTCTCTCTGTCTCAATAATAAATGAACATAAACATTTTTTTTAAAAAATTAAAAAAAATAAAAAAAACACAGGGACCAAACACTGCCCCAACAGGCAAAGAAAACCATTAGAGATGGCTGGACTGAAGGCAAACATGGCTCAGCCGCAACAGTAGGGTGCATGCAACACACACAGGAGACACCCACAAAGCACTGGGTTCTGGTGAACAGGGGACATAGCCAGGCAGGGCACTGCAGGACCACTTCTTCATAAGGCCACTACTTTCAAGAGCAGGAAGACATATCTGACTTTCCTAATACACAGAAACAGACACAGAGAATTAGGCAAAATGAAGAGACAGGAAAATATGCCTGTAATGAAAGAACAGGACAAAATCACAGCAAGAGAGCTAAATGAAATGGACATAAGTAATATGCCTGATAGAGAATTGAAAGTTATAGTCATAAAAAGAAAAAAGAGTGGAGAACCTCAATGAGATCTTCAACAAAGAGATAAAAAACATAAAAAAGCACCAATCAAAGATGAACAACTCAGTAACTGAAGTTAAAAATACACTAAAGGGAATAAATAGTAGACTAGAAGAAGCAGAAGAACACATCGTGATGTGGAGGACAGAGTAATAGAGAGCAACCAAGCTAAACAGGTGAGAGATCAAAAAAAATAAATAAATGAAAATAGATTAAGGGAACTAAGCGACACCATCAAGTGTAATAACATTAGCATTATAGAGGTTCCAGAAGGAGAAGAGAGAGAAAAAGGGGCAGAAAATTTATTTGAAGAAATAATAGCTGAAAACTTCCTGATAATGGGGGCAGAAATAGATGTCCATATCAAGGAGGCATAGAGAGCCACCAATAAAATCAGGCCAAGGAGATCCACGCCAAAGCACATAGTAATTAAAATGGAAAAAGTAGTGAAAAAGCAAAAATTTTTAAAGCAGTAAGAGGAAACAGTTACATACATGCTAAATCCCATAAGGCTGTCAGCTGATTTTTTAGCAGAAACTTGCAGGCCAGAAGGGAGTGGCATGATATACTCAAAGTGCTGAAAGAAAAAAAACCGCAGCCAAAAATACTCTATCCAGGGATGCCTGGGTGGATCAGTTGGTTGAGCCTCTGACTCTTGATTTCTGCTCAGGTCATGATCCCGGGGTTATTGGATCAAGCCCTGCATTGGGCAACAGGCTGAGCATGGAGCTTGCTTAAGATCCTCTCTCTCCCCCTCTGCTGCTCTCCCCTGCTCACATGTGCTCTCTCTCTCTCTAAAATAAAAAGTGTAAAAAAAATTAAAAAACCTCTATCCAGCAAGTCTATCATTAAGAATAAAAGGAGAGATAGAGACAAACACAGTTAAAGGAATTCATCACCACTAAACGAACCCAAATATATTACTAAAAAAGTAGCAAACTGTGAGAGAAGAGAGCAAGAGAAGAATGGAACAGAGAAGAACTACAGAAACAACCATAAAACAAAAAACAAAAGGCAGTAAGTACATAATTATCAATAATTACTTTGAATGTAAATAAGCTAAATGCTCCAATCAAAAGACATAGGGTAATAGAATGGATAACAAAGCAAAAACCATCTATATGCTGCCTAAAAATGTCTCATTTCAGACCTAAAGACACATGCAGGTTGACAGTGAAGAGAAAGCAAAAACATTTATCATGCAAATTGAAAATGAAATAAAAGCCAGTGTAGCAAAACTTAAATCAGACAAAATAGACTTTAAAACAAAGACTGTAGAAGGGAGAAGTTAAGATAGAGGAGGAGTAGAGGGACCCTAAGCTTGTCTCGTCCCTCAAACGCAGCTAGATAAATATCAAATCATTCTGGACACCCAAGAAATCAATCTGAGGACTGAGAGAACAAACTATACATCTATAGGTAGAAAAACGGCCACCTGTGGAAAGTAGGAGCTGTGGTGAGTTGATTTGGGGGAGAAAAAGAGCTGTGGGCCCTGTGGACGGGTTGGAGCCCTGATCATGCAGAGAGGAGGAAGACAAAAAGACAGAGAAAGAACAAAAGCATGTGCAGGGGATTGAACAAGAAATACTCTTCCTCAAAACCATTGACTGGGAAAAGGAGCCAACTACTGCAAGTTTTTATAAATAGCAGAGCTCAAAGCCTGAAGTTTTATAAGTTCACAGCATCACCACGGCCATGCCTGGTGGACTTAGTAGTACTCTGGGGGTCAAGGAGGGCAGAGACCCAGGAATGGGGAGCTTGATCCGAGGATCCCCTGGGTCGCACAGGGAGAAACAGTTTTCTTTCACGGAGTGCATTTGGGAGTGGTGGTATGGCCATTCTGGGTACAAAAGAACTAGTGGGAGCCAATGTGCTGCCCTGTTCACTAGCAAAGGAATAAATAGAAACACTGGCTGAGGGCAGCAAGCATTGGTGCTGGCTTTTTGCTGTATTGTACCATAAACTCCAAACTGCTGCACAGTCATACAACCACTTTTCTGGGACCAACTGTTACTGGCCACAGCATTGTAAGACTCTCCCCGAGAGGTTCAGTGGGGGTCCCTAAAATTTAGAGTTCTGAAACTGAGCCACATGCCTTAGATAAAACACAGGAATACTGTGCCCCCTGGCAGGTTTGGACAGCTTAGACACAGAGAGGGTGAAGGCAGGGATCTGACAGAAGCTGGGGACACAGAGGGGTGATTATTTGCTCTTCTGTGAGGGCTTCCTGAATAGTGGTGCATGGGAACTCCCCACTGGAGGGATGAGAGCCAGGCAATGCCATTCACCAACCTCCTCACTCTCTACTCATCAGCAATGACCAACTTGAGTGAGCAACACAGAGCCACCCAGTAGAGGCCAGAGCCGCTTACATGAAGCCCCACCCTTCTGTGCCCTACAGGTGCATCTCCACTAGAGCAAGTCCACCTGAGAATCAGCCCAGCAGACCTCTCCCCTAGAAGACCAGCACAAACCCCTCGCATGTATAAAGTCTATTGATCATAGAGTGCAGCAAAGCTTCAGCTCTAGGGGAAATAGGATCTACCTCCTTCTCCTTTTTTGGGGGCTGGGATCTAGCTTCTTTTAATAACCTGACCAAAACACACCTAGTTAACACTTGCCACACAGTGAACAAGTCCAAACACCCCACCCCTCAACTTCAGGCAAGGAGAAACTCAGCAGAGGACTGACCTGATGGAAGGGATGGCCAAACACAATAGCAGAGGTCACACTCTGAAACACCTCTTGAAACACCAGGCCCAAGGCAGTACAGGACCTCCTATTAATATAGCCATTACTCTCAGCAGCAGGAATATAATGGGCTTTCTTAACAATCACATAAAAACAGTGTCTTAGACAAAATGACAAAATGCAGGAATTTACCCAAAAAGAAAGAACAGGAAGACATAATGCCCAGGGATTTAATCAGTACAGACATAACTAAGATGTCTGTCCTAGAATTTAAAACAACTATTATAAACTGGGCTTGAGAAAAGCATAGAGGACACTAGAGAATCCCTTACAGCAGAGATGAAAGGACTAAAAACTAATCAGGCCAAATAAAAAATGCTATAACCGAGATGCAAAACCAAATGGAGGCAATGACAACAAAGCAGAGGAATGAATCAGTGATATAGAAGATAAAATTATGGAAAATAATAAGGCTGAAAACAAGAGGGAAAAAAAGGTATTGGATTATGAATGCAGACATAGGGAACTCAGCAACTCCTTAAAACATAATAACATTTGTAATCATAGGAGTCCCAGAAGAAGAAGAAGAGAGAAAAAGGGACAGAAGATTTGTTTGAGCAAATTATAGCTAAAACTTCACAAACCTGGGGGAAAAAGGCATCAAGAAGGACAGAGAATTCCCATTAAAATCAACAAAATCCAGCCATCACCAAGACATATTATAGTCAAATTCACAAAATACACAGAAAAGGAAAGAATCCTGAAAGCCACAAGGGAAACAAAGTCCTTAAACTAGAAGAGAATACAGATGAGATTCACAGCAGATCTGTCCACAGAAACTTGGCAGGCCAGAAGGAAGTAGCATGATACAGTCAATGTGCAGACTGGGAAAATATGCAGCCACTGAATACTTTATCTAATAAGCTGTCATTCAGAATAGAAGGAGAGATAAAGAGTTTCCCAAACAAACAAAAACTAAAAGAGTTTGTGACCATGAAACCAACACTGCAAGAAATATTAAGGAGGACTCTTTGAGTGGGGAAATAAAAGATCAACAAAGACAGAGAACATCACAAGAGACACCATCTATACAGATAACACAATGGCACTAAATTCATATCTATCAATAATCACTCTTAACGTAAATAGATTAAATGCTCCAATCAAAAGACATAGGGTTTCAGAGTAGATTAAAAAAACAAGACTTATCTATATGTTGCCTACAAGAGACTAATTTTAGACCAAAAGACACCTGTAGATTGAACAGAGCGAATTTCCTCAATCTAATAAAGAATATATATATTAAAAAAACACAGCTAACATTATACTTAGTGATGAGAAATCAGAAGCTTTCCCATTAAGATCAGGAACAAGGCAAAGAAATACCCACTCACCACTCCCTTTTAGTACTGTCCTAGAAGTATTAGATAATACAGTGTGAGGAGAAAAGGAAATAAAAAGTATACAGACTGGGAAGGAAGAAATAAAAATGTCTTTGTTTTACATTATTGTCTATGTAGAAAATTCAAATGAATCCGCAAAAGAATTTCTGGAACTAATAAATGATTATGGTAAGGTTGGAAGATATAAAGTTCATATGAATAAGTCAATAGCTTTCCTATATACCAGTAAATAACAAGTGAAATTTGAAACTAAAAGTACATTACCATTTATCCTTGAACCTCAAAAATGAAATACTTAGTCATAAGTATAAAAAAGTACAAAATCTATATCAAGAAACAAAAAATTCTGATGAAAGGAATCAGACAATATAAATTAATGGAGAGATATTCCATGTTCATGGATAAGAAGACTTAACATTGTCACAATGTCAGATCTTCCCAAATTTATCTACAGATTCAATGCAATCACAATAAAAGTTCCAAGTTATTTTGTGGATATTAACAAACTAATTCTAAGGTTTACGTGGAGAGGCAAAAGATCCAGAAGAAGCAACATAATACTGAAGGAGAAAAACAAAGTCAAAAGACTGACACTACCTGACTTCAACTTACTATATAGCTACAGTAACCAAGACAGTGTGGTAGTGGTGAAAGAATAGAGAAATACATCAATAGAACACAAGAGAAAATGGATCATACAAATATAATCAAATGGTCTCTGGCAAAGAAGTAAAGACAATATAGTGAAGCAAAGATAATCTCTTCAACAAATGGTGCTGGAACAGCTGGACATACACATGCAAAAAACAGATATATAGTCTAGACACAGACATTCCACTCTTCACAAATTAACTCAAGATGGATGGATCACAGAACCTAATGTAAAACTCAAAACTATCAAACACCTAGAAGATAATATAGGAGAAAATCTAGACAATTTTGATTTTTTAAATTTTTATTTTTTAGAGAGAAAGAAAAAAGAGAGAGAGAGAGAGAGAGAGAGAGAGAGAGAGAGGGAGAGAGAGAGAGAATGGGCAGGGAGGGGCAGAGAGAGAGAGGGGACACAGAATCTGAACCAGGCTCCAGGTTCTGAGCTGTCAGCACAAAGCCAGACACAGGACTCAGCCCACCGACCGTGAGATCATGACCTGAGGTGAAGTTGGATGCTTAACTGACTGAGCCACCCAAGTGTCCCTAGACAACTTTGAATTTGGTGATGACTTTTTAGACATAACACCAAAAGCACAATCCATGAAAGGAAGAATTAATATATTAGACTTCATTAAAATTAAAAATTTCTGCTCTATAAAAAATGCTTTTGAGAGAAAGGAAAGAGAAGCTACAGATTTAGAGAAAATATTTATAAAAGATATACCTGATAAAGAACTATTATCCAAAACATATAAAGAACTCTTAAAACTCAACGGGATAACAACAACAACAAAAGATTAAAACTAGACTGATGATCTTAACAGACATCTCACCAAAGAAAATATATAAATGGCAAATAAGCATATGAAAAACTGATCCACATTATATGTCATCAGGAAATGCAAATTGCAACAATAAGATACCATGATACACCTACTAGAATGGCCAAAATCTCGAATACTGACAACAAAGGCTGACAAGGATATGGAACAATAACACTCATTTATTCTGGTGGGGATACAAAATGGTGGATCCACTTTGACCAACAGTTTGTTGGTTTTTAACTACACAACCTAGTAATTATACTACTTGTTACATCCACATAAAAGCTGGTACTTAGATGTTTAGAGTAGCATTATTCATAATTACCAAAACTTAGAGGCAAGTAAGATGTTCTTCAGTAGGTGAATGGGTAACTAAACTATGATACATCGAAACAATGAAATATGAACATTTTTGCTCCGCACTAAAAAGAAATAAATTATCAAGCTATGAAAAGTCACAGAGGAAAGTTAAATGCATATTACTAAGTGAAAGGCCAATATGAAAAGACTGTATATTGTATCATTGTAAGAATATTCTGGAAAGGGAAAAATTATGGAGATACTAAAAAAGATCAATGGTTGCTGCAGGTTGGGGGAGGGGTGAATAGGTAGATTACCAAGGATTTTAGGGCAGTTGAAACTACTTTGTATGATACTACAGTGGTAAATACACATCTATATACATTTGTCCATACCTACAGAATATACACCAAGAGCGAACCCTAATGTAAACTATGGACTTGGGGTGGTAATGATGTAGGTCCCTCAGTTGTAACAAATGTACTACTCTGGGTGGGGGAATGTTGATAATGTGGGAAGGACAAGGAGTGTACCTTTCTCTCATATTTGCTGTAAACCTAAAACTGCCCCAAAAATAGTCTTTAAAAAAATTAAGACTGATGTCATTAGAACATTGGTCCACAACACATGATTTTTTTTCATTTGTCATTTCATTTATTTTTATTTATTTTAATCTAATTAAATGAGTTGTCACACTGCAAAGAAAACTGGTATGAAGCTTACTGGAGCTGCTGTTATGTAGAAGCTCTTAGTATTGTTTTGCTTTAGCAAGGTGATAATGGAAAATAGAAATTCATTTAATTGATATCTATTGAGAACCAACTATGTGCCAGGCACTTTACTAAGCCTTGGAAATATAGCAGTGAATAAGGAAAACATAGTCCCTGTTCTCATGGATCATAAATAGTATATATTCAACATATCTGTTTTCTCATATTTTTAGAATAAAGAGTTGGGCAAATGATGGAATGAGGATTTAACACTAAGTCGTACAGTCCCACACCATAGTTTTCTAATTAAAGTATAAATGAACAACCTTAAGGAACCAAATAAGCAGTGTGAACATTAAAAAAATGACAATGTGAGGGGTGCCTGGGTGGCTCAGTCAATTAACTGTCTGAGTTTGGCTCAAGTCATGATCTTGTGGTTCATGGGTTCATGCCCCGCATCAGGCTCTGTGCTGACAGCTCAGAGCCTGGAACCTGCTTCAGATTCTGTGTCTCCCTCTCTCTATCCCTCCCCTTCTCTCACTCTGTCTCTGTCTCTCTCTCAAGAATAAATAAACATTAAAAAATTTTTAAAAATGACAATTTGACTCAAATTTTAAACAAACTATGAGTCAGAATAATGCCATATGATACTTCTAATAATTAATGACCTTGATGCTCATTAGGGTTTCTTCCTTTTCCTTTTCCCCCTACTGTCACCTCCCCTGATTAAAAAAGAAAAGTAAAACAAAAACAAAATTCTCCCAACAAATAACTAGTAGTCAACACCTTTATTATTGGCTTGATTTTAAGTTTTTATAAACTCACTGATGTGTGATTATCAACCTTAGGCCCTATAGCCCAGAACGGTTACCAGTTTACATCACGAAAGACTCATTATTGCCTCAGCTAGTGTCCATCCAAGTTATTCAGAGCCAGGCCAATGGGAAAGAACCCACCCTACCTCCAGCTCTGATTTTCTTTTTCTGCAGCAGAATCATTATAGCTTACAAAGCATTTTCCTGCAACCCATTCAAACCCCAAAAATATAGGCTGATGCATGTGATGCTCCTACCTGCTGTTACTCTCAGCACAGGAAAGGACATGATGCCAGTAGTGTAATCTCAAGCAGTAGATTTCGGGAAAGCAGGTCTAATATAATTCCATATTTACCACTCCTCTCTTGGAATTGAAAATGCTTGGGTTCTGGGGGAAGACACTGTTACTCAGAGCTTCAAAACTCAGATAAAAGTCAACAGATGTAGACCACATCATTCCCCAAACAAAAGAATACTAAGATCTAAATTCAAATATTGTACTGTGCTCATATTTATTATCACTTCATTTAAAGTGGAACACAGCTTTACACCCTTGAGTTGTCTCCCAACTCTGCTTCTGTATTCTTACATAGTTTGTATACTCTACTTCGTCAACTAAAGTCTCTCCTCATTCCTGGACCCCAACCATTAATCTATGTAATTAGTAGATATGCTTTTGCCTTACATGCCCACAAATGTTCTCAATTTAGATGGTATTGCAATTCCAAAGGGCAAATGTTAGCATCCTGAGATATTGGGCCACAGAGCAGTTTCACTAGGGGAAAAAATGCTTCTGATCGTCTGTACTCTTGGAAAATGAACCAGCAGTTAGAGTCACCTAGAATGTATGTTCAACTGCCTGATGGATAGTTCAACCTTGCACATTGATTGGCTCATGGGAATACTTAAGTGTCTGGGCAGTTTTATGTCTGCTTTGGTAGAATGGCTGTTGGATTCAGTCTCAGGATAACACATTTATTACGAAATAAAATTAAAGAATTTGTTATATTAGTAAATTTGTAAAACTAAGATAGATTTTCCTAAAATTGTATTTGCTTTTATTATAGTAATCTATACTCGTATTTAAAAATAATAATATCAATTATTATTAAAGTCTTATAAGTGACTCTATAACTTGTTCACACAGAAAAGTAAACCCTCAGGCAACTTAAAGCCTAATCCAGTAGTCATTTCAAGTCAATCAGATGAGTTGAGGTTGAAATGAATACATCAAAATTTACATATCATTCTCTGGGTTTTGTTATTGTAATTTTGTATATAGAAATCAAACAATTTGGTTATTAAAATAAAGGTCATCTAGAAGATCCAGAATATGCTGATCTCAATTTGTTTTTTAGATTCTTACCTAAAATAAAACATTGAAAACCTTTTTGAGATATCTGGGCTCATGGTGAATATATGTATAGATCTTGGAAGCTTTGAAAACCTTGTCATAGTTTGTTTCTGCACAAATAAGTGCTCGATCAGTCCCTCCCAGAATTGAGAGATTCCCATAAGATGATAGTTATGCTTACAAATCTGTTGCAATTACCAGCTATAAACTTTACTGAAAGGGCTTTCTTCTTGCAGGATATATTGACATTTAAAAGATCACATAAAATACTGTCCCTTCTTTCTGATATTTAGCAATCTTATTCTGACCATCTATATTAGCTCATAATTATAATAAAAATAAAAATATAGTAAAATCCAGATAAAAATTAGCACTACACAAATCAAAATCCCAGAAGGCTTTAAAAATGGAAATTGACAATGTAATTATAAAATCTATATAAGATGCAAAGGATCAAGACATTCTTAAAGAAGAAGAACTAAATAAGAGAAACTACTATACAAATACCAGAACTTAATTGAAAGCTATAAGAATTAAGGCAGTAAAAGTGAAATAAGAATAGAAAATAGACCAATAGAAAAGATGAGCCCAAAAACAGACCCACACATTAGGAGGATGTCATCTATGACAAAGGCAGTTCTGAAAATTAGTGATGAAAATTAGTGATGGTGCTATATCATTTGGATAGCCATATATAAAAGGCAAATCTTAAAATCAATCTTAAACCATCTACAAAAATCAATTCTTGTAATAATTAGGTTTAAATATAAATGGTAAAAAATAAATCTTTCATAAGATAAATTATTTTTATGACTTTGAGAAAGGAAATGATTTCTTACATTACAAAAACAATAGCTACAATGATTGATAGACTGAACTATATTCAAATCAAGGATTTGTTTATCAAAGACACAATTGTGAGAGTGAAGAGGCAAGTAACAGTGGGAGTAAATATATGCAACTCATGTAACTGACGTAACTGACAAAGGGCTCACATTTAGAATATTTAAAAACCTCCTATAACTTAATCAGAAAAGTCAAATGATCTGACAGAAAAATGAATGGAAGATCTGAACAGGTAATTTACAAAAGAAGATATACAAATGGTGTTTACTTTCATTAATAAATATGTAAGTGTGGAGTGCCTGGATGGCTCAGTCGATTAAGTATTCAACTTCGGCTCAGGGCATGATCTCACAGTTTGTGAGTTTGAGTCCCACATCCGGCTCTCTGCTGCCAGTGCAAAGCCTGCTTTGGATCCTCTGTCTTCCCATCTCTCTGTCTCTCTCTTTCTTTCTCTTTCTCTCTCACTCTCTCAAAAATAAATAAACTTAAAAAGTGCATAAATATATCAATGCAAATGAAAATCAAAATGAGGTACTGCCATATATCCAACAGACTAGCTAAATTGAAAAGATTTACACCCAGTGTTCACAAGGATTCAGAGTAATAACTTTCATTTGCTACTGGAGGAAGTACTGAGTTTGGAATTGTATATTATACCTAAAAATTAGCATATCCTGTGATTGCTCGGAAGATGGCAGAATAGGAGGGCCCTAAGCTCACCTCGACCCACAGATACCACTAGATAACATCACATCAGTGTAAATAACACAGAAAATGACCCAAAGACTGGCAGAACAAACTCCACTAAACTAAATGTGGAGAAGAGGCCACATAGAAGAGGGTAGGAAGGGCAGTGATGTGGTTTCTAAACAGTCCCTTGGGACCGTCCACAGCAGGAAGGGATGCCATGGCAAGGAGAGGGGAGAAAAACACTGGGAGAGTCTGCAAATGTTAAGATGAATCACCCATAATATATGGCTTTGAAAACCTAAAGGGCCAAATTTCATTAGTACTTGTAACCAGTGGGACTTAAAGCCTGGAATTTTAAGAATCAGCGAGCTTGGCACTGGGAGAACCAGGAGGACCATAGGAAACCGACTCTCTGACCCTCCCCCTTAAAGACAGAGCACAACAAATAGCTCCAATGAGATAAAGTATTGAAGCAACAGCTTGAAAAATGTGTGCGGCATGAGAGAGAGAGAGCTGTTTACTCATCTCAGAGCATGTTCTAAAGGGACAAGATCATTGGTGGAATATTCCAAGAAGAAAGGAGATGGCCACTTCATTCCCCCCATCCCAGAGCACAAACACACAGCCACCTTACAACCTAACTTACTAACAGTGTGCCTGCCCCCTCCAGCCAGGTCTGCCTCTGCTCCAGGACTGCAGATCCTGTCCCCTAGAAGACATGTATGAAAACCTTGCAAACACCAGGCATCCTGTCCCCTGTTCACATTGTAGATCTATCATATGCTCTTAGCCAGAACCCAACCAAAGTGATACCACAATCCTGGCTATGTGTAAGCAGCCTTTACAAGGGCCAGCACTACTTCAAAGTGACTCCTGCCCAGAGAAGAGGGAAAGATAACTGCATATAACAGTAAGACTTCCCACCCCAAGAGTGGGCTGGTGGCAGACAGCTGCTCTGAATGCAGCATCCACCCACCAATGAAAGCTTCTCAGGAAAAAAGACCCTGCAGTTTGGTGTTACTACATCTCTGTAACAACTGGCAAACAACTGGGCTGACTCAACTCCAGCCCAAGGTGACTGTGACTAATCCACTAACACCATGGGGACAAAACCCTGCCCACAACAGGCAGGAGAACCATTACAGACTGAACTAAAAGAAAATGTGGTTCATGCACAATATGAAGGTGCATGAAACACACATAGGAGACACTATTAAAATGCCAGTTTTCAGTAAGCAGGTGACATTGCACTGCAGGGCACAATAGGACCTCTTCGTCATAAGGCCACTACTTTCAAGGAGACATAGATGACTTTCTTAATACATAGAAACAGACACAGAAAGTTAGAAAAAATGAGAAGATAGAAAAATATGTCCCAAATGAAAGAAACAGGACAAAATCACAGCAAGAAAGGTAAATGAAATGGAGATAAGTAATGTGGCTGATACATAATTTAAAGTAATGGTCATAAAGATACTCACTGGACTTGAGAAAAGAATACAGGACATCAGTGAGACCCTCAACAAAAAGATTAAAAAAAATCAGAGATGAAGAGCACAATAAATGGAGTTCAAAATACACTAGATGAGATCAATACAAGACTAGAGGAAGCAGAAGAATGAATTAGTGACCTGAGGACAGAGTGATGGAAAATAATCAAGCTGAGTGGGTGAGAGAAAAAAAATATGGAAAATGAGAATATACTTAGGGAACTCAATGACCTCATCAAGTATAATACCATTTGTAATATAAAGATCCTAAAAGGAAAAGAGAGAGGAAAAGGGGCAGTCAATTTATTTGAAGAAATAATAGCTGAAAACTTCCTGAATCTAGGGAAGGAAATTGAAATCCAGGTCAAGAAGATCTCCCAACAAAATCAATCCAAGGAGGTCCATGTCAAGATATACAATAATTAAAATGGCAAAAAAAAAAAAAAAAAAAAAAAAAAGTAGTGGTAAAGAGAGAATTTTAAAAGCTGCAAAGAAAAGAAAACATTTCCATACAAGGGAAACCTCATAAGGCTGTCAGCCTGATTTCTAGGCAGAAAATTTGCAGGCCAAAAGGAGTGGCATGATGTAATCAAAGTGCTGAAAGAAAAATCCTGCAACTGAAAATACTATATTCAGAAAATCTATCATTTAGAATAGAAAGAGAGATAAAGAATTTCCCAGAGAAACAAAAACTAAATGAGTTAATGACACTAAACCATCCTTGCAGAAAATGATGAAGGTGACCTGTCTAGTGGAAAGGAAAGATCATAAGTAAGAATAGGAAAAGTAGGAAACATAAAAGCAGTAAAAGTAAGTATATTTGTAAAAGTCAGTCAAAGAACTCACAAAATAAAAGAATGTAAAGTATGATACCATATAACCAAAACATGGTGGGGAGATGAGGAACGAAGGGGTTCAAACTTAAGTGACCATCAACTTAATATAGACTGGTGTATGCAGACATTATATACAAAGCTAATGTAAACCACAAATCAGAAACCAGTAATAGATAAGCAAAAAGTAAGGAGAATCACTAAAGACAGCCAAGTTATTGTGAAAGAAGAGAGCAAGGGAAGAAAGGGACAAAGAAGAACTATAAAAACAATTCTAAAACAAGTAACAAAATGGCTGTAAGTACATACCTATCAATAATTACTTCGGGGGCACCTGGGTGGCTCAGTCAGTTAAGCGTCTGACTCTTAATTTTGGCTCAGGTTTTGATCTTACGGTTCTGAATTCGAGCCCCACATTCAGCTCCACACTGGCAGTGTGGAGCCTGCCTGGGATTCTCTCTCTCTCCTTCTCTCTGCCCCTCACCCATTCTCTCTGTCTCTTTCAAAATAAATAAGTAAACTTTAAAAATAATTTCTTTGAATGTAAATAACTAAATGCTCCAATCAAAAGACATAGGTGTCATAGTATGGATAACAAAGCAAAATCCATCTATATTCTGCCTATAAGAGATTCATTTCAGACCTAAAGGTACACACAGATTGAGAGGGAAGGGATGGATAAATATTTATCACACAAATAAATGTGAAAAGAAAGTCAGGGTAGAAAGTCTTATACTGGACGAAATAGACATGGGTGCCTGGGTAGCTTAGTTGGTTAAGTATCTGACTCTTGATTTCAGCACAGGTCATGATCTCGCAGTTTGGAGACCGAGCCCTGCCTCAGACTCTGAGCTCCTTTCTTCTTGGAGGATTCCACCGAGGACTTGTCCCTTTAGGACATGCTCTGAGATGAGTAAACAACTCTCCCTTCCTTATGCCCCACACATGTATCTTGTGGAGCTGTTTGTTGTGTTGTCCCTTTAAGGCGAGGGTGGGGGAGTAGACTCAGTTTCCTATGGTCCTCCTGGCTCTCCCAGAGTCAAGCTCACTGATTTTTAAAATTCCAGGCTTTTTACGTCCCACTGGTTACAAGTACTAATGAATTTGGCCCCTCTGGTTTTCAAAGCCAAATTTATGGTGATTTGTCTTACAATCTCAGGCTCACCCAGTGTGAGAGTCTGTTTCTCTCCCCTCTCCTTGCCATGGCATTCCTTCCTACTCACTCGTGTACTCTCTCTCTCTCTCTCTCTCTCTCTCTCTCAAAATATACAAACAAGCATTTAAAAAATAGATGTTAAAGCAAAGACTGTAATAAGATATAAATTAGGACACTATGTAATAATAAAGAGGAACATCCAACAAGAAGATATAGTGAATGTATACATTTATGCACTCAACACAGAAACACTCACAAACATAAAACAGTTAATAACAAACATAAAGGTAGTAATCGATAGTAAAACAATAACAGTAGGGGACTTTAACACTCCACTTACATCAATGAACAGGTCATCCAAACAGAAAATCAATAAGGAAATGGTGGCTTTGAATCACACATTGGACTAGATCAATTTAACAGATACATTCAGAATATTCCATCCTAATATTCTTTTCAAGTGCACATGCAACATTCTCCAGAATAGATCACATATTCGTCCACAAAACAAGTCTCAACAAACTCATAAAGATCATGCATATTTTCTGACCATAATGCTATGAAACTAGAAGTCAACCACAAGAAAAAAATCTGGAAAGAGCACAAATACACTAAGATTAAATAACATGCTACGAAACAATGAATGGGTCAACCAAGAAATCAAAAAGGAAAAAAAAGAACATGGAGACAAGTGAAAATAAAAGCACATGGTCAAATTCTTTGGGATGCAGCAAAAGCTGTTCTGAGAGGGAAGTTTATGCAAATACAGGCATACCTTAAGAAGCGAGAAAAATCTCAAACAACCAAATCTTACACCTTAAGAATGTAGAAAAAGAAGAACAAACAAAACCAAAAGCCAGTAGAAGAAAGGAAATTGTAAAGGTTAGAGCAGAAATAAACAAAATAGAAACTGAAACAAACAATAGAACAGATAAACGAAAACAGGACCCAATTCTTTGAGAAAATCAACAAAATTGATAAACCTTTAGCCAGACTCATAAAAAAGAGAGACAGAGACAGAGACAGAGTGAGAGAGTGAGAAAGAGAGAGAGAGAGAGATCTCAAATAAAGAAAATCAGAAATGAAAGAGAAGAAATAACAACACCACAGAAACACAAAAGATTATGAGAATATTATGAAAAATTACATACCAACACATTGGAAACCTAGTAGAAATGGATAAATTCTTAGAAACATGCAACCTCCCAAAACTGGATCAGAAAGAAATAGAAAGTTGGAACAGACTGATTTCCAGCAATGAAATAGTATCACTAATCAAAAAACACCCAACAAACAAAAGTTCAGGACCAGAAGGATTCACAGGTGAACTCTCCCAAACATTTCAATACTCACAAATCAAACAACATAATACATCCCATCAAGTGAAAGGATACAAACCATATGATCAATTCAATAGATGCAGAAAAAGCCTTTGAAAAAGTACAACATTCATTCATTATAAAAACCCTCAACAGGGTAGGTTTAGAGGGAAAATACCTCAATAAAGGCCATATATGAAAAACACACAGCTAACATCATACTCAATGGTGAAAACAAGAAAGCTTTCCCTCTAAGGTCAGGAACAAGACAAGGATGTCCACTCTCACCATTTTTATTCAACATTGTACTGAAAGTCCTAGCCATAACAATCACACAAGAAAAAGAAATAAGAGGCATCCAAATTGGTAAGGAAGAAGTAAAACTTCCACCATTTGCATATGACATGATACTATACATAGCAAACCCTAAAGATTTCACCAAAAAAACTATTAGAACTGATAAATGAATTCAGTAAGTTGCAGGATACAAATTCAATATACAGAAATCCATGCATTTCTATATACTAGGAATGAAGCAGGAGAAAGAGAAATTAAGGAAATGATCCTATTTACAACTGCACCAAAAATTATAAAATACCTAGGAAAAAACTTAAGCAAGGAGGTCAAAGACCTATAACTCTGAGAACTGTAAAACACTAAAGAAAGAAATTGAAGAGAACACAAACAAATGGAAAGTCATTCCACGCTCACAGATTGGAAGAAAAAATATTGTTACAATGTCCATACTACCCAAAGCAATCTACTTATTTAATAAAATTCCTATCAAAGTACCACAGCGTTTTTCACAGGTCTAGAACAAGCAATCCTAAAATTTGTTTGGACCCACTACAGACCCCAAATTGCCAAAGCAATCATGAAAAAGTAAAACAAAGCTGGAGTTATCACACTTCCAGATTTCAAGCTATTTTCCAAAGCTGCAGTCATCAAAACAGTGTGGTACTGGCACAAAAACAAACACATAGATCAACAGAACAGAATGGAAAGCCCAGGAATAAATACATGATTACATGGTAAAGTAATCTATGATAAAGGAGGCAGTAATATGCAATGGGAAAAAGACAGTCTATTCCACAATTGGTGTTGGGAAACTGTACAGCTACATGAAAAAGAATGAAACTGAACCACTTTTCTTACACCATACACACAAAGAACCTCAAAATGGAGTAAAGAGATAAATGTGAGACCTGAAACCATAAAAACTCTAGAAGAGAGTACAGGCAATAATTTCTCTGACATTGGCCATAGCAACTTTTTTTCAAGGTATGCCTCCTGAGACAAGGAAAACAAAAGCAAAAATAAATCTTTGGGACTTCATCAAAATAAAAGCTTCTGCTCAGCAAAGGAAACAATCAATAAAACTAAAAGACAACCTACTGAATGGGAAAATATATTTGCAAATGACATATCTGATAAAGGCTTACTATTCAAAATATATAAAGAACTATACAACTCAACACTAAAAAAAATAATCCAATTAAAATGGGCAGAGGATAGAAACAAAGAAGATATACAGATGGTCAACAGACACATGAAAAGATGCTCAACATCACTCATTATCAGGGAAATACAAATCAAAATCACAGTAAGATATCACCTCACACCTTTCAGCATGTCTAACATCAAAAGCATAATAAACAAGTACTGGCAAGGATGTGGAGAGAAAAGTACCCTTATGTATTGTTGGTAGGAATGTGAACTGGTATAACCATTGTGGAAGACAGTATGAAGTTTCCTTAAAAAATTAAAAATAGAACTACCATTCGATCCAGTAATTCCACTACTGGATATTTATCCAAAGGTATGAAAACCCTGATTTGAAAGGATATATGCACTCCTATGTTTATTGGAGCACTATTTACAATAGCAAAATTATGGAAGCAACACAACTGTTCATCAACAGATGAATGGATATATACATAATGGAATATTATTCAGCCATTATAAAGAATGAAATCTTGCCATTTGCAACAACACGGATGGAACTAGAGAGTATATAGTGCTAGGTAAAATAAGTCAGTGAGAGAAAGACAAATACAAATGATTTCACGGATATGTGGAATTTAAGAAATAAAGGAATAAAGGAGAAAAATGAAACAACAAAACAGACTCTTAACTACAGAGAACAAACAGATGGATACCACAGGGGAGGTGGCTGGGAGGATGTATGGAATAGGTGATGGGAATTAAGAATACATTTACCTTGATAAGCACTGAGTAATATATGTAATTGTCAAATAACTATATTGTACAACTGAAACTAATACAACACTATATGTTAGCTACACTGGAATTAAAATTTTAAAAGAATTATATGTTAGTACTCAGTTATTCTACTCTTTTGATAATGGAAATCCATGCATATGTACACCATGCACAACAATGTGTGTGTTCTTTTATGTCTTAGAGAAAAAAATACTTTGAAAAGTAAATGAGACTTCTGTTTTCCAACTTGGAAGTCATCACTTCCATTCTCCCAAGATGAATATAGCTGAACCAATTAAAATCCAATAATTTTTCTCAGATTTGTCAAAATGTTGAGTTAGAAGGCAGACCAATGCCTCCCAAGTTGGAGACACCGGTGAATACAGAGTATCATAACTTACTGGGAGCAGCAGCCCCAGAGGAGCTGGCTGCTGGAGTCAGTACCATAGTAGGAAAAGTTAAACTATAATCAACAAATTCCTGGAGGATCAATATGCACAAAGCTTAAGAGTTAAAAAATAGGAGTGGGCAGTTTTAGGGGGGCCCACAGTTTCATGAGTTACCTCTAAGACCCCTATCAGGAGCTCTGAATTAAGATTAGAGAAAAACTACCTCCTGTTTCCTTCAGGGAGGAAAAGTAACCATTTTGAAAAATGTCCAGAGAATTTTGAACTTCTTAACAAAAGCCTGCCCTCAAGGGAAACCATTTCACCAGAACCTAACCACTTTGGGTTTTACAGAGCTTAACAGTCCTGGGAGAAGAGAATTACTCAACTCCAACTTCCCTCAGCCTTCCTGTCTCACCTAAGCAGAGATGGGACATAGCTGTGAAGAGTTTGTGAAGGTCAAAGCCCAGGGTCACAGGTTTATTAAAAGATTGAGACCTAATCATGAGACTATAAAATATTTTTCCTTATCCCACTCCTTACCACCATATCAATAAAGCTCCTGCACAGGAGACTGCATAGGGAAAAACTATAAGCCTCAGTTCCAATTTAAGAAATTTCAAGGAAAACACAAAGACAATGAGGGATAAAAAAAATGACAACAGATGAAATTTTGGCCTTTAACACTTACAGCTGCAGCAGATAGCAAACACAGCTCATTCGTAGCCAGATAAGCATAAAACCTCCGGGTAATGGCCTATTTATACAGATCCTTTTACCTAGGACATTATGTTCAACTTTCAACAAAAATTTACAAGGCATAAAAAAACAAAAAAACAAACAAACAAAAAAAAACCCACACAGCCTCAAGAGACAGAGCCATCACACCCAGACTCAGATATGGCAGAGATTTTGGAATTAGCAAACTGGATTTTTAAAATAGCTATAATTAAGATTATAAGGGCTTAATGGGAAAGGGGGACAGCATGCAAATACAAATGACTAATGTAAGCAGAGAAACAGACACCCTGAAATAGAATCCAAAGGATATAGCAGAAATCAAAAACACTGTGATAAAAATGCAGTATATTTTGATGGGCTCATCATTACAATAGACATAGCCAAGGAAAGAATCAGTGAACTCAAAGATATATCAATAGAAATTTTCCAAACTGAAAAGCAAAGAGAAAAAATAATGAAAGAAACAGAACAGAATATTCATGAATTGTGGAACAATTAAAAAAAGTATAACATATGCATACTTAGAATACCAAAAAGAGAGGAAAGAGAGAAACGAACAGAAGAAATTCTTGAAGCAGTGGTTGAGAACTTCCCCAAATTAATGGCAGACACCGATCCACAGATCCAGGAAGCTTGGAGAACACTAAGTAGGCAAATACTAAAAAAAATCTACATCTAGGCATATTATATTCAAACTTCAGAAAATCAAAGACAAAATCTTGAAAGAAGCTGGGGGTGAGGAGGAATACCTACATACAAAGGGAGGAGGGTAAGAATTGCATCAGACTTCTCTTCAGAAACCATGCAAGCAAGCATAAAAAAACCCCAATGAAACCAGCAAAAGTAACCTTCAAAATTAAAAAAGAAAAGCTTTCTCAAACAAAAATTGAGGGAAATTGTTGCCAGGAGTTCTGCTTGGAAAGAAATGTTGAAAGAAGTTCTTCAGTGAGGAGGAAAATGATATAGTTCAGAAACTTTTTTCTACACTTTTAAAGGAGAGTATTAGAGAAGGAATACATTAAAAAGCTTCTTGGTCCCTCCCTAAGATAATAACCATGACCAGCACTTGCACCCTCCTAATATATGCTGAATAATAATGACATGGGGCACCAAGGACTGTTGATTAAAAGAAGAAAAAATAGAAGGCTTACTCCCTTCACCCATGCTGAAGATATTGAAATGGACAGGGTATGTTCTCTAATTCACAGAAAGGAAGAATGTACTCTAAAGAAAATGGACAAAACTGTAAATAAAATATGAAAATGTGATGAAAAGTTTTTTTACCCCAGCTTTATAGATATGAATAATTTATTTTTGCCTTATGCAACAGAACATTTTGTTATAATATTGTAATGCTAGTTAAATGGTAGCATTATTTGAGATTAATCATTGAGAATTTAAAGAAAAGGGAATTGAATATTTGCATTGTGGACATTATGAACCCTTTAAGAGCCAAAAATTATCACAAATTTTTAAACTGGAAATGAAAAAGCCATAGTCTATTGAGCATCTGACTCTTGATTTCTGCTCAGGTCTTGATCTCACTTGAGATGGACAGCACAGAGCTAGCTTGGGATTCTCTTTCCCTCTCTCTCTCTGCCCCTCCCCTGCTCAGGCTCTCTCTCTTTCTCAAAATAAATAAATAAGCAGTTTTTAAAAAGGCCACAGAAGCAACATCCTACAAGTTTTAATTTCTAATAAGGTAAATATGATTATAACCCACATAAACAAAAAGCCCGTTGAGTCCTCTCCCTGCACCCTCCCCACCCCACCTCCTTTTAAGATTAAAAGGTTCTTGAAACCAAAAAGTGAGAAAACCACAGAGATTAATCATCAGCTGTAATAGGTCCTTTTCTTGCTATTATTATGGACTTCAACTACCTAAATCCCTGGCTGGGCCTAGATTTTTGGTGTTTCTAGTTTTGGAAGATGGTTCTGGTGATCTGAGAGACTTGGACCACAGTTAGCCTTTTTTGTTTTTTCTGTTTTCTTCTTTTCTCTACTTTATGTGCCCCCACCTCCTTCATCTCTTTCTTTCTTATTATTCAGTTTTCTTTTTCTCCTTATTTTATTTTTCTTTTTTCTTATTTTTATGTCATTTCCCCTTTTTTCTATTTATCTTTCTTTATTATTTTTTCTTTTTCTCATTTTTAACTCTACCTTTATATTTTTTGTATACTTTTATTTATTTTTTCCTTTTTCTTATTTTTTATTCTTTTTTTATTTTTCTTTATTTTTTTTATTTTTCTTTTCCTCTATTTTGACTTTTCCTCATTTCGTCTTTCCTTTATCCTTGAATTTTAATTTTTCTCATTTTTTCTTTATTTTTTCTCATTTTTCTTTTTAAATTTAGTTTGTTACTATTGTTAGTAATACCTGCTGAAAGGCCTCGTGCCAATCTCTGCTTAAGAGAAGACCCATGTTTGGCAACTACTGGCTCCTCAAGACCATTGCCAAGATTACCCTCACCAAAGTGAAACTGGCTAGACACATCATGGCTGGCTAAGTGGTGGCTGCCAAGATCACTAACAAAAGTCATCAGAACTCCTCCAGGCTCCAAGACTATCCCTTGAAGTTCAGATCAGCAGGTGATGGACACAAACAGCTGTGGATGAGAGCTGTGCAAGTAGCACTTGCTGCTATGTGTGTATGGCTTGGCTAGTCGCTCCATTGGCTACATGCAGTGGAGAATGGAGGTATGCAAACTGCTGCATTCCCTCTAAGGAGCTCAAATTAAGAAGGTATCCAGCACCCCATGGCATTCAAAAGTATTGTATCCAAAAGAATTGCTAACCTTAAGTTTAAGGAACTGCCAGGAGCTACTTGGGAGGCAAAAGGCCAGCTAGCCCTAGATGCAAGTTGGTCCCTTACCACCACCTGGGAGAAACTTCAGAGACAGGACTATTTTTCTTAGGGTACTTTTCCCCTTTCTTGCTCTTCTCTTTTCTTCCATGTTTGAGGTGAAGATGGCTCTATAGAAATAAATTCAATAAAAATATTTAATAGAAAAGCATTTACTATCTTAGTTTATGAATTGCTTTTAAGTGATGTATTATAGGAGGTGATTATTGATTTCACTGGTTTTCATTTGTATTTGTCTTAGAGAATATAGGCTATCACTTTCTTGAGCTGGTTTTATAACAATAGTATTAGCATCAACAAACAACAATACAACTTACTTTTGGCCAAAGATTTTTATACCATTCCAATGAATTTTAACCACAAATAGCCATTTACCAGACTGCAAAATGATGAGTGAAGTTGAGCAGCTTAATGAAAATCACAGAGCTGGTAAGTGACTGAGCTTATATTGTGTGATTGTGCTCTCAACCTGTGCTATATGGCCTCCCTTGACTCAGGTCTGGAGGCCTCTAGAGTCCTGTTTTGGTATCTTTTTAAGGTGATTTATACTGTGTCTCTCAAATGGATACTTGAAAAGTCATATGAGAGATGAGACAGCCAATTGCCTTGTGTAGCAATTTCCAGTGCTCTTTATGAACTAATTTGCCTGTAGTCCCTTATGTCATCCTCTGGATAAGCAGGACATAGTCCAAATTCTACTTTGAAAATGTGGAACAAAATACAGCTGTCCAGAGTGCTGGAAATACTTACAGTATATGGAACCCCACACCGTTTAGTCTTAATGGCCCTTTGGCACACAACTGGGGCTCCCTGGTATTACAGCTTTAGCAGAAGCCTAATCCAGATCTAAATCAGAGAATTGTGTCTAGAAAAGTGGTCTTCTAGCTCCTCTTCTACCTCATATCAAAATTTCTTTTGAGTGAGTTAGCAAATGTAGAATAATGTAGGAAGACAAACATCTTTTATATATTCTCAAATTCACTTATTAAACTAGAAGATCCCCTTTTCCTATCCCAATCCTTTTCTATTAATACACAAATTAGTTTATCCAGGAAATTAATATTTTGACTCTTGAGCAGATATAAAGAGCTGGATATGTTTATAATATATACAAAAAGTATTGTGAAACAAATATATTTATTGGGTAGCAGCTATTTTCTTGCATGGTGCTATAGCTAGAAATAGGAGTAAACTATAATACTTGTCCTCAAGGAGCTAATATATTAGTTGGGGATTTATTCCCAAGTATTTGTTGAGTTACTTCAAGTACCTAGCACCAAGCAAGTAATAAAGAAGTATCTATTTGCATTTGTTTTTTGAATGGAAAAAATAAGTGTGAAGGAGGGGCACTTAATCCAGCCTAAGAGAGGCAGGGGTTTAGGTTGGTTGGCAAGTTAGCTGTTAAGGAAAGAGGGTAGCAGGGTAGACCTTCAGAGACTTGACACTCAGACAGCAAAGTATACACTTCAGGGGTACATTTTAGCAGTGAACACAGGGCTGTGTATATGGTGAAAACAGCACTTTTTTCATCCAGAAAGGTAGAGCAGAAGAAATAAATGCTCAGCTGTTGGGGGCTCATAAATCAGAAAACACACTTCACAGGGCACCTAGGTGGTTCAATCAATTAAGCGTCCAACTTTGGCTCAGGTCATGATCTTGCAGTCTGTGGGTTCAACCCCCATGTTGGGCTCTGTGTTGACAGTTCAAAGCCTGAAGCCTGCTTTGGATTCTTTATTTTCCCCATCTCTCTCTCTGCCCCTCCCCCACTCATCCTCTATCTTTCTCTCAAAAATAAACATTAAAATTAAAAAAAAAAAAAGAAAACACACTTCACCTCTTTACGGAGTTGACTAAAACACAGACCTTAATTAAGAAGATTTCAAGTGCATAAACTCAACTCTTCTCAGAAGACATTCTACAGAATATAAGAACGTTTTGTATATTAATAAATATCATTTAATAAATAGGTCCAAGGTCAAACTGGTTCAGAAAATGTAAATATCCATTGTGAATCTTAAGAAGGGATAAAGTCTGCAGTTTTCCAGAAGGTTTGGGTAGCTTTTTGCATGAGCATCTTGAGAAACTGGTTCTCAGAGTACTAGCTGGGAAATGCCATGTCAGCACAAGGATGGTACCAGGCTCGTTTAACAGATCCCATTCTCCCTGAAGACATGCTGACTCTCCTGAAATCACACAAGCTAGAAATGGGCTAGAGGGAGGCAGCTGCAGATCTGTTAGTGATGGGAAGACCCAGAAATGCAGAATGAAAGTGGTCTAGATATTTGATTTTCAACTTAAAGCTGCTGTGTGCTATGTGGTAAGCCCTTTAGCTCTCCCAAATGCCAGCTTTCTGCTATGGCCAAGAAGCATTTCCTCCTTCTTCTTTCACTTCTTTGCTGACCTCTTTAGGCAGTATAGTGACTCACGTGGATGTTAAAAGTTAACAGCTGTTTGTATAGCTAACCTAATTAGTCAGGAGAAAGTAGGAATTCTTGATAGGGACAGGAGAGGTTGAATGGGAAATAATTTCATCCGTTTTGGTCCTTAGACACTTGGGAAAATTGTATCTTCCAAAAACTCTAGTTTTCAGACCCCCCAAAAAGGTAGTTTAAAATTTTACATGAAAACTACATAAGAGTCACCTCTCATCTCTATTGGAGACATCAGGTTATTTGGCAAGGGCTCATCACTCAGAGAGGATCTGACCTACTTTTGGACATCAAAGAAAAAAAAGGCAATAAATTTGTCCTGGTTCCACAGAGGCTTGAGTCTTGGATCACCTGCATAAAGTGATCCTTGCCCCATTTACTCTCCTGATGTCAGTATGTACCTCCCAAGTGTTAATTTCAATAGGCTATTCATATTTTATGATGCTCATAGACTTCTAAAATCCTTTATTTAAAAAGGTCTTTACAGATAACATAGGATAGTGCAGTCAGCTTGATTGTGTTCTTCCACTGTTTGTAGAAGTAGCATTTATAGTGTGTCTACAAGGATGGAGAGGATCCATATGTAAGAGGAGGAAATGGCAGGCAGAGATGGAGGCACATGGGGTATGTTGAGGGGAATAGTTCTAGTGTTTGCCTTTCTCTCATGATGGACCATGGCCTCTGTGCCTTGTATGAGATTAGGTTAGAACAGTACAGCAGTGATAGGGTGAGAACACTCACGCTGGAAAATGTATAGAGAACAATTGTGTATTAAGCTTCATTATATATACTTCACTCCTATTCTGCTGGGTGTCTTCTATGTCTAGCTTATACCCTTAGCATCATTTTCATCCATAGAAAAATCTATCATATGCTTAACTATTGAAAGTTACATCATTTCTAAAATGAAATCTGTTTGAATGTTGAAATCTTCAGCTACCATCATTTCCTTCCATGTCCCCTAAAATCCTTCATATATATTGACTTATCTTTAAGAAGTAAAGTAGCATTTTCTTGAAATTGTTAGTAAAGATTAATTAGATACTTCCTCAGTTGCTTAGGCATGTGTATTAAGACACAAAAAATAGAGCTACTCAGCATTTATGGTGTAAAGAAATGTGCATTTTTTAAGTAAATTGGTGTTGAAGCATTGCAGTTTTTGTGTCTCCCATATGTGAGGTAAAAAATCTGAGACATTCATTAGTTTTATAAGTATCTTTTAAAGGGGAAGAAAATAGAGACTTCTGTGCATTTAAGGGAGTGATAATTCACACTTGTATTTCTGGCTTGTAATTTGAGGGAATGAGAATAATGTTTTTATTTGGGGCATGTACTTCTAAGAATAAGTACAATATGTTAACAAGGCAAGAGACTCAGAATACTACTTTATCCTCCTTTTCTCCAGAAGAGACTAATAACTTACCATTCAGGGCTTTCTCCTTTGCATTTCCCCCTGTCTTTGCAGATGATGTCACAAAGTGTCACAAGCCCCTCTTTGGTAATCCACAGCTTTTTAGATTTCACTTGAGTGCACCCACTCACATTCCCTGCTCAGGGTTCAGCCACTATAGCAGATCACCTGAGCTGCAGTGTGCTCCCCTCTGTCCTCTCAGATAGTCCCCGCGCATAGGGGACAGAGATCTTATGTAGCATGGGACTCTTAAGCCTTTTCAAGAGTCAGCCTGCTTGGTGAGGTCACTGAACAGTCCTGGAAAGGTCCTTGATTGAAAAGTTTGTGCTATGGTTTCTTTTTGCATGTCCTCTATACCGAGGAGCGACCCTTTTGACAGGGACTTTCCTCTCAGATATGTCTAGCACAGTGCCTGAAATGTAATAGGGTTCGATAAATAGTATTTTTCCTCTTTTTCCTGCAAGAAAGTTATAAAAAAAGAACTACAGGGAAATTTTAGAAAAGCACGAGTCCACGTACAGCTGAGATGAGGGTCAAAAATGTTTTGTAGGGGGCACCTGGGTGGCTTAGTCAGTTGAGCATCCAACTCTTGGTTTTGGCTTAGGTCATGATCTCATGGTTTGTGAGATCGAGCCCCACTTCAGGCTCTATGCTGACAGCATGGAGCCTGCTTGGAATTCTCTCTCTCTTCCCCCGACTCTCTCCCGCTCTCTCAAAATAAATAAATAAACTTAAAAAGAAATGTTTTGTGGATGAGGCTGATTTTAGTCAAGAACTGAAGAACAGGTTCACTCATTCATTTGACAAATGCAAGAGCCTACCCACTACATTTCAGGTACTGCCACAAATGAGAATATAAGGGTGACCAAAAACAAACACAAGAGTTTACAATCTGGGGAGGCAAACAAACATTCATCTAATGACATATACATAAATATAAATTTACATGGCAAGCAACCTAAATGCCCAAAAGGAAATGGTGAAATAAATTATATATCTTTTTGATTTGATCTTATATAGACATTGAAATTGTTTCAAATAATGCAAAATGATTACAGTAACATTGGATATTTAAAAAGTGGGGCATAAAAGTATAGAGTACAATCCCTATTTTATAAAAACAAATGCGTAGGGAAGTTGATTTTATACCACATAGAATAGTTGTTATCCCTGGTGATAAGATTTTGAAGCATAGAGCATGTTCTCAATAAAGAGTAATGTTTTGCCAGGAGGCAATGTTATTCATTGTTTGAATTTACAATTAGCCTCTGCATGCTTAAATGAGGAACTAAAGTTTTAACATGCATTCTTTCCCTTTCACCTGTTTCTATTTGGTTTTGATGGCGTGGGGAGTAAGGTAAAGGTCCCTGAGAGAATAAACTTTTTAATCTTTTTTCCCAGAGAAAATAAACTTTAAAATGGTAAATAAAACATGCTTTCAGTGGTCTTATCTATGTAATAATGTGTTAATAAGTTATTACCTGGAATTTTTTCTGAAAGAACCAAAGAATGCTTGATTTTACCTTAGGAAGAAACCCAGCTTCAAAGAAATTCAGTTTTGGTGAATTTTTCCTATGAGACTTGAATGGCTATGACAGATACTACTATCGTTCACTGATACCAGGTTCCAACCTCCCTCTGGGGCACACACAGGGGACTATTCTTTCTTGACTGCTTATAGTTAGGTGTGTCCCTGTGAAGAGTTTTGGCCAATGGTGAGGATCCTTTCTGATTCAGATTTTACAAAATGCCAGTAAGAGACCCACCACCTTGGCTTTTCCTTGTGAAGCAAATGTAGAAATACAGGCTGACAGGAAGACTCCTTCAACTTGGGACCCTGAATAACTACTGAGCAGAGACCCTCTAACCCCTCCTACTGCCCCCGCCTACCACCACCCCAGGCCCACGTTGGACATGTAACATAAGTGAAAGATAAAGCCTTGTTGTTTAAGCCACTGAGATTTAGAGCATTTGGGGTTACCACAGCTAGCCTATCCCAAATGACACAGAAAGCAATTTCAGCTCCTTCTTCCTGGCACTGGCTTCCCCAAAGATCAAAAGAGCATCCTAAATATCCAAGTTTTCTATTATAACAGATTTCCATGATGCTGCCACTTTTAGTGGACAGTGGAACTTTCTTTTAGAACAGAAGACAACATTGTAGGAAAGATTATATGAAATGCCTGGAGAATGATTTCCTTCTGTGATTTCTAAAGACTGTGTGTATTTAGTGCCAAATGCCCAGATGACAAATGAAGAATTCAATCAAATGTCCATGTGTTCTCAAGCATCTCTGGATGCTTGGTATCAGACAAAACATCTGGTTGACTGATGGAACTGGAAAGTTTTGCAGTGGATATTTAGCATTGTCCATAAATAAGCCTAAAGGCAATAATGCAGTCTGAGTTTGGGCATAGAAATCCTCTGTTTGGTGAAGTGGACCAGAAATAGATTTATGCAGAAGCAGACTAGATGTTTTGATAAATGCCTTGCAGCTCTAGAAGTTGGAGATTTGTTCTCCTGCTAAGAGATATCCCTTAATAGTCCACTGTTAGTAATAGACCAATTTATTTTTTTTAAATACAAATTTCCTCTCTTAAAATGCAAATATGGCTGACATGGTCATGGCATTTTGTCCTATACACATGAAAATCTTATAAGGAAAGATTAGGTGTTTACATAAGGTAGGGGCAAGTTGTGGATAATTAGAAAATATCTAAGTGGATAATTAGAGAAAAATATGAAGAGGAAAGAGGCAATTTCAGGGAGTAGGCAAGAGCTCCTCAAATTAAGTGATACAGACATCTCCCAAAGTTATATTCTTCTTATGCAGATGAAAACTTATTCTTTTTTCTCCTAAAATGAGATTTCATACAAAATGTGCAAACGGATTCTGGAGTTCCTGAGACAGACAGACAGATAGACACACGTGCAAGCAAACAGAGATAGAGACAGAGAGGAGAATTTTTTTTCATAATCAAAGACTCAGCATGTTTGTATGCCATGAATAAGAAAGTTGGAAAAAAAAAAGAAAGTTGATCGACATTATTTTTGGGAAAAAAAATCATTGATTTTTCACTTGATTATTTGGGCTACTTTTTTTCCACATTATACAACATTTTAGTGCTAGCCAATGATTTCTACTTTTCAATGTACTGTTTTCCATTAACTGATACAGTTTAGAGAGGCAGTGGCTGTAATCACAGCTCCATCTCTCCAAAGCAGAGAGTCCTGGTCTGCTTCATAATTGTCTGTCAGTCTGTGTCTGCCTGGTGTCAGCTACATTTGTTCTGGGAAATTTGCTGCTTTATTGCTGTTGGCCTCACAATAGGATCACAAAATACTTCAAGGTCATGTACAGTGTCCTCTGGAACCAAGTGGAGGAAACCCCATTTCCTGCTAGAATCAGTTGAGCTTCTGGTACAAAAGGTCACTATTGGCTACGACCTCTTGTGTGGCTCTGGAACTATCTGAGGGAACTGGTCCAAGCAGACATGGGTGTGGAGCAGGAATTGGCCTGCCATTAATTTACTTGGCCTCATGCTGATGAATAATAATGACTTAGATGTCACAGATTTTTTATCTAATGGGAGCATAAAGGATTTTAAATCCCCATACTCCCATCAACTGCTATGCAACTAATTCAAACTTAAAGCACTGGCATTTTTCTTCCTATTGTTATTAGGAGAGCTATTTAATAGAAAATATGTAGAAATGTCTGGATGGAGATAACATTTCAACTGACTTGATTATAATCAGATTCCTGTATCCCTTCCTTCAAATCGCTGAGGGTGATTGTTCAGAAGGATAGTTTTACATTGTATGTCGCAATGTAGTTAGTCCAATCTCATCATTGTTATAAAGTATTAAAACTCCCAGAGACTCATTCCTCTTCCTCCTTCTCTTCCTGCTTTGTTTTTCCTTGTAAACAATGCACTGCTGCCTATAGAGCTAAGCTGGCAGTAAACATGTGATTATAGTCAATAATCATTTTTTTCCTTTTTTTAAATAGCCAATGCCAGTATCAATTCCTAACCTTAGATCATGAGTGTCCTGTTACTTCTGATCTCCAAACTTCAGTGTGTTGTCACTCATATCAATCATTTTACTTTCTACCTATGTTGGGAGATAGTCTTATTTGAGTTTCTTGAGTTCCTACATCTTGCTGTATGTGCCAAGACTGCAAGGCCTTACTACCCAGGCCATTTCTCATGTTTGTTTATGCAGCTGGTAACTTGTGAGATGAGGTAATATTTGGGCATAGAGCAGGCCAGCTCACTTCTTGCTAGAAAAGCAGTGGATTCCCCAAGCTCCACTGACGCTTGCTGTGCTGTGAATAATGAAGTCCTTTGCTTCTGATCCAAGATCTTGGGTCTTCTGCTAAGCATTCAGGCAACTGTTATAGGCTAACTTTATAGCTTATAAGTAGGATAAAATCAAATCCAGATACAAAAGTCTATACCAACTGGATTGCTTTTATATATATGCTTTTGCCTCCACATAGTAAGCCCCTTGAGATCAAGAGTCTGAGTCCTCTTTGTACTGCCTTTGGTAAACTTAAACAAACATTCAGTAAGTGTTCACTGGCCATGGTGATATCAACTTATACCACGAAGGGGTGAAATTTTGATGTCAAGACAGCCAGGATACCACTGTGGCAACCTGTAATGCCATAATAGGATGTCAGTCCCTGCTTCCTCCTTACTCATCCTAACTCACGAAGTAGGGGACACCATGTTGTTGAGAGATTTTTCTGTAGGAAACAGATGTGAAGAATTAGACTACAATGAAGAGATATTGAGAATATTAAGGACATGGTTACTCCACCCTTTTATCTCCACCCTATGAGAAACAGCTTCAGGCAGAGCAGTCATTTGCCATGAAGAAGAAAAGCTCATTTCAAGGGGGTAAAAAAAGGAGCAACAGAGCACTATTCCCCTATAGTAGCAAATCTTTGTCTCCCTCTTTACTATTTACTGAGGAGAAAGTGTCAGCTTTCTTTGAACTAGAAACCATCAAATGGCTGTCAAAGGAGCCCAGTAGGTGCAAAGATTCTCTGAGTTAATAAGTTATTTTATCTTTTTGATGTAGAAATCACTCATTTCTCACATGTAAATATACGAACTAATTTCCTTCTCATTTCAACAGACACACTTGTAATGCTAAATGATGCACCAATATAGTATATGTCCTATGCTGATTCTATGCTTGGAAGGTGTTCCCAGGATAGCAGACTCATTGGCGTGACAACCATGAGAATTTGTGTCTCATATTTCCCACGACAGGGAACATCACTGACCTAAACCCCAGCAATGTTGCTATGAAATTCATTACCATGTTTGCACAAAGTTCATGCTTCTCAGGTGCTGCTCTTGCTCAGTGAGTGTGGTAGGAATACTATAGGAGGTCCATTCCTGAAACATGTGGGACTCTTCATCGGTGACTTTGGTTCAGGATGCCCCAATAGCCTTGTGGAACTCCCCTTAAAAGTGAATTTGCACCTGACCTTACTTCCTTGTTTCTATTCTTCTCTTGGGATCAGACTTGCACCACAGTCTAATGGCTCTCCTGGCCTTCCCCAGCTCCCTCCCCATTTCCTCCTATAGGCATTAGCCCAAATATATTTCTAGCATGTTCAATCCTGTCTTGGTATTGGTCTCTTGCAAGACATGGACTAACTAAACTGCCTCAGAAATTACCAATGCTATTTGTTGACCGTGTGGAGATTCTTAGAGCAGTTTGAGAAGAGCATATTATAATCTGAAATTATGAATATCGGGTATTCATAATACTAAAACTCTGAGAGTTCCAGGAATTTTAGAAAAATTAAAATAGAATTTGTACTGTGTGCTTCATATTTCAGCAGTTTTATTTTAATTTTTTATTGTAACTCTAGTTACAATTATCAGAAGAGTGGTCTCCTAAATGCATCCTTGGCTTTCTCAGACTACCCTTTTGTTTACAGAGGTATGTGCCCAAAATGCGCTTGCTTTCTCTTCCTATTACCTTCATCCCTTACTGTCTTATTCATCCTTCAAGATTGGTTCCAGATGGTTCTGTGAAGCCTTCCCAGCCTTTTCCCAAGCAGAGTATTCCTTTGTGTTTTCTTTGCTTACAAAGAACTGTTACTTAGTATATGACTGATATAGTCACTTGTTATCATATTTGTTACATTACCATGAGATATTTGTGTTCTCTCTCCTGTGGTGGGAGTTTCTTATGGGTGGGTTGCGTTTTCCTTTTTAAATTTTTTTAATGTTTATTTATTTTTGAGAGACCGAGAGAGGCATGAGCGGGGAAGGGACAGAGAGAGAAGGAGACACAGAATCTGAAGCAGGCTCCAGGCTCCAAGCTATCAGCACAGAGCCCAACGCAGGGCTCGAGCTCACGAACCGCGATATCATGGCCTGAGCTGAAGTTGGATGTTTAACCAACTGAGCCACCCAGGCACCCCTGGGTGGGTTGTGTTTTATGAGTATGTGAGTCCTTCTCCTCTCAAAGAGACAGACCAAGAGACAGAGCCCAGCTCACAATATACGCTCTGAGAACACTTACAGAGTTGAATGCAACTACTTTCTTGGTCACTGGCTATTTAACAGGGAAGCACTTGAGAGTTTAGCAAGTTAGAGCCCACCAGTGGGGATAGTTCTTGCTTTTTTTTTTTTCTTTTTGCTTGTCTCTTGACTGCTGAGAAATAATGCTGATCATAAAGTTACATAATGTTCTGTACCAATACTTTTAAAAAAGACAAACATTAATGATTTAAGACCAGTAAATTGAATCTTTTAATTTGAAATTATAACTACCTTCTACAAGCAGAGACTTTTCCCTCAAATTCCTTCCAAAGGGAATGCTGAACTCCACATTCTATTCTCCTTCTCAATATGTTGCAGTATTTTCTACATTATCTCAACATATTCCCCCTCATACTGGACTTGTTAGGAACCATCAGAATGATTTGTGTTTCTGTGAAGAAAATCACCTTTTCCTCCCCTGGGATTCACATCTGTTTCTCCCGTCTTCATGAGCCTTCTGCCAAAGGCCTGAGACTGTTAGAGATTTAATATCTGGACCCTTTTGAAGTCAGAGCAGAGATCAGGTCCTGTCCTTTCATCTGGACATCTATAAAGCTGTGATGTGAGGAGAAAGACTTCTGACTGCTGCCAAATTTTTGTTAGCCTCTAGTCTTTCACTCTTGCCTGTGTCTGTGTGTCGAATTGCACTGGAGATGCAGAAGCAATGGTCTCAAATGACCATTTTATTTTATGGCTTTGTAAAAGCATCATATGAAAATATTGGTGTTCTTTTAAAATATCAGATATAACCCCCTGTGAATGCATTCACCTATGCTTGACTGCGGGCTTCTGTCGAATAATTCAACTTGGGCTAAGCCTTCAAATTAGGGAATGGTGAAATTTGGGTAAGGAACTTCTGGTCACAAGGTGAGGCAAGGTGAATAAAAACTTCACTTTTGTCTTTTCTATTCCTGCAAAATGTAATTGCTCTCTGTTGGGTGTATATAATTTTACTAGATGTAACTGAATGTTTTGAGTTTGATTTTAAATTCATTCATTGTAATAGAAACTCTATATTTTTATGGTGATTTGCAAGGTTTCATATAAGAAGTTTGGCAGTAACTCAGACCCTGTGGGAGGGAGGCTCAGCAAATATTTCTGAGGTTCTTCTCTGGTCCATATGTCTATATATATGGCACCCTATTATAGTCATCTAATCTACTGGTTTTCACTATGAGAACGCATGAAACTTTCAGTGGGTTTTACAGAGACCATGAGGAGCCAGGTAGGAAGCATAATACTCATCTCTGATTTCATATCTCCAAAATATAGAATTCTATCTCTCTTTTGCTAGGAGGAGCTTGGAGGTGAGCACAGATTTCTTTTCCTAAGACTCTCCCTGATCTAAAATCCCCTCTCTAATTTCCTTCCTCTATTGAGCTAGAAGAATTTTACTGGGCATGGAGAAATGATGTGTTGTAGATGACAGGGAATTTAAGCTTTATCTAATTGAAACTTCCAATTTTTTTCTTCCTTTATATCTGAATCTAGACTTCTGCATTAAAAAGCCAGAATTATTGCTAACTTTTTTCTCTGTTTCCTTTATTGCTCTTCACAGTTTAGAGCATTCATTGACACGTCATTGAACAGAGATGAATTTGTGTGTCTTTGGGGAGTTCCTATAATAATCCACATGTCACCTTGCCTATATCAAGATATAATATTCAAAAATAAAGAGGTAACTCACAGCATTTGCAACAATTAATTCAAAATGGATCAACAACATAAATATAAGAGCTAAAACCATAAAACTCTTTGAAGAAAACACAGTGGTAAATCTTCATGACCTTAGATTTTGTCAATGGATTTTTAGATCTGACCAAAAGCATGAACAGTAAGAGAAAAAGAATAGATAAATTAGACTTCATAGAAATTTAAAAAAATTGTGCGTCAAAAGACATTATCAAAAAAGTGAAAAGATAACCTACAGAATGGGAGAAAATATTTTCAAATCATTTATATGGTAAGGATTTAATATCCAGAATATATCAAGAACTCCCAAAACTCGACAAGAGAACAGACAAACAACAAATTTAAAAAATGGGCAAAGATTTGAATAGATATTTCTCCAAAGGATATATACAAATGGGCAATAAACACATGAACAGATGCTCAACATCACTAATCAGTAGGGAAATGAAAATCAAAACCATAAGGAGATACCATTTCATACCTACTAGGACAGCTATAACGTCAAGAAAATGGAAAAATAACAAGTGTTAGGGAAACTGAAACCCTCATCCATTGCTGGTGAGATTGTAAAATGGTGAAGCTTCTGTGTAAAAGAGTTTGATGGTTTCTCAAAAAGCTAGATATGGAATTATCATAAGACTCAGGACTTAACACTCACATCATTGAAAACAGGGGCTCAAATAGATACTTCTATGCCAATGTTGTTTAGAACACTGGAACATTATTCACAATAACTGAGAGATGGAAACTACCCAACAGTCTATCGACAGACAAATGGATAAACAAAATACAGTAATTATATAGGATGGAATATTATTAAGCCAAAGAAAGGAATGAAGTTCTGATACATGCTGCAGCATGGATGAACCTTAAAAATATTATGCTTAGTGACACAGGCAGATGTAAAAGGACAAATATTGTATTGTCCACTTATATGAAATATCTAGAATAGGCAAACTCATAGAGAGAAAAGTACATTAGAGTTTACCAGGAGCTGGGAGGACAGGAGAATAGGGATTACAAAATCTGTATTTAGGATGATGAAAGATAGGGGTGATAGTTGCACAACATTGTGCATATAATTAACATCACTGAATTATAACTTTAAAAATGATTAAAATGGCAGTAAATAAATAAATATGTGGGGGGCACCAGGGTGGCTCAGTCGGTTAAGCATCCGACTTTGGCTCAGGTCATAATCTCATGGTTCTTGAGTTCGAGCCCCACCTTAGGCTCTCTGCTGTCAGAGTGGAGCCAAGCCAGCTTCGGATCCTCTGTCTCCCTCTCTCTGCCTCTCCCTTGCTCACGTGCTCTCTCTTGCTTTCTTTATCTCAAAAATGAACAAACATTTTTTTAAATTAAAAAAATAATTTAAAAATATATGGTTTTGTTCCTTTATATCATGTAGACAATCCAGATGTGAAAGATGAGTTTAAGCATTAGTTTAAGACTAGTAAAAATTGATTTATTTCCAGGAAGATAATTTGGAGTAGAAAGAGCAGTGTTTCATAAGAAGTGTGAGAAAAATAAGTATTTCACCCTTTGTCTGCTAGGTTTCCTGTGCCTAGAAGAGAATTCTCTGAAAGAGACACAGAAGGTTCACTTGAGCCTTGTCATTGATAGCTGATTAAGACAACCCACATCAGAGGATATTGGGGTTGGTGGAAGTTTTCCACTAGCTTCATGTGAGTTTTTCTGCAGGAATTGAAAATTTATCTTAAAATTTTTTATATGTTTGTCTTAGTTACTAAATCTTACAGTTTTTGTCAGTCTCAACAAAACATAATAACTTTCACAAATGCAAAAGTCTTTAGTCAACCTTCGTTCTTTCCTTCCTTCCATCTTCTCTTCCTTCCCTTCTCAGCCCTTCCCTCCCCTCCTCTTCCCCTCCCTCTCCTCCCCTCCTTTCCCAACTTCATAGTTGGCAATAGGATCTACTAATACTTTTATTTTATTTTTTAAAAAATTTTTGGATGTTTGTTTATGTTTGTGAGAGAGACAGAGTATGAGTGGGAGAGGGGTAGAGAGAAAGGGAGACAGAGAATCTGAAGCAGGCTCCAGGCTCTGAGCTGACAGCACAGAGCCCGATGGGAGGCTCAAACCCATGGACTGCGAGACCATGACCTGAGCCAAAATCAGACAATCAACTGACTGAGCCATCCAGGCGCCCCTACTATTACTTTTAAATAATTAACTTTATTTCTGCTTGGATGACCACTTGGATTAGGACTAAACGTTCTTAACTGTTTAACACCTTTCTTCAGGGGAATCTGAAATCTTTGGACTTCTTCCTGTTCTAATTTTTTTTGTAATCTTAACCATTTTGGAAGATAAGGGAGATGACAGAAGTGAAGAGAAAGAGTAAGAAGTAGCCAATAACTAATTTTTAATCCACTTATATGGTAGTTGACCATCACATTTAAAATTTTCCAGAATTATGCTTCTTGATGCTAATATACCCTTATTTGGGATTTGCAAAATAAAAATTGCTGGAAATAGAAAATTGTAAGCTCAAGTCTGTGTAATCATATAAAGGTTCATAATATAAAATGGTATACTAGAGATAAAAATATACACACAAAAACAAACATAGGCATATCACAATCCCAGATTTTCTCTCAAGCTTGTAGTCCTGTTATACAGTCCTTGAACGAGATATGATAAGGGCCTGAAGGAAATAGAGGGAGGGGGAGACATACATTAAACATAAAAGGTACTTATGTAGCTTAAGGATAAAGTATTTGTTATGTCCGAAATTGAAGGAGAATAAACAGAGGACAGTGACTTTGATTAGTACTAGAAAGAAAATAGCTATGGCGAGCATAAAAGAAGGATGGGTAAAGAAAGATAAGTACAAAAAATGGGGACTCTTGGAACACTGGTGGCTTTCTCACACACTTTCCAGAGACTAGAGTGTTGTAGTGCTAGATTACCTGGGTCTTTTGCTTTTCAAGACCGTTTCTGCACTCTGTCAGGCCTGTAGGTTCAGGAGCCTCCTCATCCTCCATAATACACAGGCGCTTATGTTCATGTTGCTCTAGTTTCTGCTGCAAAATTGTTGAAAACCAGAATGAGGTCTCCATCATATTCTAAGTCAAAACACCCCAAATACCCAGGGATACATAGCCTCTGTAGCAAGTTTAACATTTCACAAGACATTTTAACTGTTGCAATCAAAACAACTTCTCTATCGGAAGCAACTGGCCAATTTGACCATTGCTTTTCATGATCTTCTTATAAGGCTGTTATAGGTTCAGTGTTTTGTCATTGACTCATCTGTTCATTGATTCAAGTATATGCTTTGTAATAAGCACCTACCTTTATGAGTGCTTAGTTAGTGACTTTTTGACATAATATGTCTCGAAAAGTTATACCACTTTTCAGGCAACTGCTTTTTCCCCCCCAGAATAGCAAGATTTTCTCCATAAAACACACTGAATAAACATGGTGGTGCTTTGGGGCACCGACTTCGGCTCAGGTCATGATCTCACAGTTTGTGAGTTCAAGCCTTGCATTGGGCTCTCTGCTATCAGCACAGAGCTCATTTTGGATCCTCTGTCTCGCTCTCTCTGCGCCCCTCCCCCTTTTGGGCTCTCTCTCAAAAATAAATAAACATTAAAAAAAACTACGGTGGTATTTTAGCATCATGATTTTAGGCAAAGATATGCTTACCAATTCACTCAAAACAAGTTTTTAGTGAGAGAACAGCATGTGGAACACATTTAAATTGCATACTGTGAAGGATGTACCCAAAATGTTTTCCTCTGTGTACATAAGACAAGTAAAAGAGATGAAACGAAGCATCTTCAGCTAGTTATTCATATGGGTTATTCTGAAGTGTTTTCAAGTGTTCTTATGGTTAATTAGTCTTTATTTTGCCCTAAAGGTATGTTTCTGTGCTATAACTTGAAGTGTAGATTTGAGTGCCAGACAACTATGAGCCTCAAAAAGGTTAAAAAATTGGCAAAGAGAATGAAGAACAAATCCTCCAAAGAATATGTTTCTCACACCCTTTCCTTTTTTTTTCTTTTACAGTTTATTGTCAAGTTGGTTTCCATATAACACCCAGTGCTCATTCCAACAAGTGCCCTCCTCCATGCCCATCACCCCCCTTCCCCTCTCCCCCACCCCCATCAACCCTCAGTTTCTTCTTAGTATTTAAGAGTCTTTTATGGTTTGCCTCCCTCCCTCTCCTTAACTATTTTTTTACCATTCTCCTCCCCCATGGTCCTCTGTTAAGTTTCTCCTGTTCCACTTATGAGTGAAAACATATGGTATCTGTCCTTCCCTGCCTGACTTATTTCACTTAGCATGATACCCTCAAGTTCTATCCACGTTGCTACAAATGGCCAGATTTCATTCTCTCTCATTGCTATGTAGTATTCCATTGTATAGATAAACCACAACCTCTTGATCCATTCATCAGTTGATGGACATTTAGGCTCTTTCCATGATTTGGCTATTGTTGAAAGTGCTGCTATGAACACTGGGGTACATGTGCCCCTATGCATTAGCACTTCTGTATCCCTTGGGTAAATCCCTAGCAGCTATTGCTGGGTCATAGGGGAGTTCTACTGATAATTTTTTGAGGAACCTCCACACTGTTTTCCAGAGCGGCTGCACCAGTTTACATTCCCACCAACAGTGTAGGAGGGTGGCCATTTCTCCACATCCTCGCCAGCATCTATAGTCTCTTGATTTGTTCATTTTAGCCACTCTGACCGAAGTGAGGTGGTATTTCAGTGTGGTGTTGATTTGTATTTCCCTGATGCTGAGTGACACTGAGCATCGTTTCATGTGTCTGTTGGCCATCTGAATGTCCTCTTTGGAGAAGTGTCTATTCATGTTTTCTGCCCACTTCTTCACTGGATTATTTGTTTGTTGGGTGTGGAGTTTGGTGAGTTCCTTATAGATTTTGGATACTGGCCCTTTATCCGATATGTCATTTGCAAATATCTTTTCCCATTCTGTCAGTTGCCTATTAGTTTTCTTGATTGTTTCCTTTGCAGTGCAGAAGTTTTTATCCTGATGAGGTCCCAATAGTTCATTTTTGCTCTTGATTCCCTTGCCTTTGGAGATGTGTAGAGTAAGAAATTGCTGCGGTTGAGGTTAAGGATCTCACACCCTTTTCTATATAGCCCACCATCCATGATTAAGTCTTTTATTACCTTTTAAGTATAAACTGTACTTACTGTAAACTATTTATTAATTATAAGAAGTTGCTTTCATCATTCAATTCATATATTTTTCTAAGATTGTTTGTGTATATAGGGCTTTGGTATTGATAAAAGCATCATAAATTTTCCCATTAAATTTAATAGATTTGTATTAAATAATCAAGTTGCTTCACTTCTCTGAGCCTTCTTTTCCTCATCATAAAGTGGCCCTGGGGGTTCTGTGAGGTTTTAAATTAAGTAAGTGCATAAACAGAAAAAAAATATGTCATGAGTAAATAGTTCCAAGCACTTTAGCAGCATTTATTTATATGCTGATAAATGTTGAATGAACAATAAATCACTTTTTTATGCATTAAAACAGTTATTACATATGAGGTATTAAAACTTCATTCTTTGAAAATAAAAAAAATAAATTTAATGGAGATCGTCACATCTTCATTGTGGCAACATTTCACAAATGAACTAAAGCCATTAAGCAAAGGAATACATTGATGGAATAAAAGAGATGAGTAAGTTATAGCCCTATCCTTGAAGGAACTTGCAATTTTGTTTTAATTTTGTTTTTTACATTCATTTATTTTTGAGAGAGAGAGGAAGAGCACAAGTGGGGGAGGGGCAGAGAGAGAATGAGACACAGAATTTGAAGCAGGCTCCAGGCTCTGAGCTGTCAGCACAGAGCCCGATGCTGGGCTCGAACCCACGAACCGTGAGATCATGACCTCAGCTGAAGTCGGACGCTTAACCGACTGAGCCACCTAGGCACCCCAGAAACTTGCAATATTTTTTGACAAGATGAATAGATTTGTACATAAGAATATACAGTATGTAAAAAGTCATGTAAACTATACACAAATAAGATCACATTTTTTAAAAATAAATAAGCATACCTGAGCTTATACACCCAAACTACTCTTATCTCCTTTAAAAAGTTCTCCTGGAAAGCATACACTGTCATTTCTCAAAAGCTTATTTAATTAAAAAATGAGTTAAGATGACAAAGTAATAGGAATGGTGTCACAGAGAAGCACTGGGATGCAAAATGCCCAGAACATAGGTAATTGATTTTTCCAAAGGGTGACTATCCTTAAGGATCTTTCCATGACCTACTTAAAGAAGAATATTTTCCTTTCAACATTCTCTATATAAGACAATAACAAGGTTCAGAACAGCTGATACAAAGGAGTATTCAATTGCTAAAGTCCCACGTAGGAAGTTAGGTCCAATTCAGATTTCACAGTGTGGACATTTTTGCAATGTGAAACAACCAAACAAACACAAAAGGAATAATGACTTTGAATACTGAGTTGAATAGACTCATTCTAGTATATATTGTTTTCCTTGTTTAAAACCATCGTGGGGAGGCAATGGTGGGAATCAGGGGTAGTTTAATACCTTCTTATTCAGCAGAAACAAGCATTTTCAGAGTATATTTGTGGACATTCAAGAATATTCTAAAGGAGTTTATATGGCAAGAGAAGTGAGGCTAATGAACTTTGTATGTCTGAAAGGGGTCTGCAATAAGCCATAAGCATTGGGACAAGTAAATGGTCACCCCATATGAACCAGGTCAAGATTCAAATTAAGTGAGATGGAAGATAACACTGAGTCAGGACACAAAGAAGTTCCCCAAAGGCATTCTAGAGGCCTCGGGCAAGGCTCTTCAGCCTGCCCTATGATAATGCTTTGGCAGTTAGCGTCAGTGCCATCAGACCCACTCATGTGGCGTGCATATTTTGGTATGTTTATTCCATAATGTGAGTTCATTTCTGTTCAACCAATTCTTTTTTGCCCCAAGTTTAACAAAAGTGTAAACATAAAGGTTCTATTAAGGGGAGGTTCTTGAACTGAATGGATATTGTATACTCTTGACATTCAGATCTGCTGACAAGCAGATATAATATTGGTCCCATTATAGAGTAAACGGGTCCATTAAGTAAACATTCTTGCATTAACCAAGTATTATTATACCAAGGATTGTACATGGTTAGTGCTTAAATTTTCTCTCTCAAAATAGACATAGAGGTTTCTTTAGCACTATACTAATTAATACCTCTATTTCAACAGTATCATCATGCCTAAAAGGGTCACAGCAAGGGACCTCAGACTTTGTAAAGTCTCTGCTGATGCCGGTTATTCTGTGTGTGCCTTTCCTGATTGAGTCTTTGCTCTTCTCCATCCTGCTCCAGCCCCAAGAAACTGACCTGGAAGGACTGCACTGTCCAGGCTGATCTGCCCTCTGGATTTCAGTTGGGTTTGACAAATGCAATGCAGGAGACTGGAGAGTGAGAAGAGGAAGAGATCAGGGTATTTATTCCTGCTGCTCTCTGCCTGGTTTGGCAGTGTCTGCATTCCTTTACGGATGGCCTCAGCTCTTGTCCCAGGGTTACGTCATCCCTCACCATGCTCTAGTACAGCTCTCCTTCAGGACTGCCTGCTGTTACCGTAACATCCTCTCTTGGTTCCTTATCCTTGGTAGCCAATCCCTATATCAAACCCTCTTCGATTTCCCCATTTGAATGGTTTCCTGCCTGAAACAGGTATCTTCCATGTATTATTTTCTCATACATTATTTTTTCTCATTAACACAAATATTATTGATACCATTTCTATAGCAAATTACGTTGAAAGTGAAGTTTGAATACCTTGAATTCACCATTTGTTTGTGCACAAAGGTATTTTTTTATTTATAAATGAACCATTTATCTTTGGTATCCATTAGATTTTTCCATATATTGGCCTCTGTCAAATATTAAAAAATCAATTTAGTTTCTAGCAAACAGAACTAAAAGTGATTCCATGGACAGTTGACTATATGATGACCAAAAACATCTAATGTTAAATGTCATTAAAAACTGCTGCTTGATCATCTCTGTCAGTTTGTGTTACTTAAGATAGAGAGAGCTGGGATTTTATAAATTCCAAGTCTTATTTGAATAGTCTGCATATAAAAGTTGTCTTTTCATTTGGTGAAGGGGTATCCATGAAGCCACGGACCTCTGCATTCTAGTCTCTGCTGGTCAAGAACAACCAGCCTTCAAATTATCATCTTTCAGGAGACCCGAGGTTTTAGGAGCTTGCAAGGATCTGTGAGCAGACTGTGCGAGTTTGCTGTGAGGCACTGGTAAACCCCCAGCAGAAGGGGTGGTGGGTCTCAGCAAGCTATTTCTCACTGAGGTTGTTTCTGCAGATCCTGTTGAAGTAGTGCTGTTGATATTGTTGGATTTTCTGTGAATGTGCTCTGAACCAGGGGAGGCCCAGGTGAGAAGGTGGTTTGTATGAGTTGTGTCATTTCTTTGCTACTGGGAGAACCAGAGAATGGTTACTAAATGCTTTTATTGGTTGCTGAAAAGCCAAAGGAGATGGTACTGCAAGGAAATGGAATTAGCCTGGAGAAGATATGGCTGAAGCCTAAGGTTGCATGTAAAGTGTTCCTCTGTTTGGCACTTGAAAATTTAAGTCACTTCTATTGCTTTTCAGTAAGTCAACCTTCATATTAGATATTTGGGACTCTCACACATTATATTTTTTTATTTAATTCCCACAATGCCACTGTGAGAGTTATCACTCTAAAGGTCACAAAACAGAGGTGCCTTGGTGGCTCAGTCAGTTAAGAGTCCGACTTCAGCGCAGGTCATGATCTCGTGGTTAGTGAGCCCTGCATGGGTCTCTATGTCAATAGCTCAGAGCCTGGAACCTGCTTCGGATTCTGTGTCTCCCTCTCCCTCTGCCCCTGTCCTGACTGCACTCTGTCTGTCTCTCTCTCAAAAATAAACATTAAAAAAATGTTAAAGATCACAAAACAGAACCATACCTACTGAAAAGTTGTAACTTAGATTTGAATCTAGATTTGACTGACTCTCAGCCCTTGCTCCTTCCACTGTATATAGTTTCCTTCTAGAAGGCTTGTTACAACTTACTTAGCACGATCATCCATAAATTACTATTATTATCCCCATTTTAAAAATGAGAAACTAAGAATCAAAACCATCTAACCCCCTTCCCCAACATATTTTACCATCCACATTATCATTATTTTACTCTGCCACTGTCTTAATCACAATATCTTGACTACTGCAGAAAATTTTTATCCAAAGAAATAAAAGTTAAAAATAATTTCTATGTTCCTTCTAGGAACTTCCTGAAAAATCCATTTTTCATGAACATAATACTGTTTGGCTTTTCAATAGATAGCATCAAACAATTCTTTGCTTTCTATGATTCTTCCATACCCTCACCTCATAGCCCTCATTTGCCACACCCACCAATCCTAAAACATTCTTTTGTAATCTTTATCCAATCCTAATTAAGCCTCATCCTTTGCCTTGAACGGCTTGCTTTAAACCAAACCCCAAAACCTCACAAATATCACAACTTCGCTCTCTTCCTTCCAACATGCTACAAATTCATGGTCAAAGCAATGTTCTCCCTTACTGAGGTAAGCAATAAACTTAGATCTAGCTTTTCAACAGGTTATTTTGGTGGTATTTTTGAGGATCCAGCATTCAGCAGCATTAACACTTAGAGACGTAAGTAATCACCCCACTTTATCAATATATGAAGAGGTGGAGCTGAGATTCAAATCCAGGCATTCTGATCCTGAAGCCATCTCATAAATAGCACACTGTTTTGGCTCCAATAGGCTATAATATCAGAAGAAAATGTGACAAGTTATTTAGCAGAAATGTTATTACTTGGTCACTAGAGTGCTTAACACAGTCCCTGATGACTTAGTCATAGAGCATTATTATCTTTTAGGTATTGCCCTCCCTAATGTGGGTGGGCTTTACCCAATTAGTTGAAGGCCTAAATAGAAAAAAAGACGGACTCTCCCATTAGAAAGAAGAAATTCTTGCTGCCTGACTACTTGAGCTGGGAAATCAGTCTTTTACTGCCTTTACCTAAAACTGAAGCAACAACTTTTGTTGTGTCTCAAGACTGCCAGCTTTCAGATTAGAACTTACACCATCAGGTCTCTTGGACTCACACTGCAATTGTACCATAGACTCTTCTGGGCCTCCATCTTGTTGACTGCAGACCTGGCGACTTGTACTTGAACATTTAAAGTTGATCGCAAAAAGAGGAAGAGAAAACAAGGAAGACTGAGGATCAGATGAGGAAGTAAGAGAAAGACCAGGAGAATGTGGTATCATCCAACCTCTAAAAGGAGAATTTCAAGGAGTGTCCGGTTGTATTAAATGCCAAAATATCAGAGTATGAGGCCAAGGCAATTCCCAATGTATACAGCAATGTGGTATAGTTGATTGTGATCTTTATAGGAGTAATTTCATTAGAATAAGAATGAAGCCAGATTATAAGGCCTGAAGAGAAAATTGTATTTTTGGTTAATGAGTTATATTAGACAGAAGTGGTTAGTTCTATCTCTTTCATAACACCACTGAAAAGATAGCAGAAGTTTTTTCTAAAAGTGATAAAACCAGAAGACCAAAAAACTAAATGATGAGATTTCAACAAGCTTTTGAAAGATGAAAAATGGATGGACCCGAGTAACTGATTTAGCAGTCTAGAAAGAGGTAAAGTGAATGCGGTAGTAGGAGGAGCAGGCAGACAAAGAACAATGTTTCAGAGCCCTGGAAGAACTTGTGTCTCAAAGCATTAGGGACCTTTGAAAGATCAGTTGGCAATTTGTTTATGAAACAGTTTTTCACATCTTTGCCTCCAGTCTTCAGCCAATGGGTATCTTGTCTTCATACCACAGAAGAGTGGAACTTTTCTCTCTAGGAAGGTTGAATCTTTCCCCAAACAATATGAGAATTCTCCCAACTTCATTTATACACACCAGGTAGGAGAATAGAGAATCACCTTCAGGGAAAACCTGCCTGTGGCTAAACACACACACACACACACACACACACACACACGCACACAGATCCTGATATTTGTGTGCCCTTCAATTAAAAAGCCAGCTTACTGTTAAGTGATATCCACCACTGACAAATTCTGCTCAGGCAAACAGAGCTCCAAATGTGAAATACAGCAAGAAAAATAAAGAACAAAACAGCAAACAAAAAATTTAGAAAAAGAATAGAAAATGCAAAAAGGATCAAGAAACTTCAAAAAAAATTTTAATAGGATCTTCACAGAGTTACAAGATGATATTGCATCCACAAAACTAAACAAAATGTGATAAAAAGTGAATTGCCAAGCCTAAGAATGGGCTTTTGGATATTAAAAATATATGAGAACCAAAAGAATCAATAGGAGGGGTGAAAGGTTAAGTCAAGAAAACCTTTCTGAAAATAGATAAAAAAGAAATGGATAATAGAAGAAAGTCAAAACAAATTTAAAGGATGTGTGTAGGAGTAATATCTGAGTAATAAGAGTTTCAGAAAGAAAATAGAAAAGTATGAAAATTCCTTAAATTGAAAAAATTCCTAGAACTGAGGGATACAGGTTTCCAAAATAAAATGACCCACTGGATGTCCAGCCATACAAATAAAAAGAGGCAAATAAGGACCAAAAAAAAAAAAAAAAAAAAAAATCTTAAAAGAATCCAGAGAGAAAAAAAATCAGGTCATATATAAAAGTTAGATTCTGAATGCCATTCATAGGAATTCTGAACAGCATTAGGAAGCCTTGGGATCTAGGGAAGAACACATCCAATACAGGGGAAAGTTGAAGAGCAGTTTCAGATGACAAGGGAAATCCCTTCACAGTGGCTATGTAGCCAGGAAAGAAAGGATGTGGAATGTGTCAGGAGTCTTGGTTGCTGTAAAACCCAGGGTAAACAGGATTAAAAGGCATGAAGAACTCACTACCAGCAGTAAGATAGGCGATCAGCCTGGCCCTGATTTAGCCTCTGGTTCAGGGCCTTGACCAGCTACTGCTTGTTCCTGCATCTCTACTGAGGCACACAGCAGGGAACTCTAAGCTGATGAAAGTGTACGCTTAAGCTACCCAGGGGAAGTTATCCCTACCACAAAATCTTCTCTCAGGTCTTTTTATTTGTGAAAGCTTTCTTATATGTGCTCTCCAATTCCACTGAGAATTTCCTAAGGTGGAAACTTTCCCTTATAGGGACAACCTATTCTCCAACTGACTTTAGTCTCAATAATTACAGGTTACATTGAATATTACATGTTATATGACATGTGCTTTTCAAGCAATTGGTTGTTTGCTTTTGTGACAAAGACACTCTTTTGAAGTACTTGTGTAATTTAGGTACTGGATTTATTTTCTTAACAACTGGCACCAGAATGCCTTTTGAGGAGGAAACTACCTTTGAGGAAATGACTTGATTAGCCACTGGGTAGAAGGTGGGGCCCTGCGGGGTGTGGTGTTCAGCAAAATCAAAGCCACAAAAGAGCCTGGGTAAATTGCTCTTATGAGAATTATAGAATTTCTTTTGTTTCTGAGAGGGAGAGGTGGGGAATATAGGGAAGCAAAGAAGGGAGGAGAGCAGAGAGTAGAAAGAGGAAATTATGGTAATGTGCTGGATAACAGGAAGTAAAGCAACAAGTGGAAAAGTTAGGATGGCTGAAGGATTTTCTATGAAGAGGTATACTGAAGACTCAACATAAAGTATTTGGATTTCTATAACTAAAGACGCTTGCTTGCCCATGCCATACCAAGTCTAAAAAAACCATATTCACAAATGGATATGCAAATTGGCTTGAGGATAGAGACGGTTTTTATGTTTCCGTCAACTTGATGTTAAATAGAGACAGCAGGCCCAGAAACAGAACTAACCTCCAAAAATGGGATTTCCACACTACGCAAAATGAGAGTTCAAGCCTAGACCTGTTTGGATTTCAAGAGTACAAGACTCCAGCTGATACGGAGGTTGTATACCTAGTAATGCCTCACAAACATGACAAAGTTTTAAGTGTGACTTTCTTTTCTTTAATGGCTGATTTTTCCTCTCTATTGTTTTAACCTAAAGCATGTTCAGTGCAAGCCAGAGCTCGGTTTTCATTTAGTTACTTTCAGAAAACCCTGTGTGAAGTTAATTACATCTAATGAATGGTATGTTTTTTGTGAGTTTCCCATGTTTCAAAAATGAGGCCAGTTTCTTATTAAATAAGGTTTTTGAAAAATCTAATTTCATTATGCACAGTTGTCCATTGTTTCCCTTATTTTGTGGTGATTATTAGTATTACTTTAAAAACCCAGTTACTATGTTCCACATATGTGCTCTGTTTGTTCCTCTGTCCACCCTCCTTCCCCCTCTCTCCATAGATAGATATATTTTTTCCCTGTTACCTGCCCATTATCCAGTTTCTCTTCTTTATAACTAGAAATTTCATTTCTTGGCAGCTAGCCCTCATAGCACAGGAGTGAAAGTAGAGCTTAACTGATCTTCCATTTCCTTTTCCTACTTGTCCTTCACTGTCATTTTTCTACTAGACTAATTTTCTTTTCTGCTGACCCTCACAGATTAATTTAAAAGGCTCCTCTGTGTTAGTTCAAAGATATTCTATAGTTAACATTGCTTCCCTATGCTTCTGATTAAATTGGTCTCCATAATGAAACTCATCTCTGTTATAATTAACTGATTTCTTTAAATACCAGAAGGCATCATTTTACTTTTCTTTATCTCCAATATCAGGGCATGTTCTTTTAACAAGTCAATACTTCTCACTGCACTTAACAGAACAATGCCTGTGATAACAGACATCTTCCTACTAACCTACTATTTATTTAGAAGATCGCTGTCTGACTTCTTGACTTGAAAGTTGAACACAGTGAATCTGTTCTTAGAGCTGAATGAGTGATGTCAAGCATAATTTCTAATCTCCTATTTCAAGGTTTAGTTCATTTGCAAAACAGGACACCAAACTCCCATTAGACCATCGCCAGGCAATGTTGTTAAATAGCGTAGTTAATTATTAGGATCTGCACATAGCTCGGGTAATCAATGTAAAAGATAAAGAAAAAATAAGAATACTGCTGCTCTCCAGGCGCCCAGGTGGTTCAGTTGGTTAAGCATCTGACTTCAGCTCAGGTCACGATCTCACGGTTTGTGAGTTCAAGCCCCCTGTCGGGCTCTGCGATGACAGCACAGAGCCTGGTTCATATCCTCTGTCTCCTTCTGTCTCTGCCCCTCTCTAGCTCATGCTTGTGCAGGCTCTCTCTCTCTGTGTGTCTCAAAAATAAATAAACATTAAAAAAGAATACTGCTACTTCTCTAGCTCTTGCACTAGATAACAGATACACTTGCTCTCTGTTTTCCTTAAAAAAAAAGAAAAAAGAAAAATTGAAGCCACCAGAAGAAACACCCTCATTTCCCTATGTGTGGCCATTAGAATTGCCAGCCTCTACACTCATCCTCTCTTCCTTTTTCCCAGGTCCATTCCTATCTTCAAGACCCAGCATCTCCATGTCAACTTGGTATCCCATCCTCTCTTACTTGCTAAAAAAAATTTACCCTACTGATTATTTTCTCCTCCTATATTTTTGGTTTTGACCTATCCCATTAGCATTTAAATATGTCTTAATGTTTCCCATCTTAACAAAAATTTCAACCCTGCACCCCCCTCCTCACAACTATTTTAGGGTTTTCCTGCTTTTTACAGCCAAACTTATGAAAAAGTTCTCTATGGTCACTGCCTCTGTTTTATTACATCCTGTTTGTCCCGCCACACTCCATCTGGCTTCCATCCCCATGATTCGACCAAAATGACTCTCTCTAAAATCACCAGAGACATTTTCTATTAAGATAAATGTACAATCTACTGCCTTCATTCCGCCTGGTTTCTCCTTATTTGACCCAGTTTACCATATTTGCTTCTGTAAAACATGACTCCCAAGGCTTCCATCACTAACCCACTCTCTGATTTTAAACTTCTTTCTCTGGGCATTCCTTTTCAGCCTCCATTTCTGGATATTTCTTCTATTTCTTTAAAGTTTATTTATTATTTATTTTGAGAGAGAGCGAGAGAGAGAGAGAGAGAGAGAGAGAGAGAGAGAGAGAATGCCAAGCAGGCTCCACACTATCAGTACAGAGCCCACTGTGGGGACCCCATGAACTGTGAGGTCCTAACTTGAGCTGAAATCAAGAGTTGGATACTTAAGTGACTGAGCCACCCAGACCCTCTTCTACTTTTTTTTTTTAGTGTATATTTATTTTTAAGAGGGAGAAGGACAGAGTGTAAGTGGAGGAAGGGCACAGAGAGAGGGAGACACAGAATCCAAAGAAGGCTCCAGGCTCTGAGCTGTCATCACAGAGCCCAATGCGGGGCTCGAACTCATGAACTGTGAGATTGTTACCTGAGCCGAAGTTGGATGCTTAACCGACTGAGCCATCCAGGTGTCCCCCTCTTCTACTTTTTGATTTAAACTATTTGCTGCAGCAGCTCAGGGCTTGATCCAGCTTCTTCCGCTTCTAATCCTACTCTTCCTCATGCACTCATATATTTTCAGAGGTTTTACTTCCCATCTTTTCTCCTAAGATTAATCTAAATGGCAGTGAATGTAAGGAAGGTTCTGATGATTCCTGTTGCTGGAGAGCCTTTTTGTCTCTAGTCAGGGAAACATTCGCAGAAATGGGTATGTACAGCAGCTGACATTTTGCCCTCCCCACATGGACAAATAAACAAAACGAGGACTTCTTTAACAGATCATGAGTCCTTTGAGGAATTCTGTCTTTCCTCAGGTCTCAGTGTGACAGCACTCAAAGGATCTTTGATTTTTTTTTAAGTTTATTTATTTTGAGACAGAGAGAGACAGAAAGAGAGACAGAGGCAGAAAGAGAAGGAGAGAATCCCACACAGTTCCTCACTACCAGTGCAGAGCCCAACATGGGGCTCGAACCCACCAATTGTGAGATCATGATCTCAGCCAAAACCAAAAGTCGGGCACTTAACCAGCTGAGCCACCCAAGCGCCCCTTTAGTTTGTTTTTAAGGTTCTCATTTTAGCTTCAAAAAGGCTATTTCTTACATTGGGTCATTGCTTATTTCCTCCCAAGCAGAGCACATATTTCTAGGCTTTTGATAATAGACTTATTTTTATGACCTGGACACTTGATAATCATCTTACTTTTTTCAGGCATAACTTAATCAAGATTAATTCTCTATTGGAAGAATTATTTAAAATATTTACTCTAGAAAATGCCTTAAAACTTTTTAGTGCAATGTAATATTTTGGAGTTGAATGGGCTAGGCAGCATGATTACTTCAATTACTTCGGAAAACTTTACCTAACTGGGAATTTTTTTAGAACCATTTTTTGAATATTGAGAAATGTCAGCACAGTGAAAAATTCCTTCTCTATGGGAACTACTTGCTGCTGGATCAATCAGACTGAAACTCCTACTTTTATGACATGGTAACTGTATTTGATCCTTGATGGGAGATTTCTTTAAGGAATATTGACTTCTTCAATTAACCAGTTTAAAATCTCTCATTATAATGAATAATTATGTACAACAGTAGAAAGGTATGTGCTTTGAAACTCGGCCAGCTTAAGTTCAAATGCTGACTCAGCCACCTGTTACCTGTGATATTTACTAGATGGTTTAACTTTCCTGATTTTCACTTTATCACCTTTTGTTTCTTTTTAAGACTTTAATTTTTTAGAGCAGTCTTAGGTTTACAACAAAACAGAGGGTAAGGTATAGAGATTTCCCATAAATGTAACCTCCCCCATTATCAGCCTCATTCATCAGTATAAATACATTTTACCAAGGATGAACCTACATTGACACATCATAATCACCCAAAGCCTGTAGTTTACTTTAAGATTCCTTCTTGATGTTATACATTCTATGGGTTTGGTCAAATGTATGATGACATATATCCATCATTACAACATCATACAGAGTGTTTTCACTGCCTTAAAAATCCTTTGTGCTCTGCCTATTCATCTCCTGTTTCTCCTCCCTCTCTACCCCTGGTGGCCACTAATCTTTTTATCATCTCTATAATTTTTCCTTTTCCAGAAAGTCATGTAGTTGAAATAAAACAGTATGTATGAAGCACTTTCAGATTGGCTTCTTCTACTTGGCAATATGAATTTAAAGTTCCTTCATGTTTTTTCATGGCTTGATAACTATTTCTTTTTAGTGCTGAATAATGTCCCATTGTCTGGATGTACCACTGTTTATCCATTCACCTACTAAAGGACATCTAGGTTGCTTCCCAGTTTTGCCAATTATGAACAAAGCTACTATCATCAACCATGGCATATTTGTGAATGTGTTTTCAATTCCTTTGGGTAAATACCAAGGAGTGTGATTACTGGATCAAATGGTAAGAATACATTTAGCTTTTTAAGGTACTGCCAAACTGCTTTCCAAAGTGGACTGTACCATTTTGCACTCCCAACAGCATGCCTGAGAATTCCTGTTGCACCACACCCTCATTAGCATTTGGTGTTGTCAGTGTTCTGGATTTTGGCCATTTTAATGGGTATAGAGTGATATTTCATTGTTGTTTTAATTTGCACTTCCTTGATGACCTATGATGTGGAGCATCTTTTCATGTACTTATTTGCTATCTATATATTATCTTTGGTAAAGTGTCTTTTACGGTCTTTGGCCCATTTTTTAATTAGGTAGTTTGATTTCTTACTGTTGAGTTTTAAAAGTTCTTTGCATACTTTATATATAACAAACCCTTATCAGGTATGTCTTTTGCAAAAATATCCTTGCAGTAGGTGACTTGTCTTCTAATTCTCTTGAAATTGCCTTTCACAGAGCAGAAGATTTTGATTTTAATGAAGTCAGCTTATCAATTATTTCTTTCATGGATCATGCTTTTGGTGCTATTATTTAAAAAGGCACTACAACACTTAAGGTCATCTATGTTTTCTCCTATGTTGTCTCCTAGAAACTGCATAGTTTTGTATTTTACATGTAGGTCTATGATCCATTTTGAGGTAATTTTTGTGAAGGGTATAAACATTTGTAGGTAAATTTCTTTGCATGTGGATGTTCAGTTGTTCCAGCTCCATTTGTTGAAGAAACTATCTTTCTCTTTTGTATTGCCTTTGCTCCCTTGTCAAAGATCATTTGACTTTATTTATGTCAGTGTATTTCTGGGCTCTCTATTCTCTTCCATTGATCTATTTGCCAATAGCTTCACTAATACCACAATGCCTTGATTACCATAGCTTTAGAGTAACTATTAAAGTTGAGTAGCATTAGTCTTCCAAATTTGCTTTTTTTTCCCCCTTCAATATTCATGTTGGCTATTTTGGATCTTTTGCCTCTCCATATAAATTTTAGAATCATTTTGTTGGTGTTCATAAAATAACTTGCTGGGATTTTGAATGAGATTTCATTGAATCTATAGGTCAAATTGGGAAGGACAAACATCTTGACAATATTGAGTGTTCCCATTCATGAACATAGACTATCTCACCATTTATTTAGCTCTTCTTTGATTTTGTTTATCAGAGTTTTGTCATTTGCCTCATATAAACATTGTACATATTTTGTTAGATTTATACTTATTTCATTTTCTTGAGTGCCAATGAGTGGTGTTATGATTTTAATTTCAAATTCTATTTATTTATTTTTGATATATAGGAAATGAGTTGACCTCTGTATTTTAAACTTGTATTTTACAACCTTGCTATAATTGCTTGTTAGTTCCAGGAGACTTTTCTTCAATTCTTTTGGATTTTCAACAGAAAATCCATGTCAATTGTGAGCAACAATATTTTATGTCTTCTTTCCCAATCTATGCTTTATTCCTTTTCTTGCCTTACCACATTAGCAAGGATTTCTAGTATAATATTGAAAGGGAGTAATAAGAAGGGATATCCTTGCTTCATACCTAATCTTAATGGGGAAGTTTCTAATTTCTCACCATTAAGTATAATATTAGTTAGCTATAGGCTTTTCGTAGATGGTCTTTATCAAGTTGAGAAAGTGCCTCTCTATTCCTAATTTACTGAGAGGTGTTTTTAATTTTAAAAATGTTTTCTAATGTTTATTTATTTATTTTTAGAGAAAGGGTGGGGGGAGGGTCAGAGAGAGAGGGGGACAAAATCCCAAGCAGGCTCCATTCTGTCAGAGCAGAGCCCAACACAGGACTTGAACTCATGAACTATAAGATCATGATCTGAGCTGAAATCAAGAGTTGGACGCTTAACTGACTGAGCCACCCAGGCACCTCTTTTAAATTTCTTAAATCATAAATGGGTATTGGATTTTGTCAAATGCTTTTTCGGCATCTATTGATACAATCGTGTTATTTTTCTTATTTAGTCCATTGATGTGATAGATTACGTTAATTTTCAAATGTTCAACCAGTCTTGCATATCTGGGATAAATTCCATTTTGTCAGGGTGTATAATTGTTGTCACACTTTTTTAGATTTGATTTGCTGTTATTTTTTTTAAGTATTTGCTTTATGTTCATGAGAGATATTAGGTCTATAGCTTTCTTGCACTGCATCATTTTGGTATTATGGTAAGAGGATGAGTTAGGATGTATTCCTTCCACTTCTATATTCTGAAAGACACTGTAGAGAATTGGTATAATTTCTTCCTTAACTGTTTAGTACAATAGATTGGTGAAACCATCTGGTCCTGATGAATTCTGTTTTGAATAAATTGGTTTCAATTATGCTTATGTTGTAGGGTTACTGTGATCATTAGGTGAAATAATGGATAGAAAATATCTGGTAGTAATAATAATTATAGTAATAATAATTAAATCACTGGTCAGGATCAAAAGCTTCCTCTAGATATCTATGTGCTTCTGAGATGGACATATTTCCAGTTAGATATAATAATAATTAAAATGTGAACAAGATTTTGCAACTCTTTGTGCATATTTTATATAATTTTATTCATTAAAATAGCCACCTGTTTGACAGGACTTACCCCTGTTTTGGATGAGGAGGTGAGGAGGTAGAGTAGGGAAGCTGCTAGGTATATTTTTTAAGCTTTCCCACTTAGGTTGGTGCCAGAGTCAGGTGGTGAAATCACAGTCTCTCATTCACTTACAGTGCATTGACAGGGCTAAACCTACATAGATTGAAGTGAATCTTAGATAAACTATAATAATATTCAACATGATGTGTTACAAATAATAAATTTTTCATGATTGTCAAATAAACGAGTGTGCCTAGAGATATTACTAAGTGTGGCAGAAACCTAATGCTTCTTTTACTTTTTTATTTATGATAGTCAAAGCAATTAAATATTAAATCTATTTGCAATACAAACTGAAGGAAAGCTCGAAGATACTTATAATGTTAAATCATTTTTATTACAGTTGGAAATAACTTCTTTTAAGATAACCAAAGGAGTTTTATATTATTTCTCATGTGATGTGTTTCAATCTAACTTAATGTTTCTGATACTTCAGGTGGAGTGTTTTAGAGTTTTGATCATTCTAGTATGTCAATTTCACATCCTGCTCCTAAGTTAATGTTTTTAATATCTAGTGTGTAATCAATTTCTTATTTTTTACCCCTAACACATGCACCCACACACTCAGACTTAAATATTTCACTAACTACTTAGTGAAGCTTTAACCTTTTGTTCAGGGCACAATGTGAGAACATAACTGAAATTAATTTTTTTAACGTTTATTTATTTTTGAGAGAGAGAGAGAGAGTCAGAGCATGAGCAGGGAAGGGGCAGAGAGAGAGAGGGAGACACAGAATCTAAAGCAGGCTCTAAGTTCTGAGCTGTCAGCACAGAGCCCAGAGAACATAACTGCAATTAAAAGCTTTTTGACCAATTGGACAGTTAATTAACTATACTATTTTCAACTACTATTGCAGTCTGAAGAAAATAACACAAGTAGAAAAAAAAGGACTTGACTGAGTTACTGTTATCTGGAATTATTTAAAAATTCATTGTGTTGTGGGGTGCTTGGATGGCTCAGTCGGTTAAGTGTCTGACTCTTGGTTTTGGCTCAGGTCATGATCTCATGGTTCGTGGGATTGAGCCATGGGTCATGCTCTGCACGGACTGTGCTGAGATTGCTTGGGATTCTCTCTCTTCCTCTCTCTCTGCCCCTCCCCTGCTCTCTATCTCTCTCTAAAAATAAATAAGCTTAAAAAAATCATTATGTTGTGTTAGAGAATAATTTTTTAAAAGGAAAACTCATGATTTTCATACAAATATAAAATGAACATATGTCAAAGATCTTATCTCATTATTAAATTAGGAAACAAAAAAAAAAAGATGTTACAACTAGTTCAGAGATGCCAAAAAAACAAAGACATTTATGTATCAGGAATACTGAATAAATGTGGAAATATCTGCAGCACAGGCTTTCTCTCCCCCTACTCCTTTCTCTGGGAGTGGAATGTAGGGGCGGGGCTTCCCTCCACTGAATAGAATACATAATGCCTATCAATAGGCATTACTGACTGCACTGCTATCAGTGTTCTATAACTCAGAGTTGTAAAATAGCCTAAAGATAATAAAGGCCAAAGAGCCCCCATGGAATCAGTCACTTCACCTTAATGACTATGCTCTGAAGCCTTAAACAGTACATGGTTTCCCACTGAAGCACACATTTTCCCCTACCCTTGGTGATAGGACCTTCTATGTTATGAAACATTATCAATATTCACTGTTTTAGTTTTAATGTAGCTTACCTTGGGACAGAAATACTTGTTTACTTCTTAGAACAAACCTGAATGTCAATAGAATTCATGAGGTTCCATATTGGCATGAAAGAATGAGCACGGGGTAACCTCTAAGCTTGTATGTTTTGGTAAAGTCATGGAAAAGTTAAGTAAGTGATTTGAACCTTTGGATAATCTTTACAGTTTCTTCCAAATCTGTGATTCCAAATTCCAAATCTAAGAATTTCTTGCAGAGAAATAATTTCTTTGTCCCCTAACCCAGCCCAAATCTACTGAATCAATCTTTGCAAGTGGAGTGAGAGGTTTCTAGAACTGGGCACTTTTCCAGCCCTTGAAGAGGTAGTGAGATCCCGAAGAACATGTTCTAATTTGCACATTGCTACCTGCTGTTCACAAATTTGATACAGAATCTCATCTTGAAGTTAAGCAAGAGACCATGGCTCTGTTTTTAACAAGCCTCAGTGACTGGACCTGGTAATGCAGTGACCAGAGGTGTCCCAACAGCAGGGTTTGCTTGCTGCTGGTGTGAAAAGCCTCTTTAGCAGCCTTTATTTGGAACTGCAAGCAAACATCAAAGGGAAAGGGAAAGGAAAAGGAAAATGGAGATTTGCTATTTTTTAGAAGGTCTGTTATTTGAGGAATGTTGATATCTTCATTTTTGAGAGCTTTCAAAATTGTTCTGTTTGTTTCTCACTATGATCAATGAGCTTGAATAGCTTAGCTTATTGCATTTGTTGTAGCTTGTATTTTTCTCTTGATGAGAATGCAGTTCTTGTTAGCATTAACGACAATTCCACATTGCTCTTGTCCCAATTTGCCAACTGTCTTTTTCCTTTCGGAAAATGAATATTTTCTCTCTTTCCTAAAACTTCTCCAGCCTTAAAAATTTAGGTGGATTTAAAATGTGTTTTAAAGCCCATTCTTCTGTAACTTCCAAATATTTGCAAGTTTTATCTTTCAGCAACTTATTTGGTACACATATGAGTAAATAAGTGATGAAAGTATATATGAAATTAAGAATTTAATTTCTTTAGAGGAATGCTTAATGCACTCTTCATTAAGAAAAAAATATACATTTGCCACAAACTCCTTTAGCATGTGTGTGTGTGTGTGTGTGTGTGCGTTTTTCTACATCTGTTATAGACTCCTAAGATTATTTTTGTATAAACTGTAATTGTCCTTTTTTAGAAATCAATACAGAATAACAAGGCATATTTCCTCCAGATAATAGTAATTCTTTAAATGGAAAATAACTTTGGCCGTTGTTTCATTTTTTAAAGGTTCAAATTATTTTAGTGTGATAAATGAGCAGTCCCTGGATATTCTTAATAACTATATACTGTTGGCTTAAGACCTCACTTTGCCCAATTTATGATTGAAATGCTTCACTTATAGTTAGATGTAACACAAATAGTTCTTGTGCTTGACTATGATAGAATTTGGAAACTATAGTTTTGATTAAACTAGTATCCTCATAGAGATTAGAGAGTATAAATAGATATTCCTATAGCCACCTTGATATCTTGCTTTTGCTTCAGCTTCATTGACTAATCTGGGAGTGATTTTACAGTTTATTTGAAACTCAAAGTAGATTACCATATGAATCAGTAATTAATAAAATCTTGAAATGCCCCAATGATAATACTGATCTTTTTAAAGACAACACTTCCCCAGCTCATCCTTGGTATTCTGAACATGGCTGACCCTTCTGAGGAGGAAGAAAAAGAGCCTGTTCAGGTCATGACCAGGATCTTCTGCTCTCGCTGGTCTCTGTGATTCTTGTATTCTTGGAACCTTAGTTTGGTGATGCATTTAGAGTCCCCTCTCTAGCCTCCTGGACTCAGCTTTGTACATTGCTCTGGCGCTAGTTTTCTCAATGACCCACATCTTTCCCCCTGAATTACTGTGGAAGTCCAAATTCAGTCTTGTAATTCTCCACTATTTTCAATGGAAGACAAATTCAGTCTTGTAATTCTCCACTATTTTCAATGCATCCAGAATAATCTTTCTTAAAACCCAAATTCCAACCTGCCATTCTTTGCCTTAGAGTCTACAGTGATAACTCTTTCCCTTCAGCTCCTTTAGGAAGGGAGAGAGAAGCCCAATTTATGGCTCCAGCCAGACCTCATGCCATGACTCAAGACACATCCTATGTTCTAGCTAGGCATTATAGAGTAGGGTGCCCCCACTAGTGGCATCAGCACTACCTGGGAACTCGTCAGACATGCAGATTCCTCAGGGTTCCACCCCACACCTACTGAATCAGAAACTCTGGGATGGAATCCAACAATATGTATTTTAACAAGCCCTCTAGGGGATTCTGAAGCAGTCTCAAGTTTGAGAATCTCTGCTATCCTCTCAAACACCTAGAATTCTAAAGCATTCTTTCTCTTTCTCACTTACAGAATTACCTGCCCTTCCTCCCCCAACTTAGTTCCTAGTGCTCTGCTCACATCCTCTTCATTGGGCTAACTCCTGTTTGTCCTTCAGTACAAGATGAAACTTCATCTGAGTGTTCTGTAAATCCCCATACTAGGTCCCACATCCCTTCTTTGTGTCCCCATGCAAAATTCGTGCTATCTTTATGCTAGCCCTTGCCACCTAACAGCCTGATATTCTGCTATCACGCTTCCTTCTCCAACTCACGATTACAATCACTGCAAGAGTAGGGCAGTAAGCTGATGGTTCATGAAATTCCCTTTTTCTCAGTTATAAGCATAATGCCTGAAGCAAAATAGATCAATAACTGTGAAACAAATGTTTATTGGGTAAATATGCTACCTATTTACTTTACATCAGCTTTTGTCATTTTGAATGACTGATGTCATTTCATATGTATATATGAAATGTATGTTTCCTTAGTTTGATTTTAAGATTGAAAAAGATGCTCAAGAGTACAGGTCACTTTTTTTGGTATATCTTCCTTTTCTTTCTTTCAATAATACTAAACCAAAATCTTCTGCACATGGACTTTCATTTCAAAGCGTTCTCTGAAATGACATACAAGTAAATCCTTAGCATCTCTGATTATTATCAGGAGGAGGATGGGAGTATGGGCAGAATGATGTTTGTACCTAGACTAATTTTGAATAAGCCTTCACTATTCATTTTTGTTCATGCATGCTAACATGTACTGACTAATAGTATACAAAGTCTTCTGGAATTTTCTTGGAAGACTAGATTTATTTATTTATCTGGATTTTTAAAGTATGTTCTCCCATTGCCAAGGCTGTAGTTTTTTCACATAAGTAATAGCATTTATTCCAGATAAAATACTGACAATCAAAAGCTAGTGAGTTCCCAGAATCACTGAATGATTTCTACCAAAGAAATTCTACCTGAACTAGCACTCCCATTGGTAAGTAGAAGAGTAAACAGAGAAGTCTTCAAGGTATATCTTAATAGTTTCCAGGTTCATGCTTACTAAAATCAGTAGATACGCTGAATTGGGGTCCTATCTTATGGACTAACTTCTGAAACTCTAGTTCAGAAATGGTTACTGAAGATAACCTAAAAAATATTTCAAATATGGAATCACTGCTAATGCCAATACTGTGAAATATCACTAATTACTTCACTTCCATCTTAAAGCAAATAAGAAGTATATATTGAAACATGTTCCCTGAAGTGATCCAGGTTCAGTCCCTAGAATATAATATATAATGTAGAAGAGAATAAACTTATAATAACATGGGAATTTTAAAAGGATTAGAAGGTCTTACTCTTTTCTTTCTAAAAAGAATTGTCTCCTTACTAACATTTATAAACTACTTTTGAAGGTTATAAGATAAAGCCAACCTATTGAAATACTTCCTGGAGAGACACATGCCCTGGCTATTTCTAATTGGAAATATAGGCTTTGCTGTGTGGGTCAGATGACTAGCTATTCACCTTCAAGGATGGATTGTTTTTGAGTTTTATATAGATGCAGCAGGTCCCGAAGACTAGATACTAGAGCTCAGGATTGTGAAATTGAATCATTCACTGTCCTTCATACCTAAAATGAGAGTGTGGGACATCATGATCTCTAAGGATCTTCATACTTTTCTAAATAGGAAGGTTGCCTAGTTAAGAAAAAAAGAAAGGCGGGGGGGCTTTGTGGTCAGGTAGCCCGAGAGCTACCATCTACTGGTTGTGATCCTACAAAGTTATGCAGTCTCTGTGAGTCCCACTTTGTACACCTGCAAGCTGAGAACACTATACCTGTATCACAGAATTACAGTAAAATTTCATTCACGGTTAGTGAACCTAAAGTACACAGGACTGCACCTAGCATGGTGAAAATCCTCCTTCACGAGATGCCTTAAGAAGGTATGCTTCCACCTCTGCCCACAATTAAGTGTGTAACTTTAGGAAAGCCACTTAAACCTAAGTTGTTATCAGGGTGCCTGGTTGGCTCCGTTGGTGGAGTGTACAACTCTTGATCTCAGAGTTGTGAGTTAAAGCCCATGTTGGCTGTAGAAATTACTTAAAAAGTAAAATCTGAAAAAAAAAAAACAAAAGAATTCTAAATTGCTATCATCAGTCAAACCTTGACTCTAAGGTCTAACAGGAACTACAGCTGTGAGGCTCTCAACATACACAAAATGCCCTTGGGTAAGAATATCAACCATTTTCAGGCTGACCTATGCTTATTGGGAAAAAATATCCCACGGTTATTATTTTTGGGGGGTGATTTACTACTTAAAAATAGATTGCCTTGGGGTGGTGAGAGAAGGGCTGAAAGGATGCCTTTGCACAAAATTTGAAAAACAGTTCCATAGCTCTGCGCACACCCCCTAAAGCAGTTGCTAAAAACAGTGCTTGGTTTTGTATCCCTTGGCTGAGAGCCTCTCATTTGCTACGGGCACACTGAAAATAATACAGGAAATACTTTATTCAAGAGAAGTTAATTTATCCTTTCTTCAGGCAGCCTCATCTATGCCACATGTGAACCACTCTTGAAGGTCTACATAGCTGCACTGGTTGTGTGTTAAGTGAAAAGGCATACATTCCTTTGTGTTGGGGTGCAAGACACAAGTGTTTGCAGTTGAATCAACTGCAAAACTAAAGTCCAGTAATGTCATTCCACTACTCAAAACCACCCAACAGCTTTCCATCCCTCTCAAATCCTCACTCTACTCTATCAAACTCTGTACAACTGGCCCTCTTTTCCCTGTGACCTCATCTACTACTGTTCTCCCAACCATCAGCTTCAGTCACGAAAGCCTCCTCAGAGAAACTTCTGCTTCAGGGCTTTGACACTCACTCCACCTGTGCTGAGAAGGCTCTTTGCCCAGATATCTATCATCATGCTTCCTCCCCTTACTTTCTTAAGGTTTTACATTGTCATTTTTCACTGTGGACTTCTCTGGCCACCCTTTCTATTGTTGCAACCCTCCTATGCCTTCCCCCTTCTATCATTTATTTATTTCTCCTTAGTAATTATTATTAAATAATATTTTATATATTTTATTTATGTATCTTGTTAATTGCCTGCTCCAATACTTTGTGAGTTATGAGAGCACAGTGTATTTTCCTATTTGCTTCTTTCACTACCTATAAAGTGTTTAAAATAGGACCTAGCCCAGAATATGCTCTCAATACATTCTTATCAAATGAATGAATAAATGAATGTTGATAGTCTGACTGAGGAGAGGTGATTCATCAGCATAAACCATCAGAGATGTTACAGCATGAGCTTCCAAAAGAAAAGACTAAGTTTTGCTAATTCTCTGCCTCCTCAGAGCCTTTCAAAGCTCTGGGTTATAGGGGGCACACAATCAATATTGATTTTATGAATTTATTTATTTATTTATGAATGACTTAAGTCATTAATTATCATCACAGTGTGTCTTGAAATAAAACAACATGTATAAGCAACTGGTTTCATATTATAATTTGGCTACCAATTTTGTTTTAGAAACTTAACTGTTGATTCCTTATTTCTGAGCTTCATTGGTCACATCTTTAAATGGGAACAATATTATTTTTTAGTGGATGTATCTAAGAATTAGAATATCTAGGCTATATACAATGTCTTGTAGATAGTAAAGTTTTAAAAAATTAGATGTTACTTTTTTAATTAAAATAACTAGCTCTACATTGGCTACTATGACACAACTTACGTTTACATTGTTCTCTTTGAGGAAAAATTTAAAATCTCAGCTGCAACAAAACCATCTGTAATAATAAAACAAATTGCAGATTCATATTCTCTTTAAGTTCCTCCTAAATCTCAGGCTACACCTGTGCAGGAAGTATTATATCACATAAACAAAGTCTTATTCATTGACTACCATCAAAAAGGAAAAAAGGGGGGAAAATCTACAACTTCCACAGGAAATCCCAAGCACAAATTCTCACAGCTGCCTCTATTCACTTGTTATTACTGCTTTGACCATTGTTTTAACTACGGGTCAAAAAAGACATTATTTTCATGGTACTTTTACCTCCTTAAAGCAAAGTAGTATTGCTGCTCTCCAATCTTCATGATTGCAATACTTGCACTAGTCAGCCAGTCTGAATTAAACTAGGCAACCTAGGAAGTCAAAGATTAAATTCGGGAAGTTAAAATTAGAGTGTAAAAAATTATTTCATGTGCCATAAAGTGTATATACAGTTCCTTCAATTATAGACCCAGAAATCAGTCTCTGTGGGAAGGCACACTTCATTAACTTTCAGCAATGTAGGCCTGGGGCAGATAGGGACATCATCTTATAAAATTAATAGTATTTTGGTCATAATTTTCTTCTTCTCATCAGGAGTAGAAGATTTGTAAGAGTAATTGCTTTAAGGGAATCTTGATAAGGGAACTAATATACTTCAGAGAGGTTTCTAAATTTATCCCAATTGCGAACTTGCCCTATTTATCTAAATTCCTGGAACTTATTTTTGTTTTGTGCTGACCAGTCTTTGACTCATTCATCTCATTAGTCGTTCTTTGTTAAACTTTAATTAAGTTCTAAGAGAGGCTATGGTTAGAAAACAGCACTGATTGTATGCAGTATAATTTATTGTCTGAGTTGGTAAAATTGTCAGTTTTGACAATTTTTAGTCATTTTCTGACTCTTCAGAGTAGTTAAAACTTTAAACAAAACAAATATTTTTTAAAGTAAATCAGGCAAGTTTCCAATTGGAATAAGTATGGAAATGTTTTTAGATATTATACATACGTTTGGGGTAATTTCCTTGGAATAATAATATGATCTATGAAGACTGGCTTTGAAAGATCCTTAAATTCAAATAGAATGGCTTCTCAGTTCCACCCAAAATTAATTAATTTGAGCTTCATGTGGCTACATTTTGTTGAATGCCTGCTTTGGTGAAGAGAACACATTGATTCTCTACACTGACTCTTCATTCCCTGTGGGGAAAAATAATGACCGTTTCATTTGCTAGATTCTCTGAGTTGATTTTTTTTCTCTCAATAGTCCTTTGCCTTATATATTTGGCTCCTAGAATGAGGCAGATGTGTATTTAGAGACCTATGGTAGAAGTAATATATTTAATATTAAAATTTTTAAAATGTTTATATATTCTTGAGAGAGAGAGAGAGAGAGAACCTGAGAGGGGGAGGAACAGGGAGAGAGGGAGACACCGAATCTGAAGCAGGCTCCAGGCTCTGAGCTGTCAGTACAGAGCTCAACACGGAGCTTGAACCCACAAACTGCAAGATCATGACCTGAGCCAAAGTCAGATGCTTCACTGACTGAGCCACCCAGGTGCCCTTTATTTTCATTTATACCACAAATATTTATTGAGCACTCCTTTACTATCTATTGCTAAATAACATAGCACTTCAAAACTTAGCAGTTCAAAATAAAAACTGGATTATTTTGCATGATTCTGTGTGTTGACGAGGGCTCAGCTGGGTGGTTATTCTGCTGGTCTTGCTTAGGGTCGCACATGAGATTGCAGTCAGATGGCAATCTGACGGGGCTGGATCACCCAAGAATGGCTTCTTCACTCACATGTTGGGAACCTTGGGGCTCCTACATGTGGCCTCTCTCTTCAGTGGGTTGGCTAGATTTCTTTCATAGTGGGTTACACTTCTAAGAGGCAATTTGAAGCTATTACTCTTCTGTAAGTCTGGTCTCAAAGTCTTAGGATGTCACTTCCACTGTATTTTACTGGCCAAAGCTAATCACAAGATAAGGTTATTTTCAAATGATTTTTATATGAGAGAAACGAGTATTTCAGCTCAGATTAGGGAGCAGGATAAAATGTCTCTTCAACCTCTACAATAAGACAAGACAAGACAAGACAGGACAAATCACATACTACTGACATTTTGTAAACCTTCCAGAAAACTTAGGTCACTGGACGATCAACTACTTAAAATCTAGGGAGAGACAGGCACCTGCAGGGAGAAATAAAATGTGAGCATTTGTTTATCTTGGATAGATGCCAACAAACAACATATAAGCTGGTAAGATTATTTAGTTAGCAACTTTTAATGAGTTGCTAAAGACTAGGTATGAGCTTGAAGGAGAATATGAAGCCCCTGGATGCTATAGACCTGGGGAGGATTGCATGCCCTTGCAACTTCTCCAGTTAAAACTACCAGGTGCTCACAGAGAAGACCAACAAGAATCCCCAGAAAACCTCCCCAAGGTGCTGGTTTAGACAGGGAACAGCAGCCACAGTCACAGCTTTATCAGGATTTATCTCTCTTATCTCCCTTACAGAACAAAAGTCTTATTAATCCATAGGGGAAAGGACAACTAAAACTGTAGCTTGAGAGCACTAGTGGGAACCCACTGTAGCTGGGAAAGGGAAACAAGGGGAGAAGACCTTTATCCCTGGTGGAGGGAATAAATCTGTGCTAGACCAAATTTAACAACTGAAGAAGATGCGGGAACACCTATAAAAGGGCATACTCACAAGGTTCATAGTGCCTGCCTAAGACTGAGGCTTTTTTTTTTTTAATTTCTATTGGCATGTTTTATTGCTTTTTATTTTTTTTTAATTTATAGTTTATTGTCAAGTTGCTTTCCATATAACACCCAGTGCTCTTCACCACAAATGTCCTCCACCATGACCATCACCCTCTTTCCCCTTTCCCCCTCCACCTTCCGCCCTCAGTTTGTTTTCAGTATTCAAGAGTCTCTCATGCTTTGTCTCCCTCCCTCTCCCTAACTCTTTTTCCTCCTTCCCCTCCCTGTGGTCCTCTGTTAGGTTTCTCCTGTTAGACCTATGAGTGAAAACATATGGTATCTGTAAGACTGAGGCTTAATTAGAACATCAGAAAATGAGCCTCTCTCCCCACCACCACATTAACAATTGTTGAGTATAAATAACATGGAATGTACACTGGGAAACCAGTACAAAGGAAAGATCTGGGGCTACACAGGGAGCAAGTGTTGAGAAAATCCATAGGTAAATTAACTCATATCATAAACACAAGATATCATTAGAAGAATATAGTGTATAATCACAGTAATAACAAACTTCAAACTCTGCCAACTTATGACTAGATTAACATAAAGCTCCACTCCATAAGCCTTACAGAAAAAAGAGACAGGTTTATCTCTAAACTTAAAAAAATTATTTACTTCATTAGTTGGTATTTTGTACAACATGACCAGATTCTAACAACAACAACAACAACAACAACAACAACAAAAACCTTATGAGATACGCAAAAGGGCACGGAAAACAAAGTCTGAAAAGATAAAGCAGTTATCAGAACCAAGACTCAGATATCACAAACATGCTAGAACTATCAGACAGAAAACTTAAAATAACTACAATTAATTTGTTAAAGGCTCTAATAGAAAAGAAATATGCAAGATAAGAAAGGCAATTTAAGCAGAGTTAGAAACTATAAGATAAAATCAAATGGAAATGCCAGAAGTGAAAAACACAGTAACAGAGATAAAGAGTGACTTTGACAGGCTCATCAGTAGCCTTGACATAGCCTAGAAAAGAATTAGTGAACTTGAAGATAGGTCAATAGAAAGTATTCAAATTGAAAAACAAAGAGGAAGAAAAGGTGAAAAATCAAACAGATCATCTGATATCAAATGGTATAATATCAAATAGTATAACATATGCATAATTGGAGTCCCAAAGGAAAAGGAAGAGAGAATGTGGCAAAAAAAAAATATATATATATATATATATATATATATATATATATATATGTTTGAATAAAATAATGAGTGGAATATTTTCAAAATTAGTATCAGACATCAAACCACAGATCTCAGAACCACAAAGAACACCAAGAAGAATACATTTAAAAAAAACAAAAAAAAAAGCAAAAAAACAAGCCTAGGCATATCCTGTTCAAACTGTTGGAAACTGAAAACAAAAAAATCTTAAGATCAATCAGTGAAAACTTACCTACAGAGGAACATTAATAAGATAAACAACAGACTTCTAGTCAGAAACAACATAAGAAAGATGATAGTGAAGAGCCATCTTTAAAGTGCTGCAGGAAAATTCCATACTCAGTGAAAGCCACCTTCAAAAGTGAAAGAAAAATATAGTCTTCCTCAAACAAAGGGAGAGGAAAGAAGCTCCATTTTTTCCCACTTTTTTGTTTTATTGGGAAATAGACACAGGGCATATCACAGGGGGAAGCAGTGTGATGCCTCCTGGCAAGGCTCAGGACAATGATAGCCAGAGTCAGGGATACCACTGTGACCAGGCCTAAGCTCAACTTCACAGAAGTGTGAGGAAAAATTGATCCCTACACACCAAGATCACCAAAAACATGGAACACTTCATGAATTTGTGAGTCATCCTTGCACAGGGGCCATGCTAATCTTCTCTGTATCATTCCAATTTCAATATATGTGCTGCTAAAGGGAGCATGCTCCACTCTTGATTTACAAAGTGTCCTGTGCATATAGGAAGAGAAAAAATTACTTGGAGTACACCTTTGGAGATTAGCTACAAGCATCCACTGCATGCAAGGTAAAAGTTATGCTATTGGGGAAAGTCCATGTTACCTCAGTTGCTGGTATTGGTCTACATGATTTCTATGAATTCTTAAAACTGAACATTTTTTTGATGGTAGCTGTACATTGTTGTTCATTACTTTATCAATTTGGAGATCGGTATTTTTGTGTGTGATATATAAAAACAGTCTATTTTAAAATTAGATTAATATATTTTTGAAATGTTAGAATGGTTGACTACACATAGTAGCTGTGGCTGATTATAATCAATCTATGGAAACTTGACCATCTACACATAAGCTGGTATCTATATGTCTTTTTAAGTTAATTTATTTTTAGAGAGTAAGAGAGATAGTAAGAGATAGTAAGAGAGAGTGATGGAGGGAGGGGCAGAGAGAGAAGGAGAAAGCAAGAATCTCAAGCAGGCTCCCTGCTGTCAGCGCAGAGCTCGACACAGGGCTCTATCTCATGAACTGTGAGATCACAATCTGAGCCAACATCAAGAGTTGGACGCTTAACCGACTAAGCTACCCAGGCACCCTTGTATATGTTAATAATAAATGTCAATCAAGAGTCAAACTATTAACAAGGGTCAACAAATGCAATTTCAATTTCAGAATTATTGTTTACTTTTAAAAATGCTTATTTATTTTTTAAAGTTTATTTTGAGAGAGAAAGAGAGAGAGTAGGGGCAGAGAGGGGCGGGGAGAGAATCCCAAGCAGGCTCCACACTGTCAGTACAGAGCCTGATGCGGGGCTTGAGCTCATGAACTGTGAGATCATGACCTGAAATGAAGTCAGATGCTTAACTGATTGAGCTACCAGTTGCCCCTAAATGTTTATTTATTTATTTTTGAGAAAGTGAGCAGAAAAGAGAGGGAGAATCCCAAGCACACTCTGCACTGACAGCCTAGAGCCTGATGCAGGGCTTGATTTCACGAACCATGAAATCATGACCTGAGCAAAAATCAACAGTCATTTAACTGACTGAGCCACCCAGGCACCCCAGAATTATTGTTTATTAACATTATCTTTTCGCTTTCTTTCTAATCTCATATTTAAAAAGAAATACCTTGGTTATGCCAATTTGACCTTGACAAATATGTATAGAGTCGATCTCTTCACTTTTTAAAAATGCTAATAAAAATTATTGGAGTCAATTATAGATTGGTACTCTTAAAATTATTTTACTGAGACATACAAGGATTTTTGGGATATAATGTAAAATATGACTCAGCTGTACAACTTCCAGATAGTGAGTTTGAGTCATGCTTAATACATTTATGTATATTTGTTAAAGAAAAAGTATTTAATGATACTTGTTAAAGATGGTGAAGCAGACTGTGATAGGTGTAGGGACTGCTGTAATGGGATTGCACAGTGCAGGAGAGAGATGGGGCTTAACTCCAAATACAGCAAGTGGGAATTTATAGACAAAGAGCAGGGTGTGGGTCAGTGGATGGAAAATTAGTAAGTAGAAACACCAGAAGTAAAGGGGGTTCTGGGTAAACCAACCTAACTGAAGACAGGCCAGGGTGATCAATATCATCTGAGGGATGGAGAAAGATGAGGAACTTGATCATATATTGAAGGCGATGATATACTGAGAGAGGAATATGTTGGTTAGACTACTTGGAGTTCTTACTAAAACTGGATTCTACAGGGAAGTGAACAGATGGGCTGAGGAAAAGTCTCAGGAACCTGACTTTTAGTCAAGCAAAAAAAAAAAAATCTTTGTCATGTGATATCAATCATAACATGATAGTATATATTAAAGTTAGCATTGAATAAAGCAGTGATTCTCAAGTTTGAGCAAGCCTCAGAATTACCAGGAGGGTTTGTTAAAAAACAGATCATTAAGTTCTACCTTCAGGATATCTAATTCAGTAGACCCTGGGTAGGGCCTGAGAATTTGCATTTCTCACGTTTCTGGATAATATTATTGTCTTTGGTCAGAGGAGCACTCTGAAAACTCCTTGCATAGATGAGCAAATATGCTTTCAGGTCAGACACACTGAGGAAAACCCAGATTTGCTACCAATTCATTCTGAGAACTTAGGCACACCTTAATGGTTTAATCTATAAAATGGAGTATTAATAGCTACTGTGTAGTGTTGTTTCTAAAATCCTATGAAGTATTTGCCACAGTCTCTGGAACAGAGGATTGATACTATATTGAATGTTTGATGATGAAGATATCATTGAAAGACTGTTATGCCTTTTTCAATACATATATTTAATTTATATCTGCAGACATATTGAGCAAATTAAATACACAGGTTGAATATTTTGATCCTGATAACATTAATAGGAAAACTACCGTTTGAAGTAGAAGTGACTATTTCAGTGCAGTTTCTCAAGAGAGATTTCTGTTTTGCAAAACAAAAAATGATCAGTCAACCAACACTCATTGAGTACCTTTTTCCTCAGACAAAAAACAAACATACACAGACACACTCATATACACACATAACCTTTAAAGTGAATACAAATTGGCTATTTCATTTTTCTTCCTTTCTCTTATCATTTTGTTTGCTGGTGGCATTCCTTTGCTTTGTGTCTGCTCCCCCAAGCTTCAACAGAGCCATCTTGCATCAATTGAGTACCTACAGCAAAAGTAGCTAACAGATGTGTGGGCTCTGTTGTATTTTGGTATTGTAATTTCCTATTACTGAGAAAAAAAAAAGAGAAGTGTCACCAAGGAATCCAGGGGGATTTCCTGACTAGAAGTGCCTTTGAAGTTGAAGAATATTTTAAGACAGAGGTTTTTAATTGTGAAGAATCTTAATCATGTACAGAAATATGCCTTTGAAATATTTTTCTTTGAGCAGTTCATTTACCAGTTCAGGCAGCTCATTTCCATGTAATGATATTTTAATTTTAATATACAACTTCCCTTACATTGCATGTGTTCATAAAGCTATAATTTTATTCTTAGTCTTATTTATTACATTCTAAAAATTAGGCTACTTGCCTTAAGCTATTCTATATAAATGTTTTTATTCCCAAAGCCCAATATTTTGGAGATGCAACTTTAGCCTTTAATGGGAGAAAATGATATAAAGTGGTGATGACTGAGGTTTTTCTGGGTTTATATTTCTGACATCTCTGCAGGGGGCTATTCTCTACTTGAAAAGTCTAAGAATTCACACTAATGTTAATTCTGGGTATAAACTCATCAATCTGGAGGAAAAGAGATTTTATTTCTAAATTTAACTTTCCTAACTAATTCCATTTGCTCTAAGTTTGACTAGATTGGACTTGCCTTAAAATAGAGATATGATCATGCAAAAGCTAACACAAGGGGAATGAAAGACTTATCCTTTGTTTAAGGCAGGAGAATGACACTGCTCAGTTTATGTCAAAAACACATATTGCCATACATATTTCATTTCTCCCAATTTGAAGGTAAGACTCTTTGTGTTAATATTCCTAAGTAGTATATATATCATATCCAGAAATATATTTTATGTCTTTGGCCATAGTAACACACACATATGGATCTAAGACCATCCAAGCCCATATAAGATGACATTCATTAGGAAACCACACTCTCCTGAATTAATTACTCTTCTGAAATGAAACAAATATTTTACAGTTATTTAACTTAAAACACAATCACTAAATTGCAAATGGATGCGTTAATATCATCAACCTGGCCTGAATGAAATATCTACCATATTTGTAAATATATTAATAATTAGTCCATATGTATGTACCTATGTATATTAATACATCATGCCCCAGGGTCTCTTAAGATTTGGACTGCAAATTTAGTTTATAGGATGCTTGTTTTGTCCAGTTTTTGTCTTCAGTGGTGTCAGTACTGCCATTGATAAATTTGATTTCGACTTGAGAGAAGACCTACTATTATCTTCTTTTATCTTTTTCACAAATGCATATTGGGTTGAAACCCCTGGATAACTAATAATATTTTCTTACTAAAGAGGAAATGTAAGGCAAGGAAGACTGTGCCAGATAATGCAAGTCTGGTGAGGTCTCTTGAAAAAGCCCCAGCAGCAGCCTTACATTTGTGCAAAGGAAAACGTACATAGGATAAATTGGACAGGGAGGGAAAAACTTGGGGACCTACCTAGAAGGTGGGACTGCACTGCATATATCACAAAATTGAGGAAAAGTCAACTGCATGTCATGAAGAATAGGGCTGGAGAAGAGAATGTGTAGCATTAGGGGTGACTGATTATAGGATGTCAGAAATTATAGTTAAGGTAAAGCTAATATAGAAAGAGGGTAAGAGATATAAATAAAATAGCAAGTTTTAGTGTCAAGAACATTATATTTTTCTTAACTAGGAGGCTTATGTGCCAAGCTAGTCAATTTTTGAAAAATAAGAACTGTCTGGACTTCCCAAATATGCTTTCATCTTTGCTTTAGTGAGAAACCCAGAAAAAGGCCTAAAGCAGTTTCACAAGACATCATTTTTAGTTAAAAACAAATAAGCACATTTAAAAAATCCCACACTTCAACCCTTCAAAAGGTTTCCTAGAGTCTAATAAAAATACTATTCTTTTTTTAACTTTATTTAAATTTTAGTTAACAAAGAATAGTATTCCTTTTAAAATGAACATTTAAAAAATCTTTCCTTCATACGACATGAGCTATAGCTGCTATGAAAACTGGTATACCGAAATTTCTGATCCAAACCAAGAGCAAATTTTCCCAGACATCTAATTTGACTATATTTTCCCTAAACTTTTTCTTTTAAAAAAAAGTTTGCACTGCGTATTAGCTATTTCTCAAAAACATCTCAAAAGAAGCTATCAGATACATTCTCCAATGCCTCTAAAATATTAAAGACCATGTCAATCATCATAAAAATAATGCATACCTTTTTAGCAGATTATTTTAAATTCTAGAAAAGAAATATAAATTGAAAAATACTTTCCTCTATTCATAGAGATTAGAGACTGAGGTCAATATTTATAAGTAAGTGTCTTTCCTGTGACAGCAGTTAAGACATAGTTTGAAATTAAAGCACTATAAAAACATTTTGCTTATAAATAGGGCAAGTTTTGATAATAAGAGTCTATGGTTGAGGACACAAGGGTTACAATTCTGACACTAATTCTAGTATATGAATCCCTTCCCACACCACAAAGCAATTCTGTGACAGCAGCTAAGTGTCCTACAATTCAATTCAATTCTGACACTGTCTGGAGACTGTCAGATCCCACAGGTTAAGAGTTCAGTCCTACAAGACTCCCACGACCCCTACCTCAATGCCAATCACAAGTACAAGCTGTCATCTGTACAAGTTAATTGGAAGTTTCAAGGACCCCTTCCTTGGATTTCATTAACTTGTTATAGCAGCTCACAGAACTCACAGAAAGTTTTACTTTTAGTAAATAGTATCTTAAATAATATTGGTTTATTAGTAACAGATATAACTCAGAACAGCCAGATGGAAGCAATGCAAAGGGCAAGCTTGGAGAAGGGGCACAGAGCTTCCATATCTTCTCCCAGCACTTCCAAGTATTTCCAAACTGAGAAGCTCTCTGAACCTCATACTTTTGGTTTTTATGGAGGCTTCATTATATAAGCATGCTTGATTAAATCATTGGCTATTGGCGATAGATTGAACTTCCAGCCATTCTCCCCCTCCCAGGGAGGTCAGGAGGGTGGGACTGAAAATTTCGACCTTCTATTCACATGGTTAGTTACCCTGGCAATCAGTCCCTATCCTTAAGCACTTTCCAAAGTCATTAATAAAAACTTAGGTGTGGTTGAAAAGAGTTAGGAATATCAAGACACCTTTATTGCTCTTACCACTTAGGAAAATCCTAAGATAGAGCAAATAAGAGTTCCCAAATTTGCTGACCACTCTTAATAAAAACCTAACCCTTGGAAATTCCATAGAATTTCCAGATTCTCAACAGATGCTAAATATAGTGTGGCTACCTTTGTTCATAACTGATTCAAATGAGTCCAAATGATCTAGATTTTTCAGAATTGTTCAGATCTCAAATATTCTATTTGTTGTGCCCTCATTTGTCTCAGAAGTTCTGATTTTAGTACAAAAAACATAATTTCTTTATCCATTGATTTGAATGGCTTCTGATTCTGCTTCTCAGAAAATTTAAAATAAGTGTAAAAATGACCCTGAGCTTACACGATCAATTAATCTACAACAAAGGAGGCAAGAATATACAATGGAGAAAAGACAGTCTCTTCAATAAATGGTGTTTGGAAAACTGGACAACTACTTGCAAAAGAATGAAACTGGACCACCTTACACAAAAATAAACTCAAAATAGATTAAAGATCTAAATGTGAGACCTGAAACCATAAAACTCCTAAAAGTAAATACAGGCAGTAATCTCTTGGACATCAGCCTAAGCAACATTTTTCTGGATCTGTCTCCTTAGGCAAGGGAAACAAAAGCAAAAATAAACTGTTGGGATTAAAAAAAAAAACATTTTGCACAGTGAAGGAAACCATCAAGAGAATCTAAAGGCAACCTACTGAGAGAAGATATTTGCAAATAATATATCTAATAAGGAATTGACACAAAAATATATAAAACAATTATAAAATTCAATGCCAAAAAAACCCCAAAACATGAAACATTAAAAAATGTCCAGAGGACCTGAATAGGCATTTTTCAAAGAAGACATACAAAAGGCCAATAGACACGAAAAGATGGTCAACATCACTCATCATCAGAAAAACTCAAATCAAAAATACAATGAGATATCACTTCATACCAATCATAATGGCTAGTATCAAAAAGACAAGAAGTAGCAAGTATTGGTAAGGATATGGATAAAAGGGAATCCTTGGGGTACCTGGGTGGCTCAGTCAGTCAAGCATCTGACTCTTGATTTCACCTCAGGTCATGATCTTGGGGTTCATGTGATCAAGCCCTACATTGGGCTCTTTGCTGACAGCATGGAACCTGCTTGGGATTCGCTCTCTCTCTCTCTCTCTCTCTCTGCCTTCCTGCACATGCATAAGTTCTCTCTCTCTAAAAATAAATTTTAAAAAAAGGAACCCTTGTGCACTGCTGTTAGGAAAATAAATTGGTGGTAAAGCCACTATTGAAAATAATATGGAGGTTCCTCAAAACATTAAAAATAGAAATACCATACAATCCAATAATTCTGCTGCTGGGTATTTACCCAAAGAATACAAAAACATGAATTTTAAAAGATATATGCACCCCTGTGTTTATTGCAGCCTTATTTGCAATAGTCAAGATATGGAAGTACTTAAGTATCCATCAATAGATGAATGGGTAAAGAAGATGTGGTATATACATGAACTATTACTCAGCCATAAAAAAGAATGAGTTCTTGCCATTCACAACATGTATTAACCTAGAGTGTATTATGCTAAGTGAAATAAGTCAGAGAAAGACAAATACCATATGATTTCACATGTAGAATCTAAAAAGCAAAATAAATGAACAAACAAGCAAAACAAAAATATACTCATAAATACAAAGAACAAAATGGTGGTTGCCAGAATGGAGGGGAGTAGAGGAATAGGCAAAATAAGTGAAAGGATCAAGAGGTACAAACTTCTAGTTATAAATTTAATAGGTCACAGGGATGAAAAGTATAGCATAGGGAATATAGTCAATAACAGTGTGATAACTTTGTTGATGACATATGGTAACTACACCTATAGTGAGGGTACAGAATTGTCAAATCACTATGTTGTACACATGAAACTAATATAACATTGTATGTCAAATATACTTCAATAAAAAAATAAGAGGTACTTAGGAAGCTGCTGCAATTTTGACTTCAAACTAATTCAAAATTTTCATTTAAAATGATGGACAAAAATGTTTATGTCAAGGAATCAAGAGGAACTTTCTTTTGCAACTTTCCTTCCTATCTAATGTTTCAGTGTTCTTATCCTTCTCTGTCTCTGTTTTTAGTGCAGAAGTTAAAGGTGAATACAAGGAAAATGTGAAATGTCATCTGTACCTTTTGGATGATCTATATTTCTTTGGTTTCATTTATTTTTGTAAGATGCTCAGAAGAAGCCCACTTTCAGCTCAGATTCTTTCTTTCAGAGTTTCCCTAGCAACCTACCAAATGCTCCTATAAAATATAGGTTTTGGTGAAGTCAACATAATCACTGTATTCAATATTCTGCTTAGTAAACCACACAGATCTTTTTATGAGTCATTCTATGAGATGTTGGTTCTGGAAATTACAGACACACCATTAACTTTTACACTTAGGAACTAAAAATTCTAAATAACGGTATAAAATTAGTATAGAAGAGAGAAAGGTACTATTGTGTACCAAATGTTTGTGTTCTCCCTCCAAATTCATATGCTGAAATCCGAACCTCAATATGATAGTATTACTAGGTGGCACCTTTGGAGTTAATTAGGTCATGAGAGTGGAGTATTCATGAACGGGATAGTGCCCTTATAAAAGGGACCCTAGAGAGATCTGTTGCTCCTGTGCCATGTGAAGACAGTCTGTAAAGGGCAGTCTATGACCTGGAAGCAGTATATGACCTGGAAGTGGGTCCTCATCAAACCTAACCATGCTGGCACCCTGACCTTGTACTTCCAGCCTCCAGAACTATGGGAAATAAATTTCTGATATTTATTAGCCACCCAGTCTATGGTACTTTGTTATAGGAGCCCAAACTGAATAAGATAGGTACTACATAATTTATTCAGTAACAAGTGAAACAAGTAAAAAGTAGCCTGATTAGATCAATTTGAGTTCTTTTCATGAAAGAGGGATAAAGAGGTTAATTAAAGGGACGTGGGAAAGTTGACGCATTCTGAGTTATGACTGCCTACCGCAATACATGGATCTATAGTCCTCTGTGAAAACATTGGGAAATACTGATCTGTCAGACTCCCTTTTACAGTACGTGGAAGACTTAGAAACTCAATTAATGTTGCTTAACACTTGAAGAGAGAGAAGGTGGCATAAGGAAATAAAGTGGGGAATAAGGTTTTTTTTCCTGTTCTGAGGTCACCTCTACAGTTCACCTGGTCTAAGTATTAGCAGAATATTGCTGGAGAAAAAAGACACATGACCAGACTGGAGTCTTTATGAACTCATGGTTTCCAATGTCATCTAGGTCCTTTATTCTCTTCTTCATATGACCCTACATTAGACAGACCAATTCACATCCTATGTCATAGATAAGTAACTATCAGAAGAAACTCTCCTTGACCAAATATGTCCAAACGGATCTGCATACATCTGTGCCTACTATCTTCTGTTAAACAGAAAAGGTGTTTGTGGTCTGCTATTTCGTCCACCTGTGCTTTGTATCTCATACCCCTGGCTTCTCAGGAAAAGTTTCTAACAGTTTTTCTCTTCTCTTCTCTACCTTCAATTCCTTTAACTCCTCTCCCCTTGACTCTCATCCCCAACATACCAAAAACTTTACTTTTCATCTAAATACACAACACCCTTTCTTCTCTGTAGACTTGTTCTGATGATATTGCCCCTGGTTGGGTCATTCTTCCTTTTCACTCTCCCCTCCTTCCTTAATTAAACCTTTCTTACCATCCCATCATAAAGGCCCCACCCTCATGACCTCATCTAAACTGAATTATCTCCCAAAGGCCCCATCTCCAAATCATTCTGGGGGTCAAAGTTTCAATATGTGAATGTTTGGGGGATATATTTCACTCCATACCACTGAGCTGCTTAGACTTATATGTTTACAGGTTTCATCAAATTTAGAAAAACTTCAGCCACCATTTCTTCAAATATCATGTGTCTCCCTAATTCTCTTCTCTTTTTCTTGAGATTCCAATTACAAATGTATGACAAGCTGTTTATTTTTTTCTCCATAGCTCATAGTTCACTTTCTGTTTGATTTCCATTCATTGTTCTGTTCATTGTTCACTCTGTTCAGTTTCTCTTTGTGTTTAATTTTGTATACTTTCCAGTACTATGTTTCTGAGTTCACTAGTATTTCTTCTTGCAGTGTCTAATCTGCTTTTAATTCCATCCAGTGTATTTTCTCATTTCACATACTGTATCTTTCATGTCTAAGGATGGGATTTTGGTTTTTCTAATATCTTTCCTTTCTCTCTTCATCCTCACACTTTCCTTTATCTTCTTGAATTTATTTATAACAGGTGTTTTAACAGCCATGTCAACTAATTCTAGTGTGTTATTTCTGGGCCTGCTGATACCGATTGATTCTACTTCTGATTATAGGTCATTTTCTTCTGCTTCTTTGCATACCAAGTTAATTTTTTATTGATACCAGACATTGTGAATTTTACATTGGTAAGTGCTGAATATTTTTGAATGCCTTTATTTTTGGACTTTGTCCTGAACAAAGCTAAATTACTTGGGTTCATAACAATCCTCACCCAGGGATAACTGGCCCACTATTAAGCAATCCCAGTCTGTGGACTCTACCTAATGGCACATTTATTAGATCTTTCTACTCTGGCTTGTGGGAACATAAATCACTCCTGCATGAGATCTGAGAATCTCCCTAGTTCTCTTTGGTGGTCTTTCCCCAGCCCTTGGTAGTTTCCTCACATGCATCCATGTGATGCATCAAGTCCCAAGACTTGAGAGGGGCCCTCCTGCATTTCTCTCCTCCCTGACACTCTACCCTGAGAAAGATAGCTGCCTTGGCTTTCTAAATTTGTCTCCTCAATCCATGAGGTTGCTGAGCTGTTTGAGCTCCTTTTCTTAGGCTTCAGCCTGAAAAGGCTCTCCAGGCAGTGAGCTAGGTCATTCATCCAGTCTCATCTTTCTTGCTTCCCCTTTCTCAGGAATCACTGCTCTGAGCTGCCTGAAGTCCAATGTCTGAAAATTGTTGTTTCATGTATCAGGTCTGCTTTTCCAGTTGTTTAAGATTAGAGGTTAAATCCAGTCCCTTATAATCCACATTGGACAGAAGCAAAGGCCACATTTTCCTGTGACTTTTATTTTAATTCTTAGCTTTTTATTTAAATTCAAGTTAGTTAACATCCCTATTACATTTGAATACTACCTTTGTTAGATACTGAATATTTGCATATAATATACCTATTGATTATTCCCCATTACTCTAACACAGTTGCCTATTCATGTGCTAATATCACATTCTTTTGATTATGGTGGCTTTATGTTAAGTTGTAATGTTTGCAAGGAAAATCTCTCCCCTTCTTTTCATACATTTTTTTACCCAGATATTTTTAAATGATATTGAGACTTTCCCTTTTTAGGTCTTGTTACATGACCTCAAATAATGTATAATTATATTCAAGTAAACCCTTTATCCTTATTGTTAGAAATAAATCTCATGGTTTTTAACTATATTATAAATGGAACATATTTCATGTTTCTGTTTATTGCTCATTATTCCCAGTATTAAGTAAAGCTACTAATTACTGCATATTTATTTTTTAAAAGGAAATCAAATCTTGTTAATTATAGCATAAATCATGTAACAAAAATATAATTAATCTCTTCTTGTTCAATATTTACCAGTATTCTATTACCTAACTTTAGTATATTCCCTAGCACAGTAGAATTAATGTTTAATTATGATAGTGGAGAGCTTTTCTTTCTTGTTTCTGATTTTGATAAAAATGGCTTTAACATTTCACCATTTGAAATAATAGTTGTTGCTGGTTTAGAGTATACAGACTTTATTATATTTAAGCCATTTATTTCAATGCCTTCTTAGACTTTTTATTATAATTGCTACTTTCTTTTATCAAATGCCATTTCAGAACACATTGAAATAATGAAAACATTTCTTTTTTAATGTGTTAATTAGGGAATTGTGTTGTGATATTTCATTCCTAAAATAAATCCTACTTGATACTTTTGATAGACTGTGAATGGAATGAATCTATTATAAAAAGTCAGATACTGTTAGATTGATTAAAAAACAAAGCTAGAAGTACGTTGATTTCAAGAATTACTCTTAAAGACAATAATAAAAAATGCTAAGTAGTGCAAAGGATGCAAGAAGACCATAAAAATATAATTAATTATAATGGGAATTTTAATATAGCTTTTTCAGAATTTGTTAAAATGAGAAAACAAAAATTAAAGATAGAATGTAATTAAATAATATAGGATAACCTTAATTTTTATGTATATATAATGTTATACTCTTTATATTGAGAATAAACTTTTTTCCACATGATCATGGCACGACTGTTATAAAAAATCATCATACAGTTTGCCACAAATAAATAATCACTGTTTTTATAAGGAAAGCAGAGATCCCTAACCATAATTTTTTGAGTTAGAAATGAATATGAAATATATGACCCAAACTAGTGACTTGGAAATTAAGAAACATACTCCTACTAAATAACTGTTGGACCAAAGAAGAAATCAAAATAGAAATTACAAACTGTTAAGGAAGCAGTGTAAAGAAGACAGTTAAAATTACCGAGATGTAATAATAACTGTGCATAGGAAGATGCATAGCCTTAAATAGCTTCATCATTAAAGAAAAATTACTGATCACACAGGATTTTAATAATTATCTTAGAAAAACAGAGAAACTGCAGCAAGAAAAATGTGAAAAAATAGGAAAAGAAAATTAATAAAGAGGGAAAATAATTAAAGAGGAAAAGATGATATAAAAATTTCAAAAGCTAATGCATTTAAAGACCCATAAAACAGAAAACCCCCTCAGAAACCTGGCTAAGAAGAAAAGGACATGGAGCAAATATATAAAATATTAGAAATAAGAAAGATGACATTAACACTGATATTGGAGAGATTAAAATATGATACAATTAGGTGGCAACAAAATGAAACACTAGGAAAAAAGATTATTGAGCAAAATATAAACTACAGAAATTTTCCACAAGAAAATACAGAGGTTGCAAATTAAGTTAATCTCTACTATTTAAATAGGTACCAGAATTGGATGGGTGGTTTTAAAACTGACTTCCAACTCACCTTTTAAAAGAGATAATTTCAATGTTATTTAAACAATTCCAGACCACAGATTTTTCTAGATGAATTTTCATTTATATTAAGAATTCAGTTTAACTTTAATAACAAAGCTTGTTAAGGAGAGCGCAAAAAGGAAAACTACTCATCCACTGCTCTTATGAATATAGATGCAAACTCTAAAAAAGAAAATAATCAAGAGGAATCTATTAAGTTGGCACCATATTTTGAAAAAATAAAATATGACTTGAAAGCATACACATGTGTGAGGACAGAGCATAAGAGCTATGAGAAATCTGCCTGGGATATGCATATTTTTCAGTTGTTTATAGAGAGCGTTCCCTTCTTATTTTTCTTTTTCAGTCCTCCCTCGTCCAGGAGATGCACATGGCAACCTGAGCTGGGCCACAGCTGCAGAGCACTTTTGCAGCAGCCGAAACTAGGAACTGGGAACATAAAAGCCCTCCCAGGGTTCAGATGTTGTTCAAGTGAGAAAATCCTCTCTGGCAACCATTGAGGGCATGTATGAATGAGATCCTGGAGGCAAAGAGCCACTCTTCAGAGACCCAGATGTGTTTTGGCAAGTATCCTGGAACTCAAGAGTACTTCCTAAAATTCTGGCTCCTCCACTGGGCATCAGCTTTTCTCTCCTTTGCAGCTAATTCTGCAGTCGAAGTTGTTCTTGCCATCTCCAAAGCTGCTGAGCTTCTTCTTCTTCTTTTTTTAATGTTTATTTATTTTTGGGAGAGACAGATAGAACCTGAGTAGAAAAGAGGCAGAGAGAGGGAGATGGAGACACAGAATCTGAAGCAGGCTCCAGGCTCTGAGCTGTCAGCACAGAGCCCAATGCAGGGCTCGAACTCACAAACCGTGAGATCATGACCTGAGCCAAAGTCAGATGCTTAATGGACCGAGCCACCCAGGCACCCCAAAGCTGCTGTGCTTCTAATGGAAGAGATATGCAGCCTTTTCTACACCATCTATGAGTCCTGTACCTTTGCAACCAAGGTGTGACTGGATATTCTCCTCCTCTCCTCCATTTTGTTCTTTATTTCTGCCTCATTTCTTTGGTCTTTCCAACTTTATCTTTTCAGTTAGATCCTCTCTATGCACTGTTCTCAGTTCAGTTTAGGCTGGAAAGCAGTCCAGCACTTTGGCAGTAGTTGCAGCTCATGCTGAAAGCCACAATCACCCAAGCTGTGAAGCAGCTTTACAATGTTGGCAGCAATGGCTTGAAATAATGGCAGCAGCTATTAAGCATACTCAGAGGTGGCAACTCTAATGGTAGCAAGTTGGGCAAGGGTGGCAGCAGTTTCCAGGGTGACAATGTTGGTTTCAAGAGATGCAACAATGAATAAGGGTCATGAACAGAAATGTTTCCATGGTCAGTTACTAGCCTCCTCTTAACCTGTCATAGACATTGTAACTGCCTCCGTAGAATCCATTTCACTCTTTCTCCATTGGCTTGAATGAGATTGAACTCAGCCTCAGGGCTAGGGATAGGACCTGGTTTGATCTAAGCCAAATATGAAGATTTCTTGCTACAAATAGTTCAAGGAAAAGCAAAAATTCAGACCTAAGCCAATTTGTACACAGAATTCCATTACCTACAGCAATTGTTGAAGGAATGAATTTGTACCATTAAAATAGTCCAATTAGAGGGACACCTGGGTGGCTCAGTCAGTTAAATGTCCAACTTCAGCTCAGGTCATGATCTCACAGTTTGTGAGTTTGAGCTCCACATCAGGCTCTGCACTGACAGTGTGGAGCCTGCTTGGGATTCTCTCTCTCTCCCTCTCTCTCTCACTTTCTCTCTCTTCCTCTTCCCCACCTGTACTCTCTCTTTCTCAAAATAAATAAACTTTAAAAAAATGGACCAATTAGAGACAAAGCCCAAAACTTCTGTTAGATGTGGTTTCAGTAATCCATTGTTCAAGAAAGAAAAATACTCCAAAATTTAATGTCTTAAAACATCAATGATTTATTATTTTTCTTAATTTTTTGAATAGACCATGTGAGTGTTTCTTCTTCTGGTCTTGCCTGAGCTCACTCAGCTCAGTGACAGCTCACTGGGGTCAAGAGAGTCCCAGATGGTATTACTCTCATGTCTGACAACTGATGATGACTGTTGGTTGAGGTGCTTTGACTCTCCTCCATATGGCTTCCTATCCTACAGTAGGCTACTCTGGACTTTTGTCTAGATGACGGTCTCAGGTTTTCAAGAAGGCAAGAATGGAAGTTACAAGTTCTTTTAAGGTTTAATCTCTGGAATTTATATATCATCACTTCTATCACATTCTGTTAGAAAGGGCAATTCACAAGGTCAGCTAAGATTTAAGGTAGTGAGGAAAAAAGATTCTATTTCTTAATGAGAGCAACAGAATTGTCAAATTACTAAATGATGTGCATACAAGGGGTCATAATTCATTAAGGGGCATTATCTACCCACAGTGGTTGAATGAGGCCAGTTATGCCATGAAAGTTACAACATGTTGTGTAAGCTACTATCTAGTATTACCTTAAAAAATTATGTAGATTCCTCCAGGTAGTATATTCCAGTTTTTATAACTTTCCCTTTAGAACTGGCTGTTTGTTCTATTACATCTCTGTGTGAATACCCTTATTTTAGTGTATGTTACATGTCATTAAATCAACATATGAAGATACTACTAGTCCTTTCTTTTTGATAATATAGATCTTTTTATTTAAATGTTCCACTGGCAGCTGTGTTACATAGACTTTGAAATTTCTATATGAAGATGGTACAAGATAATGGGCTGAGGATGTATTTCCTTAATTTCTTCAACCTTCCTACCATCATCAGATAACAGTAAAAGAAAACATTCATTGCCACAAAGATAATGAAACAGAAATATGAGCAGGAAAGAGATTTCAATACATTTCTGAAAGGTAAAAAGAGGATGGAAGCATTTTGACAAATAAAAGAGTAAGGCAGTGCAGAGCAGAGTTACGGCAAAAGACTGACCCTAGCAGAGCTGGAAGATGTAAAGGCAACAGGAGTGAGAAGAGTGGCTTATCTGAGAAGGCTATCTGCACAGCAACTTACTGCTTTCTTCCTGACACACTCATTTTTGCTTTCCTTCTCTGTGTTTTCTGATGCTTAGTGTAAAAATCAAGCATCAACCTCAGACTAAAAATACCTAAGAATTCTTCTCTAATAAGATGTAAGTATCTGCACAGGCAGAATTAGAACTTTTGGTGCCAGTACCCCAGAAAAAAAGTTCTCCCATTTTGGCAGTTGGAACTTCCACAGCTAGAGACCTGCTATCTGCCTGCTCCCATTAAAGGCTTCATTTCATTTAGACAAGTCCTAGACACCTACATAAAGTTCCCAGTAAAGGTCTATTAATGAGAGATAAGGCAGGAAAACAGACCCACATACAAAAGAGGAAACACATCCTTGTTACAGAGAAAAACAATTCCATTCCCTTTTCTTAAATAGAATGAATATCCTATCAAGAGCACAACAGGACAAAGGGAAGGACAACATAAAAAAACAACAGAAAAATTGTCTCTAGAAGAAACAAAGAAACTTCGGAGAAAGATTTGAGAAGGTAGTATCCCCACAGTACAAGAACAGGATGCTGCAAAAACGAATAGCAAGGAACAAATTAGAATACTTTCATATATATACTCATATGCCAAATGAAAAATTTGAAGAGTTAGAATAGGGGCACCTGGGTGCCTCAGTTGGTTAAGTGTCTGACTTCAGCTCAGCTCATGATCTTGTGGTTCTTGGGTTTGAGCCCCACATTAGGTTCTGTGCTGACAGCTCAGAGCCTAGAGCCTTCTTCGGATCCTCTGTCGCCTGCCTCTCTCTGCCCCTCCTGCTCGTGCTCTTTGTCTCTCTCTCTCTCTCTCCCAAAAATAAATACACAGTTGAAAAAAAATAAAGAGGGATTAGAATATAAAGTGAGTAGGTCTCTCAGAATGTAACAAAAAAAATCAACAGAGATTGAACAAGACAAAGGCAACAACAAAACAAAAAGATTGAACACCTGAAAAAGATAAGTTACATGGAGTATAATTCTAAAAGATCCAACACAACTAACAGGATTTCCAGAAAAAAGGGCACGATAACAAAGGCAAAGAAATTTTAAAAATTGATACAAAAAATTTTCCCAGAGGTCAGAAGATACTACTCTTGTGTTTCAGTCTATCAAGTTCATAGAAAATAATTAAAAGAAGATCCACATGTAAACATTTGACTGAAATCTTTGTCAGAACACAAAAGAATGACAATTCCTAAAAACTTTCAGATAGATAAAACATGTTATCTACAATGGACAGAGAGTCAAAGTAGCATTGGACTTCTAATCACCAACACATTGGTAAGAGAAAAAATAAGCAATGGTATTGACAATTCTAATGGATAATAATTCTGAACCTAGCATTTTAAAAAATTATTTTAGAGAGAAAGAGAGTGCAAGTGGGGGGCGGGGGGAGAGGGTGAGGGTGAGAGAGAGAGAGAGAGAGAGGGAGAGAGAGAATCTTAAAGAGCATGGAGCCTGATGCAGGGCTTGATCCCATGACCCAGGGATCATGACCTGAACCAAAATCAAGAGTTAGATGCTCACTCAACCAACTGAGCCACCCAGTAATCCCAAACCCAGCATTCATATATAGTGAAATGATTGATAATGCATCATGGCAAAATAATTATATTTTAGGCATCAGAGAGCCTGATGTGGGGCTCGAAGTCATGAACCATGAGATCATGACCTGAGCTGAAGTTGGATGCTCAACCGACTGAGCCACCCAGATGTCCCTGATTTTAAGTTTTTAAAGAGAAACATGGATGTTTTAAATGTCATTACAGAACACAAATATTATCAACCCTGACGACTCTAGGACGCAGATAATTTACATCTCATGTACCCTAAGGAAATTATTTGAGAGATAATCCAGCAAAATTAGTGTAGATATAAAGTATTGTCATTTGAATTGTGTGCCTTCAAAGGATTTTGTAGTTCTTGTCCCCAGTACTTATGAATGTGACCTTCTTTGGGAACAAAGTTTTTTTCAGACGATTAAATTAAGATCAGGTCATTAGGGTAGACCCAAATCCATGAGGGTAGACCCACATGACTGTGTCCTTCTAAAAAGGGGTAATTTGAACACAGACATGCATAGAGGAAAAACAATGTGAAGATAGATGGAGAACACAGCAATAGGAGAGAGGCATGACCAGATTCTCCCTCATAGACCTGAGAAGAAATCAACCTTTTTCACATATTGATCTTGGATTTCCAGCTTCCAGAACTGTGAGATATTAATACTTTGTTATGGCAGCCCTAGAAAATGAATATTCCAAGAGAAAAGATTCTGAAAGGAGAGGTAGTGGAATTCACCTGCAAGCCTTGGAAAAACAATCCCAGGATGACAGTTTTTGATCAGGTAATTAAACAACTCATCCAGATTGGGAATGAAATCAGAGGGCTCCAAGAAGAACAAAGAGCAGAATAAAAACAAAACAAAGCAATTGGTAGTATCTAATGGGCTGGAGAATGTTGGTGACTTTGTGAAAAAAAGGATATAATTCTTCTTTTCACAAAAAAATTAGAGTCTCCACCAAAAATGGAAAATAAAACCAAAATCCTAACAGACTGTTATAAAGTCATGGTTCAGATACAAAGGAAACCAGGAGATTTCATGCATATCTTTCAGCAATTGATGACGTGTTATGAAACAGAACCCATTTAACCTAGAAGTGGTCCCTGAGTGTCCCAATGGTTATGAATTTGGGCCTAAAGAGAATGAAGTGCAATTTTATCACACTTATTTCTGGAGTGAACATTTTTTAGGTATTCATATAATATATAATCTGTTTATTGATTTTAAGGGTTTTTTTTTAATGTTTATTTATTTTTGAGAGAGAGAGTGTGAGAAGGGGAGGGGAAGAGAGAGATGGGAACAGAGAATCTGAAGCTGGCTCTGCACTGACAGCAGAAAGCCTGATGTGGGGCTTGAAGTCACAAACCCTGAGGTCATGACCTGAGCTAAAGCTGGATGCTCAACTGACTGAGCCACCCAGATGTCCCTGATTTTAAGTTTTTAAAGAGACACATGGATGTTTTAAATGCCATTACAGAACACAAGATAAGTATTATCAACCCTGATGATAAAAAATACTAAAGATATGGCTTAAAAATTAGAAGGTGGAAGGTGGTGAGTCAGAGAAAGAATTGTTAATAGTTTCATGTAATATAGTGGGTAGTCAAGAGACAGTGCATAAATTTTCTAAAACAGGAAAGACTAATTTAAGTGTGCTTATTTTTACAGATGTTATCAATATAAGAATTAAAATAATTATAAAAAACGGGTATACTCTTTCTCAACTTGATAAAGAACATCTAGGAAAATCTACAGCTAACATCATACTTAATGGTGAGCAACTAGAGGCTTTCTCACTAAGATCAGGAATAAGGCAAGGATATCTTACCATTTCTATTCTACATTGTATTAGAAATCCTAGCTAATGCAATAAAATAAGAAAAGGAAATAAAAAGTATACAGATTAAGAAGGAAGAAATAAAACTGTCCTTATTGAAAGATGACATAATTGTCTATGTAGAAATCCAAACAGTACCAATACAAACCTGGAACTAATAAGTGACTATAGCAAGTTGGCAGGATTCTAGGCTAATGTATAAAAAGTCAACTGCTTTCTTCTACACTAGCAATGAACAATTAGAATTTGAAATAAAAAACACAAGACCATTTATTTGGTAAACCTTATGTCTACACAAAAACCTGACCCTAATGTTTATAGAAGCTTTATTCATCTTTTTAGCACGAAAAGTTATACTTGGGTGTAACTCTAACAAAGTATGTATAATATCTATATGAGAAACATTGAAAAACTCTGATGAAATAAAAAAATTAAAAAAAACTCTGATGAAAGAAATCAATGAAGATCTAGATAAATGAATAGGTATTATATGTACATGGTAGAAACACTAAATATTGTAAAGATGTCAGTTCTTCCTAACATGATATATAGATTCAATGTAACTTCAATCAAAGTCTCAGCAAGTTAATTTGTGAATATTGAAAAAATGATTCTGAAGTTGATACAGAGAAGCAAAAGACCCAGAATAGCCAATTCAATATTGAAGGAGAAAATCAAAGTCAGAGGACTAACTTCAAGACATAGTATTAATCTAGAGTAATCAATACAGTGTGGTACTGGGGAAAGAACAGACAAATAGATCAAAGTAAGAGAATAGAGAGCCCATAAAAAGACCTACATGAATATAATCAAGTGATCTTTGAAAAAGGAGCAAAGGCCATTTAATAGAGAATGGATAATCTTTTCAACAAATCATGCTGGGACAACTGGACATACACACGCAAAAAAAAAAGAGAGAAAAAAAGAAAAAGAAAAAAACAAAGACATAGACCTTACACTTTTCACAAAAATTAACTTATGGATCATAGACCTAAATGTAAAATGCAAAATTATAAACTTTTGAGAAGACAACATAAGAGAAAATCTGGGTGACTTTGGGTTTGGCAATGGATCCAAACATTTTTACATAGAGCATCAAAAATCTGATGTATGAAAGAAAAACTTGATAGGTTGGACTCATTAAAACCAAAGCCATCTTCTCTGCAATATGTCAAAAGAATAAAAAAACAAACCACAGACTGGGAGAAAGTATTTACAAAAGTCATACCTGATAAAGGATTATTGTACAAAATATACAATAGCTTTTAAAGCTCAACAATAAGAAAACAATGTAATTAAAAAATGGGCAAAAGACTTTAACAGACACATTATAAAAAAAGATATACAGATGGCAAGTAAGCATATGAAAAGATGTTCAGCCTTGTATGTATTTTATAACTAGGAAATTATAAAATAACACAATGGAGTGCCACTATATACCATTTAGAATGGCCAAATTCCAAAGTCCTGATACCACCAAAAGCTGATGAGGACGTGGAGCAATAGGGACACTCATTCACTGCTGGTGGGAATGAAAAATGATTGTTTCCTTGAAACAGTTTGGCAGTTTCTTACAAAAACTAAATATACTCTCATCATACGATCCAACAATCGTTCTCTTTGTTATTTACACAAATGAGTTGAAACCTCACCTCCATACAAAACTTGCACACTAATGTTTATAGCAGCTTTATTCCTAATTGTCAAAACTTGGAAGCATTCAAGATGTCCTTCAACAGGTAAGTTGATAAAATGGTACATCTTGATAATAGAATTTTATTCACTGATCAAAAGAAATGAGCTATCAAGCCATGAAAAGACATGGAGAAAACTTAAATGCAGATTGCTAAGTGGAAGAAGCCTATCTGAAAAGGTTCATAATGTATGATTCCTACTATATGACATTCTGTAAAAGACAAAACTGTAGAGTGAGTAAAAAGGTCACTAACTTCCAGGGTCTTGGGGGAAGGGAGAGGGGGATAAATAAATACATAGAGCACAGGGGACTTTTAGAAACTATTTTATATGATATGGTAATGGTGGATTATGTTGTACATTTGTTAAAGCCCATAGAAAGTGCAACACAAGGAGTTGGTCCTAATGTAATAAGATAGATTTTCATTAATAATAATGTATACATACAGGCTGATTAATTGTAACAAATGTACCACACTAATGCAAGATATTAACAATAAGAAAAACTGAGTTAGGGAGGTAGAAATAAGGGGATTTATGGGAATCCTCTAGCCTAATATATTATATATCTGTTTTCAGTAAACAAGTCTAAACAAAGACCTATCTTCATTTAGGGATAGAATGACTAAACTCTGGGAGGCCAACAGAGTTCCAGTGCATTTCATTCATTTATTCAGTCAACAAATATCTGTTTAACTACGATTGCATGCCAGATTCTAGAGAGGCTCTCGGCCACATACATGACATAGTCTTTTCCTTCAAGACACTGTGGTCTCGGAAAGAATTCTATCAATTGATCTGGCAAGTACAATAAAGTGTAACTGATGCTGTCGTAGGGCAAAAGAATTATGCTACGGAGCTTGGGATGGTCCGAATTCTGAAAGTATTCCCGTGTGGCTGGGGTTCATTTAAAAAGGAGGGAGTGGCATGAAATGAAGCCAGATGGGCTGGGTCATAAATGACATTTGCCCTTATCCTGAAGAGTTTGAAGCAGAATCAACCCCCTCTTGTATTCCAGGAAAAACTCTCTTGACCTCTTCTCTTATTCTTGATGACCATGGATGCTGTTCCTCAATGCTCAGACCAACTTCACACAGGAACAATCTAAGAGTGCCTCACCTTTCTTGCTTCCTGACTCCAATCTTATCTGTGAAAACCTCGAATCACTCATGCATGGGAAACATACAAGTACAAGATCCCATGAATCCTAATGGAGCAATCCTTGACCAACTGAGAACAGGAAATGATGAATAAGTGCTTCCCTCTTTCTTCCCCCAGGACAGTTCTGAGATGTATTTATTTCATAAGACTACTCTGAAGGTCCTGTAGAACAGAGCATCTAGCTTCTCATGGCATGGCCAACTTTATTATGCATTCTTGTATTGATTTTCCCTTTTTCTCTGTTCCACTCTTCCTTTCCTTCACTCCTCCTGCCTAGGGTCACATTAGCTTTTGTCTCACTCTGCTTTCTGAGGAAACCAGGCTAAGACAAACAGGCAATGACATAAATATATATAATTTTTATAAATTATCTATATTACGTATAGATATTAGATATTGATAATAATCAAATAACACACACACACACACAATTAGAATGCTAACCCTAGAGAACACATTCAAGGGCGTTACTATAGGAGACAAAACAACCAGGTGGAAGTTTTTACAGGGAGGAGAGGTATGTGAGGTTGGAGAGGATTTTTAAAGGAAGGAAAGGCTAAGCAAGCAAATGGTACAATGCAAAGATGGCATTCTTCTTAGACTAATTATTTTATTAGTGTTTTATTATAGAGGGATGGCTGTAGGATAAGTTTCCATAATTAGGAAAGTAATTATCCATTCCATGTTAGATTATGGCTATGAGGGGTTGATCAAGCTAGTGTGGAAAGGCCCACATCTTTAAGAACTTTACAGTCTTCCTAAAATAATTCTATTCAAACATTTACTTAGTTTGCTATGCCATAAACACTGTATCTAAAACTAAAATATGGCTATAAAATAGTATTTTGTCATTTTAGGTAATATACATTCTAAAATCTTTGAATTGGTATGATACAAATAATTACATACTCTAGTACATACTATGCTTGTTATAACTAAAACATAACAAAATTAATAAGTATTTATAGAATGACTTCTTAACCAAGACTTGTATTGTGCTTTATACAGCTCTAGTATATCTATAATATTTTTATACTAGTATAATCTAGAATCAGTTACCTTAGGCCAGAGTAGTGAAGGAAATGCCAGAATCAATTTTACTTGTAAATAAAAAGTAGTCTGACTCTTAGAATTCTCTATTTAACAAGATCACCATACAATCAAGCAATCTTTCTCCCCTTCCTTCCTTCCTTTTTCTTTCCTTCCTTCCTTCTTCCCTTCCTTCCTTCTTCCCTTCCTTCTTTTCTTCTTTCTTTCTTTCTTTCTTTCTTTCTTTCTTTCTTCTCCAGTACTGTTGTCTTTTAATGACTTCCACAGCCAATTTGATTTATTACTTTACCTGGGCAAATACTAGTATTGGAATGGCAGGGAAGCTACAGTGATCTCTACCAGAAATACAACCTGGGAGCTTTCTTTTTGTAAAGAGGTCGCCTTGGATTCTCTGTCCAGGAGTTGTTCTTCTCTAAGCCTGACCAAAGAAAACCTACTGTGCATTGTGCTTGGCTCTCTGAACTGTATGATAATAGATTCTAACCACACCAAGTTCATGCATATGAAATAAATTTAATGGCTGAGCTAGTTTACTACTTAGCCTTTTCTCACTATCTTCTTTTCTACCATCTCATTTTTATTGGATGCTTCAACCTCATTAGTATTTCAGGAAAAAATTGGATGCTGTCCATCATTTTTGTTGTTGCTTCCCTTTTCCTGGCAGGCAGAGCTTAAAGTTTCAATTGAGGAAGTGGGGAGGGATACAACACATTCAGAGTTTATGAAAGACCTTATTTACCATCAAAGTGAAGGTTTCCAGATACTCTGGCCCTGTTTTCTTATGCTCTTAGGTCTTTGATAAGGGATTAAGAACTCCTGCCAGGGCTACAGAAGACACTGAGAGGTGCCTGGCACAAGGCACTACATGGTGCTCTGAAGCTGTTCAGTAATTACAAATCATGTTGAAGAGTAGACTGAGGAACAGAAGAATGGGCAGAAACTGTTAATATCATAATTTCTACATAGGCACTTCTGAGACACATCTGAATCTGCACACTTGAATATTTTTCTGGTAGCTTCCTTGCACTTTTTTTTTTTTTTTTGGCAAAGCATGCCTTGCAGTTTTCCTTTTAATGCAATACTTATAACACTCTCTTCCACTCAATTATAATTCCTTAGAATGGTGGCTCTCAAATATTACTGTGCCTAAGAATAATCCAAAGACCTTGTCAAAAGAGTTTGGAGCTTACATCTCTGAGATTCTCATTTAATAAATTTAGGATGGGGCCCAGAAATGTTTAACAAGACCTCAGGGAAATGGTCTGTCAACTACCTGAGAAATATTTGCTTAGAGATCAAGGGCTCTAGAACCCTCAGGCCCTAGCACCATGCAATACCCACAGAGGCACTCAATACATGTTGGTAGAATTGAGGGGAATGCTGTGGGTGTTTAAAACTCCACTAGTGATTCAAGCTCAACTTATCACTCTTAGAGGTGAGACTGAAGCTCTAGTGAGTTGTATACAGACTAAATTTTTTTTTTATAGAAGGATAATTGCATCAACAATTCTCAAACTGGGGGCATTGGCAAGAAATGTTATTTTAATCTAGTACAACACCTGATGGAAAGCCTGATTTATTTACTTTTTACATTAGAGAAGGGTACAGATGTAAGGAGGAGGAAATGCATTCATTCCTTGCTGCCTGCAGCACATTGTAAAAAGCCTCAATCATGTTTGATTTTCCCATTCATTACTGGATGTGCGTTTCCTTTGTCTTCCGCTTGTTTCTTTTGTTTATTGTTTACTAGAGGTTGTGAGGTCTGCTCTTTAATGTGCCTTGTCCTTTGTTCTTTTGCCATAAGGTGTGAAGCCATTTACTTATTTGTCCTTTGCTCATAGCTACCTCTAGTTAGCCATGCACAGAACAAAGGAAAATCGTATCTTGTCCATTAGCTCCTCACACATCATTCAAAAGCTGTGCCCTTAATGAAAGAGGAAAATTACAGTTCCTCTTTGCTTTTTGAGTCGTCTAGTGTTTCATCACAAACTATGCACTGAAAAGGTGTCATCTGGAAAACTGGTAATTATTTTAATGTAAGTAATGTGGAAAGCATCTTTATTTTTTAGAATTGTACTAATGCTTTCAACTATTGGAAAAGATTAACATGCTATTTTCTTGCATCCAAACGATTTCCTCTTCAGTTTCTTTAAATGTTATTAGTGTGGTCTGTTTCAAGTTCTGAGTAGGAAAGAAAGATACTGAAAAATTAACATGGTTATTATCAAGGCAAAAATATATATGGATTGTTTTGCATGGAATTGTAAATACTTAGTGCTCATTAGCTCCTGATTCTGTTTCAAAGTGAGAAACGGTAATCAGCATAACCATCACAATCAGGAGTCTGTTTCTCTCCCTTTGCAAATCCTACGAATATATCTGAATCTCTATATCTTTTGATAACTCTTCAACAATAGCTTTGTTCATTTAGTGACACTGTCTTAAATCATAGCAGCTCTTAGAAACAAAACAGGCACACATATTCTCGCCTGTGATTTAATTTACATACTATCTTGATATTGAAAAAAAAGTTATAGACATGCAAAGCATCCCTCTCCAAAGCAGCACGTCTTAGTGGTGATGCTTATTGTATTTGGAGTTTATGGTTTGGGCCAGGCTGTCAGTTTCCCATAGTGTCTTCATTTATTATGCTAATTGACTTTCCAAGTGCAGGCAGGAGGGTATCAGCCCTGTGAATTATTCTCAGTTGGGGGCTTTTAAAAGCAAACCTATTTTGTGCCTAAACAAAACTAAAAATCAATGTGTTTCTTTTCAAAGACGGGAGGGTCAATGCCATGGTTGTTTTGTTCCCATCCAGTTATGTAACCGTGGGGACTTGTTTCTTTGCTTTCAGGATTTGTACAAAACACATTAAAGCTAAACAATAGGCGGGAGTCATAGGAGCAACCCTCGAGCTGTTTCTTGGAGTACGTCCTCCTAGGTTTGGGAATCTCCAATTAGTTCCATCTCAAGCGCTGACTCTGTGTGTGTGCGTGTGTGTGTGCGCGCGCGCGCGCGTGTGTGTGTGTGTGTGTTTAGTTAGCTGGCACGCAACACACTTCCCCAGGGTTGTTTCCTTTTTCCTGAGATTTGGCGAAGGGTGAAGGGTCGGAGTCACATGGATACAAAGCATTTGATTAATGTCCAAGTCACCGCTGTGGCTGCCGGAGCCGCCTCCCCTCCAGCCCCGGCCGCGTGAGGCCGGAGCCGTGGGGCCCGGCGCGCAGGTCCCGGGCCGGCGCCCCCTCTCCCGGGAGTTGTCTCCTCAAAGCCTCGCGCCTCCCGCGCCGGAGTTCCAGCGGGCGCCCTCCCCTCTCCCACCACCCCAGTGTCTCCCCAGCATGTAAAGTCGCCCGTACCTCCTCGGACTTCTCGGAGGCAGCAACTTTCCTTTCTGGCCGCGCGGGGCCGGGGCCAGCCGGCGCGCGGGGCAGCGCTCAGCGCAGCAGCCCCGCGTCCCGCCGCCAACCATGAGCGACGAGAGCCGCGGGGACGGCCGCGCGGAGAGCGCCAAGGACCTGGAGAAGCAGCTTCGCCTGCGCGTGTGCGTGCTCAGCGAGCTCCAGAAGACCGAGCGGGACTATGTGGGCACGCTGGAGTTCCTGGTGTCGGTGAGTGTGTCCCCGCGCGGCGACGCAGGAGGCGGCGGGCGGCGCGGGGCGCCGACCCCGGGGAGGCCGCGGGCAGCGCGCGCAGCATTGTCTGCGGGAGTCGGGGCGCGGGTCCCGGCACCGCGGGAACCGTGACCCCCCGCGCGGACGCTGCGCTCGTGGGCGCGAGGACCCCCGCGGGGACTGTTTCACGCCTGGACACGCACGGAGTTCCTAGGGCCTTGGAGAGCTGCGGGTTTGAAAAGTTAGCTCCAATGGGAGAAGGTTCTTGTCCAGGGAATCCCTGCTACCCCATCTTTCCTCTTTCTTCTTTACCCCGTCCCGGCCTGCGTCGTGTAATTTCTTTCCTTCTCTTCCTCCCCTGGGATTTTATTTTAAGGCTTTGGCTTGGTGATTGAAGTCAGTCTGCTACATTCAGGTACATTTAGTTCAACAACAACAACAACAACAACAACAAACCTTGATTCTTTTGCAGCTTGAGTTCATTATTTAGATTACATGGTAGCGAAGTCCCTTTAGTTATAAACATCTTTGAAACATAGGATTCAGGTGGGGGGTACAGAAAGAGCAGCGGGGTTATGATCTCTAGCAGCTGTTGGATATTAAAGACACATGTGGTGCTCACCCCATTCTAGCCCTACAATCTTCCTCCCCCATCCCCCATCCTGGGTTTAAATTTGCTCCCTGCTCAGCTCCTGGGTTCCCAGTTCACACTGAGCCCAGGAGAGCTGTATCATAAAACTTGTGTTAAACAACTTAAAGATTTCATAGAAAGAACTGGCAGAAACTTTGTTTCAGAGTTTCAGGCTGGACGCATTGGAAGCCTATTCTGGAAACGTTTCATTCATTTTAGAGCCAGAAGGGGCAAAATTGAGTGAAAGAATCTTGCGAGACATCACTCAAAAGTTGAATTTTTCCTATCCAGTGTTGCAAAGACAAAGCATTTGAGGGTTGGCTTCTTTCCACCCAGATGCCTGAGAGAGCATCATTTAAAGACCCAGGCGACTTTAGCCTTTGCAATCTAACTCAAATCTTAAAACCTTCTGCTCCTTTTACCTCTCTGTTCCAGAACCCTCTGGTCCCAAGGGAAATGTTTCAAAGGCCAAACTTCCTGCTCAGGGTTTAGTAAGATGTAAACTTTCTGCTTATAATTATGGTAGAGGAATTCACTTCTTTGCTGTAGCAAGAAAGAGAGAACCGTATCTCAAGGGTGTAAGATGCACAGGTTGACTTCTGGTTGACTTCTCAAAATCAGTGTCCTTGAGCCCCCAGGGGCCCCATTCTTTGGAAATACTGGATGTTTGAGAATATGTGGGTGATCGGCGACAACTGGATTGCCGTGCACTTCCATGCAGCAATGTCAAAAAAGCATATTTTTAAGGAGATGACTTTTGTTTTACAAAGTTATTGTAATATTATTGACTATATTCTCCATGCTGTACTTTTCCATGACTTACATTTATTTTATAACTAGAATTGTGTACCCCTTAATCCTCTTTACCTATTTCACCTATCTCCTGACTTCCCTCCCCTCTGGTAATTACTAGTTGTTCTCTGTATTTATGACTCTCTTTCACTTTTTGCTGTTGTTTGTTTCCTTGTTTGTTTTGTTCTTTTTGATTCCACTGTAAATGAAATTATATGTTGTCTTTCTGACTTATTTCACTTAGCATAATACTCTTTAGGTCTATCCATGTTGTCACAAATGGCCAGATTTCATTCTTTTTATGGCTGAGTAATATTCCCATTGTGTATACCACATCGTCTATATCCATTCATCTATAGATGGACACTGAAGTTGCTTTCATATCTTGTCTATTGTAAATAGCACTACAACGAACAGAGGTGTGCATATGTCTTTTTGAATTAGTGTTTTTGTTTTTCTTGGGTATGTACCCAGAAGTGGACTTAGTGGATCATCTGGTACTTCTATTTTTAGTCTTTTGAAGAACTTCCATACTGTTTTCCATAGTGATTGCACCAATTTACATTCCCACCAACAGTGCATAAGAGTTCTCTTTTCTCCCCATCTTTGCCCACTCTTTTAATTTCTTGTTTTTTGACACTAGCCATTCTGACTAGTGTGAAGTGGAGATTTGACTTTTAATAGCTTCCGATTTGCTTTTCATGAAACTTCTTTGGGGACAAAGTCCTTTGGCTTTTGAAAAATCTTAGTCACTTCTTAAACTGCACTAGTCACTCCTTTCTGGAGGCATATGAAAAAAGTACTGTGCAGAGTCCTTAATTCTAGAAATGGAGAGCTAACCTAACCTACGTTAGAAACCAATTTATTGATCTTTATTTAGCATATCAGATTTTCTTCTAATCGTAACACCTGATTATTAAAATCGAAAACTTATTGCTGTATAGAGTTGGGTAAGAAATTGTGGGAGGTATAAGTAAATTGTATGTACCTATTTACAAGAAGGTCATATAATTCATTCTTATTTCATTCAGAAATTATGGACTCTTCCACTTTTATTTTTCTTTGTCCATTATTTGTGCACAAACATACAATATTTGTGCACATACTTGGTCACACACACGCAAACACACTAATTGGCCTGAATAAAATCCTAAACAAAAGTTTACCCTAACTTCCTTTTAGACAAAACCATCAAAACCTGAGATCTACTTATAATACACTTTTAGATTTTCTTTTATGAGTATTTCCTTTTTGAGTATTATTTATAGCAACACTAAATACCCATGTATTTTACTTGTCACCTTCAGTTAATGTAGTCAATCTAGTTTTCATTTTAGCCTAAACTAATAATGTGCCAAGAGCTTTAAAAATATTCAAACCCTTCGGCCTGGCAATTCCTCTTCTAGGAGTCCATCCTGAAGGACTGATAAGCAATGCAGATAGACAGGGGCACCTCGGTGACAGTTAAGCTCAGGTCATGATCTCACTATTTGTGAGTTCGAGCCCCACATCTGGCTCTTTGTTGTGGGCATAGTGACCTCTGGCTACCTTTCTGCTGTCCTCTCTCTCTCTCTGCCCCTCCCCCACTCATTGTCTCTTCTCTCTCTCTGTCTCTCTCTCTCAAAATAAATTTAAAAAAAAAAGGAATGCAGAAAACAATAAAAGTTATTTTTAAAAAAATAGCCGTAGTATTAAATAAGTGCAGTGTTACATTTGTTGAAAAAATTTGATAGTACATTTCTACATCAAATGTAAATATTTGTCTAAAGATTAGTCATTGTTGTAGATTTCTGTCATTGTTTTAGCCATTAACACGGATGAAGGGTACTCTTATCTTTATTATGAAGAGATAGAAAGCATATTTTTAGTTTTACCAAGAACATATTTTTACTTACAGGCCCATAAATAATCAAACAAAATGAAATTTTTTCCTCTTGGTTAGATGATCATGTGACCTGAAGGGGAAAAAGTTTCTTACTCTAAGAAAGTTTCATACTTGTATATTTATTTTATACTTCTGATTCCTCTCTCTTCTCATTTCCAGCCCTTTGCCTTTTTAACTTTTTAAGGAGAGAACAACTTTCCCCACTCCCACTCCCTAGATAGCTGTCCCCTACAGTGGCCCACTCTTTCCATGGGCTCTCAGGCTTCTCTTGCTCCTTGGTAGCCTTTACATCCTTTTGCATTCCCACGGGCTTTCAGGACTCAGTTCCTTCAGGAACCTGTTCATGATCCTAGCCCATCCCTCCCCACCAGTCTAGAGTACTCACTGCTTTCTACCCACTCTTCCCTGAAGTTACTTCTTCCCTCTTACCAAAGGAAGCTTATGCATGTGTTTGTTTACCTTTGTCTCATTCTACTAGAATGTAAGCTTCTGAGGACAGACCCATATTTTACTCGTCTTTTTCCCTAGAATTTTGTGCAGTGCTTGTGACATTGCAGGTACTCAGTAAATACTTGCTGACTGACTGACTGAATGAATGAATCAATGATCCATCCTCTAACCTCCCACCCCATTCTTTTTTTTTTTTAATGTTTATTTATTTATTTGGAGAGAAAGAGAGAGAGCACGAGTGCACAAGACAGAGGGAAGGGAGGGACAGAGAGAGAGGGAGAGAGAGAATCCCAGGCAGGCTCCACACTCAGCACAGGGCCTGACGCAGGACTCGATCCCACAAACCACGAGATCCTGACCTGAGCCAAAATCAAGAGTTGGACACTCTACTGACTGAGCCACGCAGGTGCCCCTCCCACTCCATTCTGAAGGACAGTTCATCATCCTTTAAATTCTCAGTTTTGTTTTTCTTCCATTTGGTGGGTATAGATAGTGGAAGTTATTTAAATTTCACTCAGGCACATATGAATTTACATAACAAAAAGTTTTAAATTAAACATGTAGAACCTGCATTTAAAACAGAAACAGTATTTAAATCAGGCATTGTGGTATTAAAGACTTTGTAACTCACCATTTTTTCAATTCATTGTATTCTAAATTTTCAGTTGATATCATGGGTAGGTTACATTATCTGGGTTAGTTATTTTTAGGTCATAGATAAAATGCAGGGAGTGCCCAAATTTGCTTGAATGCATGTTCTTGTTTTGCTTGGGAGATGGAATTTTGTGCTTTATTAGAAGTACCCTAATACATTTTGTCTAAAGACATGATTTTATGGACCTGATACCCAGTATTTAATGTTCCAAGTCTAGACAATAGTGGGTTGCAACTGGTTTCCTGTATGCAACCCTCATAGGGCATACCAAAATCAGGATGGCTTCATGGACCCATTCCAGTGGACAGGAAAAGGGCAGAGCAGGGCTGGCTTCTTGGGTGTGTATCCTGTGCAGTTTGCACTGGCTTCATGCTCCAGAGGACCTGGAACTTGGTTCAGTGCTCTGCTATCACCATCTTGAAATTTGTGCTAATTTTATCTTTGAACTTGTGTTTTACAAGTGAAATCCATTGGGACCGTGGAGTGTGGGTAGAGTAGAGTGGAGTGTGGGTAGAGTAGATACAAGAAAGAAAAAAGCTTTATATTTCAGTACCTCTAGTAGCACTTTTTTCCTGCTTTTTGAACAAAAGGCCTCACACTTTTATTTTACACTGGACCTGGAAAATCATGTAGACATATTTCACTATGGCATTGAGGCAGGATGGTGATACATGTTTTGCCTAAACCGGGATACTACTTTTTTCGTAAAAAAAATGTTTTAGTATTTATTTTTGAGAGCATAAGCAGGGGAGGAGCAGAAAGAGAAGGATTCAAAGCAGGCTGTCTGCACTGACAGCAGCAAGCCCGATGCTGGGCCTGAACCCATGAACTGGGAGATCATGACCTGAGCCAATATTGGACGGTTAACCGACAGAGCCACCCAGGCGTCCCTTAACTGGGGCACTTCTGAGAGTGAAAAGGAATGCTGTTACTAATTACACTGGGAAACAAATAGAAACCCGGATTGTCCCTGGCAAATCGGAAAGCACTGCTGTTCCGCATTGCAGACACGTGCAGACAAAGACTTTGAGCTACATGGCTGGTCATAAACAAAAGATTTTGAAATGTGTTACCTGGCTAGGCATTGACCTCAGATACCCCAGAATCTGAATCCTGGGTCTAATTTACCAGCTAACTTTGTGCGCACTGCTAAACTTTACATGCACCATTTACTTCATTTGTTAAATGGGGAAACAATAGCATTTCTCACAGTTGCTATGAGGATAGGATGTATGCCTTGGGCTCTGCCCAGTCCCTGGCTCACAGGGGGAGGGCCCTATCAATAGTTACTGTTTTACCTTGTGATGTTGTAGTTGTTATACAGAGCTACACATGCTGGTCATCGTTAGTATATAATTTTTGCCTGCACGATATTTTCCTCTACACTATCTCCCTCTCTCTCTGAGTCACTTCTTTACATCCTTCCCTTGTGATTCCTTTCTGTCCGTGCAGTCCTTCTTCCCATGATATTCTTGTAAATACTCACTTGACTTAAGACTGTGAGGACACTGTATTCTATGTAACAACAACCATAGTTAGTATGGTGTTTTACAGTTGACAGTAAAAAATTGCATATTTGTGACCTGATTTGGCTTAGTATATGAGTTTCTTAGTTCTTTCAAATAGTGCTTCCTAGAGCTCCAAGGTTCTGTGGTTTGGTTTCAGGGGCCCTCGCAGAGGGTGAGGGGGAAATGAATTATATGGCTTCAGGCTCTCCACTCAGCCTTTCCTAGCATAGTTGCACCTTCTTCTGATTTGTGCTTTGGCTACAGCAATTAGGCCACTTACATTAGAGTAAACTCCAAGAGAGTAAGAATGGTGTATTTATTTCCTATGTACAATTTTTTTGGCCTAAACATAGTGCTGTGTAAATAGCAGGTGCTCAAGGAAACAAACAGGCAAATAAAACAAAAGCAAACACCACAAAGTCCAAAAACAACTTTTTTCAGTGACGATCTAACTCTTCCAGGCAAGGATAAATTGATTCAACACATTGTGCTTAGGCTTATGTTACAGGCTGAATTGTGTGACCCTCAAATTCATATGCTGACGTCCTACCCCTCAGTATACAAATAGTCGCAATGCCGTGTGGGAGGGACAGTGATAAGTAAGAAGCAAAGTTGCGTGGAGGCATCAAGGGACTCCTTCAGTCTGGTGTCAGGGGAAATTTTGGGAAAGAGGTGATGGATGGCTTCTGAAGGGTGAGGAGGAATGCCAGCCTGGGAAAACCACTGCCCATCCGTTAAGAGCATCATGTACCGTGTGACCTCCGTATGATGTTGCCTGGGGGATACTGAAAATTCTTCACTAATGGAGATTGAAGTGTTCTGTATGCTTTTTGAGTATTTTGGGGGTATTGGCAGGGGATGGAGTAAGTTCAGTCCAGTTTGAGGAGGATTCTGTTTTTAACAATTCTGACTTTAACCAAAGGTAGTGGGAAATCAATCATGAGGGGACACCTTCTCTCTTATTAACAATAAACAAGATTGAGATGGCCAAAGTTGGCACTGGAAAGGCATATCCTATGGGAAAATGTTGCCAGGTCAAGATTTCCTGAATCTGTGTCTCTGAGTTTCACCTTGGGATTCCTTCCCCTCATTCCCTTTGTCTACCCCCCCTCACTGGTCCTCAGCAATCCACATAAGCACATGGAAAAGACTTTTCCTCGCTTCTCTAAATCTGGGACGGGTTGTAATCTTTAAAACATTACTATTTACTAGGAAAGAACACAGGTCAGTAATCCTAGAGTCAACATGGAACATAAACATAGTCTAGCTTGTAAAATATAGATTTCTGCTCGTACCAAAGTGGTCTTTCTCTGAGGGTCTCGAGACTCTGATCTATTTTTATCCTAAGCCCTCAGATACATCCTCACTGATCCCCCTGGCTGGGCACTACTCATGGGCTGATTTGGCAGATTTCTTTGTTTTCTAGCCATTAGCTCAAATGTGTGTACATGAGGATGGCATCAGGAAGCTGTCTTGACTCTTGTAGTGAATATGTCATAGTTGATTCATAATTATGATTTTTGTAGTATTAATCATATGGCCAGAGCCACTCTCTACACAGAGGGATGTGTCTTTTGTCTTATGGTTTCGTCTGCATAATTATACCTTATTATAAAGCTGTTTATATAAGAATAGTATCTATGGAGATTAGCTTTGTTTCTCACCAAGAGAGTCCTATCAGTGGAATTGAGGAAAAAAGACTGGAATCTACTTACCCATTATGAGTTTCTGCCATTGCATTGGTTCAGGTAAGAAATGTGGAATGTCTGATCGAAGGTAGAAGCAACGAAGAAGATAAACAAAACAATAAAACCAAACTGAACCACAGATAGACAAACACCCAACATCTCTGAGACAGTCTTGGGTAGAATCTTTGGTATTTGTGTTCATTCAGAAGTGAAGATTTATGTAGAAAGGAGAGGAGAGGGTGGATGCTTCAGTCTGCAGTTTGAAGACAAGATGGAGAGTGTCATTAACTGAGAAATGGAATGCAAGGGACAAAACAGCATTGGGGGGAGGAGAAACATGAGTTTCATTTTGGACCTGCCAAGCTGCAAATTCTGCTGATTTCTGAAGATAAGAATATAAAAGGTAAGAAAGAATTTGGGGCAAAAATTGGAGATCTAGAAATTAAGTAATCATTTATGTTGAAACTATCAGGTGGATGGGATGCCATAAAGGGAACAACTTGAGGAGAAAAAAACATGCAAGCCAAGGGTAGGGTGTTGGAGAGCCAACATTTAAAGGGTAGAGGAAGAAGTAGGGTGCACTGGTGTCTAGGACTGAGACATCAAAGGTTGAAACAAGAACCAGGAGAGAGTGATCTATTGAAATCCAAGGAAGGATCTTGTTCTCAGATGAAACCTTTTTTTTAAGGTGTCAGAACTTAAAAAAATTATTTTTTTAAGTTTATTTATTTATTTTGAGAGAGGCAGAGAGCATGAGCAGGAGAGGGGCAGAGAGTGAGGGAAAGAGAGAGAATCCCAAGCAGGCTCTGTGCTGTCAGCACAGAGTCCAGTGCAGGGCCGGAATTCACAAAACTGTGAGATCGTGACCCAAGCTGAAATCGAGTCCCATGCTCAACTGACTGAGCCATCCAGGTGCCCTACTTTTGAGAAGTAGTGTGCAGACTGAAGAGGCCATTGGCTTTGGCAGTTCGAACGTTACTGGGGTTTAGCTTCAGTAGTGTGTGTGACCAGAACTCTTACTCAGAATGATCTGAGACAACAGTGAAAACTGAGTTGGTGAAGACTGATGGTAAAACTGTCCAGAGAGTTTGGTGGTAAAATGTAAGGGGAGAAATCGGTTTGTAACATAAGGGGATAATTTTGTCCAGGGATGTTTGAGGAAGATGAGCATAGCCAAGGGAAGGAGACAGTGAAAAGGGAACTGAAGCAGCTACAACAGAGCATTGTCGAAGTCTGGGGCGTATTCCTGTAAACCATGGCAAGAACCCCCATGTCACTTGAAGATAAGGAAGATACTCGGCAAGATTCACTGCTGTGAAACACCCATGGCAACACGTTTTTGCAGGCTCTGACTCTAAAGAATGAGCCAGCTGTCTCGTACATTTTTGAAATTCTGCTTCTTCTCTAGTCTAGCGCTTGCAGAACTGCTGGGATGGCCTTTGTACCTCCTTGCGAACACTCACCAGCCACGCTGGGACAGTGGGCTGAAGTGCATGGTACAGAGCATGGGTTCAGGGAATCTGATGACCTGGGTTAAAGTTCTGGCACTGAAATTTATAAACTGTCTAACTTGGGGCAAGTTGCATAGCCTCTTTATGCTTAGATTCATATTTGGAAAACACATTCAATAACATTTCACAGGCTGGCTTGAAGTTCAAAGCAGCTTCTATAGGTAAAGTCCTGATAGGTAGTAAGCTTTTCTTTTTTCTTTTCCTTTTCTTTTCTTTTCTTTTCTTTTCTTTTCTTTTCTTTTCTTTTCTTTTCTTTTCTTCTCTTCTCTTCTCTTCTCTTCTCTTTTCTCTTTTCTTTTCTTTTCTTTTCTTTTTCTTTTTTTCTTCCAAACTCCCACTTTATCTCTCTTTCCTCTGTCTTTCCTACCCCACAGACTGAGTCTGGCACTTTCTGAGGCCACCTGAGCCCTTTGTCTTCCAGCCTTGAAACATGCAGGAGGCTTTAATAGATAAAGAAAGGTCCTGAGGAAGCCAGAGGGGCCTTCAGAAATGCAGAGGAGATGTAGTCTTGGGGAGTTGAGAGTCAGGTTATAGGTGGGGGGTAGAGAGTAAGGGTGAGGGTGGGGCATGGCTTTCCTCCAGGAGGAAGGAAAGGACGTAGGTCCCAGGATTATTTTAGAGGTGAGGAGAGTGGGCGATTTCTACCTGATGGCCTTTATTCCTCTATGAAATTGAACTATTGTTTTCTTTGTGTTCTGTTTTTGTTTTGTTTTGTTGTTTGTTTTTTGCTGAGACTAAGGAACTATAAAGTCACTGGTAAAGATTTGGAACATACACTTTTGAGAATAGTAAGGGGAATTGAATTTAGGTATCTGAGGTTAGATGTTGACCATTTTTGTATAATCTTTCTTTTAAATATGACTTTCTTAAGTGTAACATATAAATTTAGAAGTCAGAGTAGAGAAGTAGCATCTCCTTATTTCTTATATTTATTGTGACTATAGGTTCAAGTCTTGGAAATAATGATATAATCATTTTTTAAACCATGATACAAATTGTGTAGAACTTATATATTCTCGCACTTAATGTCCACAGCCATTACTGTGCACACTTTTTTAAAGAAACATTGATTTATCTGACAACATTTTGGTATCATTTAATTTTTTCTTAGTACTTGTCTTTTAACAATATTCTGAGTGCTCTTTTACTATATACGGTATCTGGGTTATGCTTTAATGCCAAATAAAATTGTTATGTTTGAATTTTGAGTACAACCAGTTTGACCTAAAAATATTTTTTGGTTTACATGTATTCTTTAAAAATTTTATTTATAATATTTACTTTTCATAATAGATGAATTTTTATTCTGAACTTATTAAAGTTGCATGAGCTATATTAAAATGAAGATCTTTGACTTATGATATATTTGTCTCAAACAATCAAAAATTCAGGGAGAACACCCCTTCATAAGTGTTTATTTGCTTAAAAGTATGGTTGGGTCACTTTTTGAATGGTATTAAGTATAGTCATTCAAATCTTGGTACAGCTTATAAAAACTTTCTTTTCTAATTTTTTTCCATTCTCATGAATGATTATTGCATTTTATCCAAGAAGTCAGTGATTATAATTTTAAGAAGTCAGGTATGTTAAGTTGAGATTATGATTTTTAAACATTTCTAGCTGGTATAGATGACTTCAGGCTTTGATTTTTTTGAATAAATTTATGGTGTTCTAAGCTTGCCATATAGCTAAACACAGGGTACAAAAAAGGACCTGTGTTGTTCAAGAATATCTAAGCCAAGGACATTATGTTCTGTTGTTAATGTGAAATGAGTATTTTCCTTTAAAAGGCAAGCCCTTCACTTGAAAAGGTTAAATGATACAATACTTAAGGAATGACTGCAGCTGGTTAAATTTAGAATATTGATACAGAAATATTCTGTGTTATTAAGCAAAAATACAGCAATGTAGAATATGAATGAGTGAAATTTTTATTCATTTTAAAACTTTGTTTCTCTGGGAGAGTTACAGAAGGGTTGATATCTATGTTTGATTTTGCTTTGCTACTTTTGTTATTTTAATTATCTATTTAAGTTGTCTCCTTGCCAGTTAGAAGAGGCTCTATAGATGCCTTCTCATGCCTCAGCTTGGCCTTGAGTTGATGCTCCTTTGGATTCTAGGTTTTTTTTCTTGAAACTGTTGCCCCAAAGAAAGGAATCTTAGGATTCTAGAAACAATATCTTCCATTCCAAAGTCTTATTTCTGTCAGTAGCACTTGGGGAAGAGCTGTGTAAAGACAGTATATCACCCAAATATTAGCCTCATACCCACATATTCCAAGATTGATTTAATGATTCATTATTTTCCCAGAGCTGAAATTATGAAAGCAAAGTGGATTTTCATTTTCTATGCTGTATATCTATGTGTTGGACTTTGTATAACTTAATATATGTTTATATGTTATATAGAAATATTTTTGTATTCATATATTTATTCTCCAAAAAAATTTTGAATATTCTAGACACAACTTTATCACAATTTTTTTTGTATCTCTTAATAATGAGACCTCTGGCAGAGACTTCTAATTGCTCCCAATGTCCAATATTCTTTTCTTCCGTAGTGATAAAAGTTTTACCTGAGAAATGTGTGCACTACATTTCTCAGCCTCCCTTACAGTTAAGTGTGGAAATATGAGTAGGTTCTGGGCAGTGGGATATAAGCAGAAGTGGCATGGGTGAATTCCAAGGTGTACCTTTGTAGTGAAGGAGTATGTGCTCTCCCCCTTCTCCTTGTCTGGTATGGGGATGTGGTGGCAGGTAATGAGGCAGCCATTTTGGACCATGCAATGGAAGTCACATGTTGAGGATAACAGAACAAGAAAATAGAAAGAGTCCATTTCTTTATTAAAGCAGTTTAACTGATATCTTATCAAAAATGGGCCTGCAAGATAAATCAGCTATTTACTTAACTCTGACCTAGCATCTTTTTTGACATCTCACATTATGCTTCAAATTTTTCATTGATTTACGCAAATTATTAATGAATTGGCAAACTTTAATATATTTTTGTCTTTGTTTTAACTGAATAATCTTAATATTTTAAATTTATTTTTAGTTTTTCTTTAATGAAAACCCACCAGTGATTTCCCTGGACTGCTAAAACTACTCTCGCCTTTGCTATTGGTAAACTTTCATTTTTTTTTGTTAGAAAAAGAATAGTGTTGGGATGCCTGGGTGGCTTAGTAGATGAGCGTCCAACTCTTGATTTCGGCTCAGTTCATGATCCTAGGGTCGTGAGATCGAGCCCTGTGTCAGGCTTCATGCTGAGCATGGAGCCTGATTAAGATTCTCTCTCTTTCTCCCTCTGGCCTTCTTCCCCACACACGTGTGCACGCTCTGTCAAAATTTAAAAGAAAAAAAATGGTATTATTTTTAACCTATACTCATATATTCTGTTTTCTGAAGACCAGAATTTGCATGTTTATTATGTTTATTTATAAGAATATTTGTTCAGCTGCTTTCACTGAAGCCAAATGACAGTAGTTTAAACAACACTGTTTGTGAATATGGAAGCCATATGTAATCAACATGGCTTTTTTGTGTGTGTCTTCTTGGAGCTCCTCTTGGAGCTCTAGTTATTTAATTTTTCAATTAAATAGTGTTTCTAATAGTGTTTCAGAGAGCTCAGCACTATCAGGTCATTCAGAGTCTCCTCTTCATTCTATCTTATTGCTCCACCATCCCCTAGGAGCCATTACATCAATGTCTATAGGATAGAGAGCCAGGCATCAGTCTTTTATATAGTTTCTCCAGGTGGTTCCAATGTGCAGAAGGTTGGGGAACCAATAAGTACACGAGGGTGTTCTTGACCATATGGTTAAGGCTGGCCTACAGACCCCTTTCACTTCCAGCCCTATGGGGAGAGAGAGGAATTCCACACTTTGCTTTCACTCCCATCCCCTTGACCAGAACATCATAACACAGCTGAACCAGCTGCAGAGGACACTGGGAAATGTGCTACCTAGTTGGGCAGCCATGTGTACAGCTGAAACTTGGGGTGTTCTATGCTAAAATAAGGAAGTATAAATAAATATTGATGGGCAAGATGTAATTTTTGCACACTTTGGGCCCCAGAGATATTTTAAGGGTTTATTGTCTCAGAAAGTCATTTATATTAATTCTTGGATTCCTTTACTATAAGAACCTATTATACTCAGCATATAATTTAGATTATTTCCCTCTAAAATAACATATTCTTGTCCATCTAGAAATCTGTCTAGTATTTATCTATCTCTTCACATATGTTTGTAAGAGCTACCTGAAGGGTTTTTTTTGTTTTGTTTTGTTTTTGTTTTTATTTTTATTTTTTCTCCCATTGGCTTTCAGTACAGGAATAGTGAAGATATGGGGATATGGAGATTTTGTGTAATTAAAAAAATTTTTTTTCTGAAGTTTCAAACAAACAAAGAAACAGTCTCAGGAAAATATGGAAGTCATTTAATATGTGCTTGTTGTGTGTCAGGCACTGCATATTCATGCATAACTCACAACTCACAACTCCTTTCAAGGTTTGTGTATTGTAACAAACACCTGCGTATACTCTAATCAGTTCCTCAGTAGGAGAGTGGGGATTTTGAATAGGTCCATTGTGCAGCTATTCTAAGACCTTCTGCTGGTGATTCACGAGCCTGGGCATTTCTAGATCGTGGGAGCACTGTGATTAATCAGGCGTTGGAAAACCAAGGCAGATGTTGGGATCAGGATGCAGAATACAGAAGCTAGAAGTCAGGAAGGAACAGTAATTGGTCAAGAGAGCAACAAGAAGCTCATGGTCAATCCAAGATAGGGGTCAGAGCCAGGCAAGCACTCAGGAGCCAACGATTACCCAGAAGTCAGGAGTTTCCAGGACAGAAAAGAGAAAAGGCAATGAATCATTTAAAATTTTTTTAATGTTATTATTTTTTGAGAGAGAAAGAGACAGAGCCTGAGTGGGGGAGGGGCAGAGAGAAAGGGAGACACAGAATCTGAAGCCGGCTCTAGGCTCTGAGCCATCAACACAGAGCCTGGGGCAGGGCTCGAAACCACAAACTGCAAGATCATGACGTGAGATGAAGTCAGACTTTTAACTGAGCCACGCAGGTGCCCCAGCAATGAATCATTAAAAAATAGACAAACTTAGTTCTACTGTTATCTGTTAGTGTGTACCATTGCCAAGACCAGTTTCAGTGTAATTAAATTCCTCTTGGATCATTTTGTATCTCTAAGTACTTATTTACTTACAACTTCATAGCTGGTGAACTCTTGGTTTTATGTGTTAAATATTGCTTCTGTGTATCCTACATATGATTAGATCATTTTATGTTTGAAGCAAGGATTAAATAAGCCTACAAGCACACAGACACACACCTTTTGCTCTCCAAAACGTATGTATTGCTCTGCATTCAGTGGATATTGTATAATTTGCATTAATGTAATTTAAATACAAATGAGGTAAACCATAGTTAAAATGATTGTTACTCCTGGGAGTGTTCTACTTGCCAGGACTTCTTTTGATAGGATAGATAAGGGAGAGTAACTGGCATTCTGGTAGCCCCAGGATGATGTTTGATAAATAAGCCATGTTATGCAGACATGGCCATTTTTCTCAGCTTCTAGCAAGGATAGTTAGCACAGCTATATAATCTGAGTCCAAAAGGGAATCATACTATGGATAGATGAATATAGCTTTCAAGTAAAATATGAAGTTGATATTTCTCTCGCATATTTTTCAGTGAGCTAATAATTCTCACATATAAATTGTACCTTCTCTGTATGTTGAAATTTTTTGAGGATAGCAAATATTCTTTGGGCTGTATGGCTATTTTTTTATTAAAACTTATATTATACTTAGAATGACTTAATTATAGGGAATATAATGAGCTAAATGGCCAGAAATTTTGAAAGTTTAGTTGATACTTGAATAGATACTTAATTTTAAATATTCACCTTTCTATAGTTGAATATTTGGGTCAGATTCAACTTTAATGACATCAGGAAGATATAAGTAAACCTTAATGAGAGGTCCACATAGTCAGCCAAGATATTTGGATAAAAGTTAAAAAATGAAAAACTCTGCTAATTCGATTTAAAGAGAAAATTGTAGCTTTATTATATGGGCTCATACATTCTTTCTACAAACCATTTCTTTTCCAGCCTGTCAAAATTCAAAGTTCTAATTACTCTGTGATATTCTAGAATTTTCTTTAGTATTTAATACATGCTATATGAAATTTACAGTAATTTTATAATAAATAATGCAGAATGAGACAATCTGTAAACAAAAAAAATGACCACAAAATGGAATCAGAGTGATTTTTCAATTTATTTCGAGACCAACTTATTTGTGAAAAACCTTATTTTTGACATAGTGCAATTTATATGTCAGGTCAATTTAAAAAAAAAATACCTCTAACATACCAAACCTTACGATTTAGTCTCTCTGGTAATTGTTTTCCAAAACATAGGGTCCATACTCTGGTTTCTCTTCAGATCGTATAAATCTTTCGCCTTTTACCAAAACATAGGGTCCAGATATTTTGATGGTTTGTATTCCAGGGTATATTCATTGAGCACATGCTGTGTGTCAATCACTGTTCCAGGCTGGGAGGATATATACAGAAATTAAATATCCCTGTTTCATGGAGCTCCCTTTCTAAAACAGGAGACATAAGACAAATGAGTAAAATATTTGGTATATTAGTGAGTTTAAATGGCAAGGAGAATGAATGAAGCAGATGGGGAATAAAATTCTCTGTGTGTTCTGTTTTGACATTTTATATAGAATGAAAAGGCAGGAAGTCACTCTGTTCTGCAAGTTTCTAAGAATATTTGAAAATGACTTTTTTTTTTTACTTTTACGTTAATAGGCACTGTGCAAGAGGAAAGTGCTAATCAGGTCTCTTGTTCAACTCTTAAGTATAATTATAATTTAGAGGTGAAATTAAACCCAGATATGCATAGCTAATAAAGTAAATGGAACAGTGACTCTAAGACTTAAGGCTTCAACTGGTTAATTCTTGAGCTGTCATTTTACACTTTTAGAATAGTAGGCATATTTATTGTTTGGAAGTGCAGCAAACTAAAAATATTTGCTACCTCACCGTTACTGGTGTATGTTTATACCATTGAGAGCTTATTTTGTAGAGTGTTTGCCAATATGGTTTCACATCCCAGCAGCATTGTGTCTAGTGGGGATTGCAGCCAAGGTTAGAATCCATCATTGTGAGAACCAGCAGTCTGAGCAGTGCACCACCTCTGAGAAGCTTCTCCTGGAAATGAAGTGTCCTTCAACCCTGAGTGGACTGAAGCATTGAGCAAGGAGGGTAGGGGTGAGAGACTGGGGATCCTGAATGTGCAACAGGATCCAAAGCCAGTTTTGTAACTGCTACCTTAGATGATCCCAGATGAGTTAAAAGCTAAGGTATGGAATGCTTTCTTTCTCATGTTTTATTTATTCAAGGTTCCCTGAGAGAAAAAAAGGAAGGGTAAGGAGGAATCTGGCAGCCCCTCCCCACTCCTTCTTCTGATGGTATTATCTCCCTGATGGCCCTATAGAAGTGACTCCCTTGAGAAGTGTGGACAGCTGGATGCAGCCCCCATGTGGCCAATAAAGTGTCATTGGGAGCCACAGCCACAGACTGTGGGGGAGGGGGAGGGTCATTTCAGGACTGTGGAAAATATTCCCTTTTCCCTCAGCATCCTGGGGCCTTGTTTCTTGCCTCATTGTTAATAGAGTCTGGGATCTTGGATTCTGGTGCTGAAGTTTTGTTCAAGGTTGGCTCTATAAATGATATTTTTAAGCAGCCTTTTGTGGAGCTTCATTCTTTAGTTTACTGAATTTGTAGCACAAAGAAAGGGTAAGAGATTTATTACTTTTGTCATTACCAACTTCAGTACAGAAATTGGTGAATAATTATACTTATATTAGACTTTCAAAAAGTATAACTGAAGGGAAGGGATTAGCTGGCTGTATTTTTTGATAAGGTTATGTACTTTCCTCTTCCGTTTCTCTTTAGAGACCGTTCTATGGCTAATACATCATAAAAGTTAAAAGGAAGTGCAAACACAATTACCACAGAAAGTTGAAATCTTTTCCATTCACTTTTTTATGCTATTTGTGACTTGTCCGCCTGATTGTTTCAACGTAAGGAAAAACTTGGGATTCTTATCTATCATTATCAGTGGCACTGGTTTTGAGTGTGTGTGATTCTGACAATACTGGGACAAAACCAGCCTTCATTGTACCAAACTAACCACAAGAATGTGTACAGAATATATGCAGTGAGCTTTAAAGGCAAGTACATTTGTCTAATGAGGTAATGCAAGATAACAGTGTGAGGAGGGAAACTGGATATAGAATAAATATTCCTCTACCTCTGTACAAAATGCTCGTTGCCATTGATAGCTCTTACTTGAGGGCTTTGAGATTTTCTGCTCCACTCTGCTCTGCTTCTGAGCACTCATCTAGTCCCAGTGTCCCTGGAGGAGGTGCTGAGTGCTGATGGTGCTCATTAATCAAGTGTGCAGTGAATGTGGGTGGGGTGATCACTGGGAAGCAAGGCTGGGTTTAGAATTTGATCTAAGATAAATCTGGACATATCGGAGGTCATGAAAGGAACTAGGGTCAAGGGTTAACACAGCAGAGGTCTGCAGTGTGTGACACAGAGCCGAGGGAGCAGCTTTAGGGGGTTCTCTGCCATCTTTTACATTGAGAAACATTTCTGCTCCTTAGCCTCTTCCCTTGGACTCTGGTGGACTCTAGTCTACTCATCCCCTGTCCCCTTCACCTTCAGGAACCTCTAGCAGACTCAATTTTTTCTAGACTCACTGGGTAGCTTAGAGTATGAACTTTAGGCTTATGATAACTTCTGAGGGATGGATGGTCCCATAATAATAAAGATTAGGACCAATGTTTGTAATCCAAGGAGAGGTAGATTTTGACTGCTTTTGTTAAATTCATTTCCTTAGATGATTAGAATAATCACTTAATCCAGTTGGTTCATAGTTACTCCCTTCATGCATTTTCTTTCACCTAGAAAGGTTTATTAATGTTTTATGATGATTGCATAATTTAGAAGACTACTTATCAGATGCTAGTCCCTTCCTTAATAATTCAGGTCTGGTCTTATGTAAAAACTGAGCCATTTGGAAAACTTGAAACTTTCCTGAAAACTTGTTTGAAGTTTACTGTTTATTTTGATCAGCAGGTTCACTTGGCTTCTGCTGTGAAGGGTCTTCTTTCAGTTCACTTATGGTCCCAGGTGGACACAGATGAAATGAGTTGCTCCAAACAAAAGGGACAGAGAATCTTTTGCTTATCATCTGAGCCTGATTTGTCTTAATATCCTATAATTCAATTTTCTGTAGTTTGATTTGTTCTAATTCCTAGGACCTTTAATACTTCTTATCCTTGATTGTTTATACTGTTGTTAAAATTTGTTTAGAAATTCAGAAAGTATGAAAGAATAATAAGAGAGAAGTCTGTTAATCTCCATTTTGGGAAACCAAAGAGCATTTTGGTTTTGTTTGTTTACTTGATGTTGTATGTTTAAGTAACAGTTGTTGAGAGGTTAAGATCTTTTTCATGGAGTCATAATCTCTAAATTTCACATAAAACAGTATTAGATCCAGATACAGTTTAGTCTTCAAACTGCCACTGCAAACCAAAAACAAACATGAATAAAAACTACAAACTCCACAACCTGAAATGAGAGCTGTTCCTATTCATAGGAAGAAATACTGTAATGATCATCAGCCTTTCAACAACATGGAATTAATTATCCCAATAAAAATAACAATACTCCTAATCTATTTTCACGCTTCTATGTCTCTGATGGAACCAATTTACAAATAGAGGCTGACATTTTATTTTGCAGTTCTCAGCCCCACCAATCCCCTGCGGAGATTGGACTGGGCTGCCAGTTTGGGAAAATACAGCAAAAATACTTGGAGTTAGGAGTTCTCACACTAGTAGCTACAAACTCATGTTTTCTTGATCAAGAAGTAATCCTCTTTTGACTTAAGAGTAAGTAAGAAATGTGAAATATATCAAGAGAAAATCATTCTCCTCTTCTGAGAGTATGATGCAATTGATGTCCTACACAAGGCTACTCAGAACCTGCTAGAGGAGAGCCTGGAGGATCTGGACCGAGACCAGTGGTGCAGGGCTCCTTTTCTCACCTGCTGACACGGCAGAGTTTGCATTCCCTGAAGCATTTATCAGTTATATTCTTATACCAATTTACCTAATGCAAACAGATTCTCTTTCATCTGTCATGCTAGTGACTAAGAGTGAATGCCTGGGGTTTTTGAGTTGATTATACTTTTGATGGGAATTGTTGGAAAGTCTCATACTATGGTTTTGCTTTTGTAGAACAGTGATTAACATGATTTGACCAAAGGGTTGGTGTAGGGGAGTTGTGGTGGTCAAGGTGGCCTGGGGTCAGATGGTTGAGTGGCCTTCAGTGCCAGCAGAGTAGTTTAGAACTACTGGTAGATAGTGGAGAGGTAGGGGAGGTTTTTGAGCAAGAGTCTCAGAATCAAGCCTTGATTCAGGAAGAGTTGTCTGGCAGACAGGCTTTTAGGAATAGATTATAGGAATGGTTTCATCGGGCAGAGGTGAGACTGGAAGAGACCAACCCATTAAGCCCAACAAATATTGGAAAGATTAAATAAGTGGGGACTATGAGGAGGCCCTCCCTCCAGACCAGCTTAATTAGAATCTTAGGTAGAGAGAGAGTGGAGAGTGAGGAACTAGGATTTTTAAAAATCTCCCTAGCTGATTGTAATGCGTATGTAGAGTTGAGAAATACAAGGCAATGAATAAAATGGCATTAATATATATATCAATCAGGAATTGAGATGAATCATGGTTTTCCAACATACTGCTAAACAGTTGATCAGTGTTGTTTAAGTTGTGGGCATGCTTTCTTGAAAAGTGAGAGCGTTCTGAGATGACAAAGAGGCAAACAGCACAAGTCAGAATTGTAGTGCATTATGGAGTAGTTTAAAAACCACAATCAGAAAGACATTATTGAGTTGGCCAGAATGATCAGAAATGGGGCAAAGTGATCACAATCAGGACCCAGAACAGGCTTTTTCTGCAGTTGAATATGATTAGGAATTGTGTTTCTCCCCTTCCATGCTTTGCTCTAGTTACATAAACCTCTTCCAGATACATAAACCTCTGGAAGAAAAAAAAGGAGGTTTTGTTTTGCTTTTTAAGTACTAGACAGAGGGATAGTTAAATGGACTACTTGGTACAGTGAGATCTGACTTCTGGCCCTTCTACTACCTCCTGGGGAAAGGGAGAAAGTGACTGATGTGTGCCAATCAACTCCCACACCATGGAAATTTATATACATTATCCTTAACCTGCACAACAGTCCTGTGATTTAGGGATTAACCTCCCAGTTTTACGGGAAATAAAAGGAGGCTCTAGCTTCTGAAAGAGTGCACATCTACTCTTGCTCCCAGGCTTGTGATATTTCCCCTGTGCTGTCTCAGCAAACGTAAGAAACAGTGGAGATAAACTGTGAGTGCAAAGATTAGTAGTAGTCGCTATCAGGTATTATAGAGATAACCCAGATGTATAGCTCATTCAATGTTACATGAAGGCGAATGACAAAGGAAAATATGTGCGGAAGAAAACAGAGTTCATGACCATACCCCAAGAACAGAAAAGTTCGGCTGAAGACTCTCCTCACATTTTCTTTTTGAACCTAACCCTATTGGCTTTTATTCCATCACTCCACTAAACATAACTTTGTCCGAGTCACCAGTGATATCCATGTTGCTAAATCCAGTGGCCAGGTTCTCAGTCCTCATCTTGTAGATCTTCCCCTCATTGTTCTTCCAGGATAGTATACTCTACTTTCCTCCTGCCTCTGTGCGCTATCTTTTCAGTGTCCTTTGCTGGTTGCTCATTTCTCCATGATAAGTATCTGTTGGAGCCACATGGTGTGTGTCCTAGAGCCGCAGGGTTCATTGCTCTGACCATTTTGCTTCTCTACCTACATTTATTCCTTTGGTGGTCACCCTGAACTTCAGTCTTGAATGTCTGTGATGTTTAAGAAGTGTCTCGAACTTAACATGGCCAAAACCAAACTCCTGATTACCTCCCCTCCTCACATTCCACTCTCTCCCAGCCAAACCTCATCTTTCTGAGATCTTATTCTTGTCAGTAAACGACAACTTAGTCTTTTCTCATTGACCGCATCTAATAGTGGCAAATCCTTTTAGCTCTATTTTTAAAAAATAACCAGACTTTACATCCGTTCATGATGAAAACACTCAACAACGTAGGTTTAGAGGGAACATACCTCAACATAATAAAGGCCATATGTGAAAAACCCACAGCTAACATCATCCTTAATGGGGAAAGCTCTGCTTTCCCCCTAATGTCAGAAACAAGACAAGGATGTTCACTCTCACCACTTTTATTCAACATAAAACTGGAAGTCTTAGCCACAGCAATCAGACAACAAAAAGAAATAAAAGGCATCCAAATTGGTAAGGAAGAAGTAGAACTTTCACTATTTGCAGATGGCATGATACTATATATAGAAAACCCTAAAGACCCCACTAAAAAACTGCTAGAATGGATAATGGATAAACGAATTCAGTAAAGTTGCAGGCTACAAAATCATTGTACAGAAACCTGTTGCATTTCTGTACACCAATAATGAAGCAGCTGAAAGATATTAAGAAAACAATCCCATTTACAACTGCACCAAAAATAATAAGATACATAGGAATAAACTTAACCAAAGAGGTGAAACACCTATACTCTGAAAACTGTAGAAAGAAATTGAAGACAACACAAAGAAATGGAAAGACATTCCATGCTCATGGACAGGAAGAATAAATACTGTTAAAATGTCTATACTACTAAAAGCAATCTACACATTCAATGCAGTCCCCATCACAATACCAACAGCATCTTTCACAGAACTAGAACAAAAAATTCTAAAATTTGTATAGAACCACAAAGGAGCTTGAATAGCCAAAGCAATCACGAAAAAGTGAAACAAAGCTGGAGGTATCACAATTCCAAATTTCAACCTGTATTACGAAGCTATAGTCATCAAAGCAGTATGGTACTGGCACAAAAATGGACACATAGATCAATGGAACCGAATGGAAAGCCCAGAAATCCAGGATTATGTGGTGAATTAATCTATGACAAAGGAGGGAACAATATGCAGTGGGGAGAAGATAGTCTTTTCAACAAATGATGCTGGGAAAACTGGATAGCTACATGGAAAAGAATGAAACTGCACCACTTTCTTACATCATACACAAAAATAAACTCAAAATGGAGTAGAGACCTAAATGTGAGATCCGAAACCATACAAATCCTAGAAGAGATGACAGGCAATAATATCTCTGGCATTGACCATACCAACTTTTTCTAGATATGTCTCCTGAGGCAAGAGAAATTAAAGCAAAAATAAACTATTGGGAAATAGTTTACTAAAAATCTTCTGCACAGCAAAGGAAACAATAAAAATAAAAGACAAACTATTGAATGGGAGAAGATCTTTGCAAATGACATGTCTGATTAAAGGTTAGCATACAAAATGTATTAAGAACTATACAACTCAACACCAAAACAACAACAACAACAACAACAAATAATCCAATTAGAAGTGGGCAGAAGACAGGAACAGACATTGCTCCAAAGAAGACATCCAGATGGCCAACAGAAAGATGAAAAGATGCTCAACATCACTCATCATCAGGGAAATGCATATCAAAATGGCAATGAGATATCACCTCGGACCTGTCAGAATGGCTAAAATAACAAAAGAAACAATAGGTGTTGGCAAGGATGTGGAGAAAAAGGAAACTTCTTGCATTGTTGGTGGTGCAGCCACTGTGGAAAAGTGTATGGAGGTTTCTCAAAAAGTTAAAAATAGAACTATGCTATGAATCAGCAGTGACACTACTGAATATTTACTGAAAGAATAATAAAACGCTAATCCAAAAGGGATACATGCACCCCGCTGTTTATAGTGGCATTATTTATGATAGTCAGGATATGGAAGCAGCCTAAGTGTCCATCGGTTGATGAATGAATAAAGATGTGCCTACACACACACACACTCACACAATGGAATAGTATTCAGCCATAAAAAGAATGAAATCTTCCCATTTGCAAGGACATGGATGGAGCTAGAGAGTATTATGGTAAGTGAAATAAGTCAGAGAAAGACAAATACCATATGATTTCTTTTTTTAATGTTTATTTATTATTGAGACAGAGAGAAACAGAGCATGAGTGGGGGAGGGGCAGAAGAGAAGGACAACAGAATCTGAAGCAGGCTCCAGGCTCTGAGCTGTCAGCACAGAGCCTGATGCGGGGCTTGAACTAACGAACTGTGAGATCATGACCTGAGCTGAAGTTGGATGCTTAACCGACTGAGCCACCAAGGCACCCCCCATATGATTTCTTGACTTGTGGAATTTAAGAAACAAAACAGATGAACATAGGGGAAGAAAAAATGGGGGCAAACCATAAAACCGACTCTTAACTATAGAGAACAAACTGATGGTTAGCAGAGGGAAGGCAGTGGAATGGGTGAAACAGATGATGGGGATTAAGAAGTGTATTTGTGATGAGCACTGGGTGGTATATGGAAGTGTTGAATCACTATGTTGTACAGATGAAACTAAAATAACACTGTATGTTAACTAACTGGAATTAAAAAAAACTTAAAAAAATTCAGACTTTAACCACTTTTTGCTACCTCTGTCCACTCCTATTATCCTGTTACAGCAGCTTCCTGCTTGGTTTCCCTGGATTCCTACAACCAGGGTAGCTGGGGTGATTCTCTGAAAACATGTCAAGTCATTTCACTTTTTTGGTTTAAACCCTCCAAATACTTTTCATCTCCTTCCAAGTAAAAGCCACGGTCTCTCTAATTGCCTGTGAGACCTTGTGATCTACACTCTTCTCTGTTACCTCTCAGTCTAATTTCCTGCTTTTCTTTCATGTGCCTTCCTCTGACCACAGTCACCCCTTTGCTGATCCTCAGTCATGCTGGGCATGCTCCTGCCTCTGGACCTTTGCACAGTTGTTTCCTTTGTTTGGAATGCTGTCCTCCCAGGTACCCTCATGGCCAGGTCCCTTGCTTTCTTTGGATCTTTGCTCAGGTGCTACTTCTCAATGAGGCCCTCCCTGACCACTTTACTCCAAGCTGTATCTCTTCCCTTTCAGCCCAGCCCTCCTCATCCACCTTTACTGCTTTAATTTCTCTGAACCACCTGCTGGCATACTAAATACCTCACTTATCTTATTTATTTGCATCTGGTTCTTCTCCCACTAGAAAGTGAGTTTATTAGGAAAGGGAAGGGATTCCTGACCATTTGTTTTTGGCTATTCACGCAACTCCTAAAACAATGCTTAGCACATAATAGGTGTTCATAAATGTTTTACAAATGGATTGATGTGACTCACTCTCAGTATCATAGTAAGGTATATAAATATTTTTTGAACCCCTTTGTTGAGGAAAATTCTTAGGACGTTCACTATATATTGGAAATGTATTGGAAGTCCAGTAAAGGCTACAAACTTGAATCAGATCTAGAAATGGTAAGAGTTAAGGTAGATATTGATAATAAAATGATGAGAAGGGATAGACGGACAAAATTAACTTAGAAAACTAAGCCGCAAGTGAACATTGGAGAAGAAGCTAAAGAGAAATGAAATTTGCTGGCAGACGGCATTTATAAGGAGATGTCATTCAGTGATTGCCCAATAATATATAGTACTGAGAAATACTGGTAGTGGAAAAGATATTATTAAACTTTTGGTTTATCTTATAAAGCAGTCAACTAATTATTTTGCATGTGTCTGAGCATTGCAATATGACAGCAGTGATTAGTGGAACGTGCTCTTGGTGTGGGAAAGGAAGTACACTACTTTGGGAAATAAGGATGTTGTAGAAATTAATATTTTAAAGTCTTAAGGGGATTCCCATAGGGGACCGATATATTTTCCACAGTCCTCTGTTGTGATGAGATATGGAAGGTTATTTTGTAAATACCAATTTGTGAACACAAGCGTATGCATACAGAGGGAAACTTGAAATGCAAGCAACTAATTTATGTGAAGCTACTTGTTCGATGCGATGTCCTTTATGGTTTGATTTTGTTTTCATCCCATACCTTATGTCTAAATGTATAATTAAAGTTCATTGTTGTGAGAGGCTTGGGTGCCCTTGCTTTGGGCTTTACAAGAAGTGATTCATAAAAATGAAGTCCACGGTGGTCTCCACAGAACTTAGGCTATTGCTATATAAAGAGGCAGAAAAAGTGTCATGTTAGTTTATTTCTCTCTATGGGATTACTTTATACTATCAGATTAGGCAGGTCTTTTGTGTTGAAAAATATGAGAGAAAACTGTGAATCTTACTGTCTTTTGTAGCTTCTGTGGAAATTCTCTCTCAACGCTTTCAGACTCCTTGACCACATTGTTGCACACATTTACTATTGTATTTACTGCTTCCTTGCCTTCTTTGAAGCCTTTCCCAATCTTCTTGACCATTTTCAGAAGAAAGATTGCTAATGTTTTCCAGTGACCATCTTTTAACCTTATCTTTTAACTCTGTCCCAGTTGGAACTTCTTTTGCCTCCCTGTGGCATTTGACATTGCTCATCAATGTTACTTTTTTGAAATTTCTTCTTTGTTTGGTGTCCCTTGGGTTCATTGATGAAACTGTATAATTACACCCTTTGATTACAGTTCTCAGCCTAGACTTTTCATTCCCATTTTTTAAAAATGTTTACTTATTTGGGGGGGGGGGATGTGCACACACGTGCATGCATGCAACTGGGGGAGGGGCGGGGGAGGGGAGAGAGAATCCCAAGCAGGCTCCATGCTGTCAGCGTGGAGCCTGAAGTGGGGCTCAATCCCATGAACCATAAGATTGTGACCTGAGATGAAATTAAGAGTTGGATGCTTACCCAACTGAGCCACCCAGGCACCCCTTTTCATTCCCTTTTTTACACAAATTTTTCTTTTTCTTTTTAGTAAGCTATTCAATTCATCATGGCCTCTACAATTACCTTTACATAAATAAAATTAAAGTCAAATATGTCACTCCAGTTAAGATCTTGAATATCCAACTCATGTCTTTACATATAGGACATTGCATTGTGTGTCTCACTTTAGCCTCCAGCTCATCATTATTTTACCTCTCTTTGGCCCTACCTCCTTTCTATAATTGGCATTCTCCAATCTCCCTGGACTGGAAGGCTCAGTGTCATCTTTACCTCCTTGTCTTCTGTACCCTGTCAAACCAGTCTTCATGCCCTATTGATTTCCTCTTCTACTTGTCTTTAGACATTTCTAAATGTCCATAGAACTCTACTGCTTATTTAATGAATTGATCTATCTCCCTTTTCTCGGGGGAGAGGTAACAATGAGATAGTGGGCAGAGTGATAACCATCCAACAAACATGCCCAGATTAATTTTCCTAAAATAGTATTTTCATAGTTTTATTTCTTTTGTCACAGACCTCACCTCCTTGAGGCTCACACACCATAATTTCTCAAGTTGACATTCTAGAGCCTTTATAAAAAAGTCCTTACTGTATCTGTCCAAACTTACCATTGCTACTCCTGAAGAATCTCTCCTATAGGATTAGTTAGATTCTCAAGTAATCCAATCAAACATCTTGCTGATTTACCTAATTTATGCCTCTGCTTATGCTGTTCTTTCTGCTGGGATAACCTCTCCCCTCTTCTTGAATATTCATATTCCACTTGCCTTGTAAGACTTGATTCAAATGTCACTTTTCTTTAAGACATTTCTTCCTAATTTGTCCCATACCACTTTTACCGTCTATTACCTCCAAATGTTTTATTATTCATAACACAGGTTTCATCATTTCAATGCTGCTTGTTTGGCATTGCCATTTATTTGTTTTTTGTAGTAATTATCTGTGTGGGCATCACAGTTTACAAAGCATTATCACATTTGTGTCTGATAATAAAGCAAATCAGACATACTACATTTGGGATCAGTAACAGTAGTAAGAGTCTCAGAACACACAGATACTGGGAGTTAAATGTGAATTAGAAGTAGAACCTAAGGATTAATCCCAAGTGCGGTGCTTTTTCAACTGTTCTAACTTTCAAAGTACTTTTACTTATTGTAAAACTTAACCCATTTTTTCTTTATATTTTCTATAGAACCTAGCCTATGTCTGGTACATAGTTGGTGCTAAATATCTTAATGTCTGATTGTAATATATGCTACGAGTAATCAATAAATTGTTCTCTGAATTATAAAATTGTGTTTACATATTTACTTTCCTGCACTTAGAGCAGATTGAAAAAATTGGAGGAAAGGTGAATTATAGCTAAAAATTGATTTTCTGTGCTCTGATAAACAACTTTCTTAAAATAATTCTAGTTATAGGAACCTCATGTTTGAAAGCTCCTCTCTCAGAGTGCTTTTGTGGTACTATTCTGGACTGAAACTGATGAAATATAATTTTGCCAGTATCTTGGTTAAGAAGAAAAAGCATGATCGGTATATTGAAAGAAAAAAAAAAGAAAAATAAAGCCTGTAGAGTTTTTAAAGCATTGTGATAAATTTGACTTTAAAGGTATATATTTATGAGTATTTTTGTGTTATGTTCTAAAATATTTTAATATGTTATATATCTATGTAAATATATACAATTTATATTTATTTAATAGATATATTTTAGAACATGGCATGAGATCAGTTAGCTAAAATCTTACCCAGAAATATTCTACTTATTAAGTTTTGGAGTTAGTTTTCCCAGATAAGGAATAACAAAAGGATGAATGAAAGGGAATTGATTTTTTAAACTGTTTTTGTAGTAGACTAAAATAGTGTGGTTGACCAAATATGAGATTGACAAAATGTTCCTACTACTAATCATGTAAATTCTGAGAATTTGTTTGGGACTGGATGTGCAAAACTAACACAAAGAAATGACTTAGTTTTACTGCAATGAATAATTGTAACAGTCAGTTCTAACCAGAGATAATATAATGATATCATTTTAACAATAATTGTTTCAAATCCATTTATTGCTTAGATCTCTTTCTGTTTTACTATCTTCTTCATGTAAGGGGCTAAACATGTGGATATTAAGTTAGTTGTCTAAATAGGTATAAAAATGGACAGTTTTCGTGTTCATCTCTGGTCTCTGTTATATCCTTACAGCTGTGTCTCAGAACTAACTCCTGATTTCTTTGCTGCTGGGTATGTTTTCTGCCATTCCCTGGTCTTGACCTTTGTTCCTCTTTTTGAAGGTTTCTGAACTGGTCTCTGCTTTCATTCTCTCAGTTTTTCCTGCAGTGCTAAGAAATTAAATTTCCTAATGAATGTATGGCTTTTACTTTATCCGGGCCTTTCTCAAAAATGTATAATGGCTCACAATGACCTACTGAAAACCAGTCCAGACTCCTGGCCTCTTCAGGTGGGAGCTTTGCAGCCTTTTAAACTATTATGAACAAATGAACTGATAGCTCTAGTTGATATTACCTGCGCATAGCCTGTACTTTTTTTTTTTAAATAAGTTTCTTTTTTTAAAGTTTATTTATTTTGAGAGAGAGAGTGTACACACACATGCAGGTGAGGAAGAGGCAGAGAGAAAGGGAGAGAGAGAATCCCAACCAGGCTCCACACTGTCAATGCAGAGCCTGCTTGAACCCATGAACCTCGAGATTATGACCCAGCTAAAACCAAGAGTCGGACGCTCAACTGACTGAGCCACCCAGGCATCCCAGCCTGTACTTTTGTGTCTCCATGTCTTATTCATTGTGTTTTCTCCAAGTATCTGTAAGCAGGAACTGTGCCTTTTTCCTATTTTTGTTTTCTGTAATCAGTTCCTAATGCAGTGCCAATCCTATGGTGAACCTAGAGAATGAATGAGTGAACAAATGCATTTATAGTGAAACAAATAAATGTTAGTATACATCTTTTTTTAAATCTCTTACATTTCGAAATATATCATAGTCTTTGAATAAACCGAATAGAGGAAAAGATGGAGGTAATAGAATTGAACAAACAGTTGGGTGGAGATTGTCACAAATAGGTAGTATGGCAGGGAAGGAGTACCTATGTATTATATTTTAGCATGCAATTATATCTTTTCAACCATATCTTATTTATTTAATATTCTTAGTATTTATCAGGAATTAATTAACTGGTTTTTGGTGAAATGAATATATGAATTCTTTCTCACATATTTTTAAGTGTTTGATTAAATAATGATATACTGCTTCAGCTGGTTTCCAAAGTTGTCTCCCCAGTGAACCATGACTCCTCATGGTCACATCTTTGTAGCACCCTTTCTTTGACTCTGAGCTGGCCTTGTAAATTGCTGTTGACCAAAGACTCGTAGGGCTTCGTCATAAGAATCTTTGCAGCTTGAAGGAAGATTTGCTTTTGGGATGCTTCCCCTTGAAGCCAGCCACAATGTAGGAAATGTGACTATTCTGAGACCACCATGCCACAAGAAGCTTGAGCCACATCGGGAGGTCCTAAGCATGAAATACTGTAGAGAAAGAGAAAAAGGCAGGGAGGGGAGAGGCAGGCCAAGGTACACTAGGATGCCAGACATGTGAGGGATGAAGGGATGAAGTCATCTTAGCAGTGGATCCTGCAGCCACTCCAGCTGACGCCACATGTAGGAGAGATGAAATATCTGGCTGAGCTCTTTTCAAATTCCTGACCTACAAAATCATGAACAAAATAAATGGCTGTTTTAAGCTACTAAGCTTTGGCATAGTTTGTTATGTAGTGACAGATAACTGAAACATAACATACAGAAACATGTAAATCGTCAATAAATTTCACAAATTGAACACACCATGTAACTAGCACACCGATCAAGAAACAGAGTACTGCCAGCACCTTAGAAGCCATTCTCATGTCCCCTTCCAGTAACGGCCCTCTCCAAGGGTAACTACTGCTCTGACATCCAGCACCCTAGATCAGTTTTGTCTGCTTTAATGTTTTATGTGAATGGATTTATCCATTACCGTGTACAGTTGATCCTAGAACAATGCAAGGGTTAGGGGTGCTAACCCTCAACATAGTGAAAGATCCATGTATAACTTTTGACTCCCCTAAAACTTAACTATTAAAAGCCTACTATTGACCAAAAGCCTTATTGATAACATAAGCAGTTGGTTAATACACATTTTGTGTTATATGTATTATATACTATATTCTTACAATAAAGTAAACTGGAGAAAAGAAAATGTTAAGAAAATCACAAGGAAAAGAAAATACAGTACTGTAAAAAATGCACTGAAGCACCTGGGTGGCTTAGTCGGTTGAGCGTCTGACTCTTGGTTTTGACCCCGGTCACGATCTCATGGTTCGTGGGTTTGAGCGTGCGTTGGACTCTGTACTGCTGGATCAGAGCCTGCTGGAATTCTCTGTCTCCCACTCTCTCTGCCCCTCCCTTGCTCGCTCTCTATCCCTCTCTTTCTCAAAATAAATAAATAAATAAACAAACAAACAAACATAAAAAAAAAATCCACCTATAAGGAGACCCATGCAGTTCAAACTCATGTTGTTTAAGGGTCAACTATATACACTTCTGTGTCTCATATCTTTCACATCTCATTACGTTTGTGCAGTTTATCTGTAGTTGTAATTTAAACATTTTTAATTGTTATGTAGTATCCCATTCTGTGGATGCATTATCACAATTTATCCATTTTATTGTTGATGGACATTGGAGTGGTTTCTGTATGTCAACTAATATGGAGAGTCCTGCTTTTGATGTCTCATAAATGTCTTTGGTAAACATATGTACACCTTTCTGTTGGGTGGTTTTGAATTGGTTTTTGGCTGTTTTGCACTGGCTTAGTTTTGTCTCTATAAGTAGCCTATATGCCATTTTAGAGTATAATGAATGATTAGGTTAAATGCTATTTTCTTCCTCATCATAATGCCTACCAAGAAGTTTAATTATTCAGGAAGTATGCATTGATTGTTTACTTAGAGATTTTAAAGCACAGATTCTTGACTTTTCTAGAAAAAGTTCTAAATTAATCATGGAGTTTATACTCTAGTCTTTAAGTACAAAAAATAGGGAATATCTTTTTAATTAGACATTCCTGTTGAATTAATAGCAGTTTGTTGGAAAGTATTTCATCTGCCCAGAGCTATTGTTTATTGTTTTGCAAATATCATGAGAAAGAAAATCATTTTTTTCTTAGTGTTAAAGAAAGGATACTAATAAACAACCGAAGTTTCTGTGTACTGTTATCATACCTAAAGGTTATAAGCTTCAGTGAATCACTTGTTAGGATAGAACTAATAGATTATATTGGTTTGTGTAACTTGAAAATAGTCCTAGAGTACACATTTTCTAACTGATGAGTTATGTTTTAGAACTGCATCATATCATTTACTGTAGTATAAATTAATGGGGACTAAAATTATAATATTTTTTTCTTCACAGCTAATCAGCTTGAGGAATTTTCTTATTCTTTGCTTCTTTGCTGTAACATTTGGACTATTTACTTTAAAAATTATAATGATAAAACTATTCCAAATAGGCCATATCTGATTACTCTCCATCCTAGCAAATTTACTTAAGTGCCAATACCATATGGAAAAGTTTGACTCCAATATGCCAGATTCTTTTTTTCTTTTTTGGTAAAGTGTAGCTCTTGGACAAAAAAAAAAAAGAGTGACATTGAGATTCAAATTAATCTCAGATGGTTTTGTAGTTTGTGGTTGTTAATGCTAAAACATCAGGATATATAAAAAGATTAAAGAAGATTTTCAACTACCAAGCTTAAAATGTATGTGTTTATGAACAAATGCTATGCATTTTCTATTTTAGTTTATCCTTGTTCCTTTAAATGCTCGTATTTTTTAATACTATGATACCTCTTGCATCCCATTCATGTATTTATTCAGCAAACATTTGCTGAGTGTTTGTTGTGGGTCAGATATTACTCTGGGCCTTCTATTTGCATAGATATGGCTCTTCCCTAGAGGAGATCACAGTCTACTGGGAATACTAGTGATGTACACAGATACAGTATGACATCCAGTAAACATATGACCAAAGTAGGATCAGAGCAACTCATGCTGCCTAAGGGAGTGCAGGAAGTATGACACAGCAGATAAAATTGGAACTGGGACATGAAGGAAGCATAAAGATTTGAACAAAGAAGTGGAAAGAAAGATCTTCTGTGTAAAGGGAGTAGGGTAAGACAGAGGCATAGAGATGAAACAGGTTTGATATGTTTTGGAAACAGTGATAATTGTCATTTTCTTAGAGGTCAAGGGACACTGGGATGCAGAAGAGAGGGGAAGACTTGGGATAAGGAAGGTTACCTTTGCCACTGCCAGACATGAAGAGCTCAGCTTTCCCTCAGAGTCCCCCTCCTTTTTATCTTGGAACAGGGCAGTAGTATGGGAACTAGTAAGCTTTGGTGGAATTAACAGGAATTGAATAAAAAGTAGGCTTTTGATCCACAAAGAGAATAGGATTGGGTGTTCCAAAAAGCCAGAAAAGGATATGAAAAATGGGAGAAAACCCCAGCATGTTCTCATACCAATAAGTAGATCAGTTGGACATTCCTAAAGTACAGATGCTACAGATGAAATGGAGGAAAGCCTCCATTAGAGCTCCAGAGAGCACTAAACATGTTTTTCTTTATTTCTTCGTCCTTATTCATCAACCTGGGTGAAATCACAGAGGGCAATTTGATAGAATAGATGCTAATGTGGTTGAAACCAGAAGCAAGCAACAAAATGATTTTTGACAGGGAGATATGGTGGCCTGAAAATAAGAAAGTAAAATTTAAAGGCATAAATACAAATTTCTACAATTCTACAAATAACTTGGAAAAAAAGTTAGTGTTTTAAACAAGTGCATAAAAGAAGGGAATAGTATTAGAAGGCTATTAAGAAAGCAATATGGTCTTACCAGGAAGACGTGGTGGATAAAGAAGAATGGAAGTGTCTTTCTACCCTCCATCAAAGTATTTCATTTAGTTCTGGAGGCCATATTTTAAGAGATAATTACAGAGAAGAGAATAGCTGGGGAAGGTGGCCAGGGCAGTAAAAGGTCTGGGAAGAAGATTGCATACAATAAAGACAATGAAACTGAAGCTATCAACTCTCCTATTGAATAAAGAAGACAAGACAGTTGTTGAAAGCAGGAATTGTCTAGAGGGAAGGCAATAGACACTAACTGGAAGTCCAAGGACTAGATTTAGTTCTATGATGAAATGATCTTTCTAATGATTTTCATTGTCAATAGGGATGTAAACAACTTTGGAATAAATACCTCTAAGATAATGAGTTTTCTGTGAATTGGGAATGTTCAAGCTGTGATGGGTGCCAACTTGTCAGTAATGCTGTGATTTGTAGGCATTTTGCCTAATGACCTTCAATGTCACTCGAAGACGTCTGAGAATGTAAAATGTGACACTCTTGATAGCCTTAAGATGTATGTGAACCAGATGGCCTCAGCTGGATGCATTTAGGAGCCCTGATGCCAGCGAGCCCTGGGCATGCGGTAGGGCTGTGTGTGAGGTTTCATTGGAGGTCTGACTGGTGGGAAATGACCTAGTTGCTAAATTGAGATGAAATAATAATTATATTCATTACGAAATGAGTGCCTGTTAGTGCTCGATTCTCAGCTGGGTACTTTATACACACTCTCTGACTTAATCATCACAGCAAACTTGGGTGGTGGAGTTTATTATCTATCCCTTCTTTTACCAGTGAACAAAGGAAGATTAAATAAATTGAGTTCAGCTGCAACATTTGCCAGCCGTGTCACTTGGGAGCGTTACGTATCTCCATGCCTCAGTTCTCCAATCTAAAATGTGGATAATAAGGATAATGAATCTAGTATATAGTATATGCTTAATAAAAGTTTGTTATAATATTTTAATTTTTATTATGACTCCAAAGCGCATGCTGTTTGTACTAAAGCATTTTCCCTCTGGTAGCAATGGATTGAAGGGGATGTGACAGCAAAAGAAACACTGAAAAATATTAGAATCTTCATTCTTTAGAGGGGGAAATATATATCATTCCCTTTGGGAGTTTGGTAGAGAACCATGTAGCAGTTGATCACATAACTATACTTATATTTTTATGTATAAGAAGAGCTTACAATATTTTGACTCTCCATATCTTTCCTCATGTATACAACCTTTCAACACCAACCTAAAATGCTACTTACTTTATAAACCTTTTTTCTGGGGGCACCTGGGTGGCTCAGTTGGTTAAGCATCTGATTTTGGCTCAGGTCATGATTTCATGGTTTGTGGGTTTGAGCCTCATGTCAGGATCTGTGCTGGTAGCTCAGAGCCTGGAGCCTGCTTGCGATTCTGTGTCTCCCGCTCTCTCTGCCCTTTCCCTGCCTCATGTTCTGCCTCTCTCTCTCTCTCTTTCTCTCTCTCTCTCTCAATTAATTAATTAAATAAACATAAAATCTTTTAAAAAATAAATAAAACTTTTTCTGATCCTCAAACTGGAATGGGATTATATTTTCCTTTAACCCCCCACAGAACATTCTTGCTTATTATTTCTTGTCTTATATAATGGTTCCTTGTGTACTTGTTTTACCCTCTCCAAAGGACCTGAAGCTCAGTTTTGGCATGGCCTTTAGCATCTTCTTTGTGGCATTTCTTGGAATATGTCAATTTTGGTATGCAGTTACTCAACTCTTTATGTGAATTGAGCCACATTATAAATCTTTCATTTTTATCCTTTTTTTCCTAATCCCTTTAGACAACACTGAAAAGCATCTGCAGAACATTTGCTTTATGTAGGCCCTAGAGAATTTTTAAAAACAGATATGCTAATTCCTAAAATTTTAAGTTTGTATACGTCTTTAGAAACAAACATTACTGAAAACAGATTCTGAATCTTTCGTATCTGTATACCAATGATGTGAATTAATGGTGGAGGAAACAAACTTTGTTTCACTCTGGCGCCAGAGGGCTTTTGCATGAAAAGATGAAATGCTCCCTTACCTGACTCAGTTGCACAGATGCATGGTTGCGGACGCCCCCCTGCATTGCCCAGCCATGCAGGCACAGTGAGGCTTGAATGTACACATGCTTTGCAATATCAACCATCTCTACATCCTCACTCTTGCCTAGTTTAAATTCTCATACCTAAACTATTGTAATAGTTTCCTCAATTGAGGTCCCTGCCTCCATTCTTGACTCAAAAAAGCCCCCACCCTTCATGATAATGAACTTTCTGTACACAAAGCTGACTGTGTTCACCTACCTAGAATGTCCACAGGAGAAGTTTCAAGCAGTTGAGCTGGCCTCAAGGCCCTTCCGAGATCCCTCCCCATCAAATTTCCAGTGGTACCTTTTCTCTGTCCCCTCCATTCTGCTAGACCCCTTGGATTTTATGCTCCAGAAATACAAATTAGTTTTTGTTTTGTTTATTCACTCTTTGATTACCCATAAAATGTTACTGTGTGCCCCCTCAGTAGGTATGAGGGATGTGGGCTCTGTATCCACATGGTCTGGATCGAAGCCACGTTATCATTGAAGAGGTACTTTTTTGTTCTTTAGTTTTGAGAGAGAGAGAGAGAACGAGAGCGAGAGCAGGGAAGGGGCAGAGAGAGAGAGGGAGACACAGAATCTCAAGCAGGCTCCATGCTCTGAGTTGTCAGCACAGAGCCAGGCATGGGACTCCAACTCACTAACTGTGAGATCATGATCTAAGCCAAAGTTGGGCCCTTAACCACTGAGCCAATGGGTGCCCTGAAGAGGTTCTTTTTTTAATTGCTTTTTTTTTTTAAGTTTATTTATTTTGAGAGAGAGAGGGAGAGAGCATGAGCAGGGGAGGGGCAGAGAGAAAGAATCCAAGCAGGCTCTGCACTGCCAGTGCAGAGCCGGACATGAAACTCAAACTCACGAATGGTGAGATCATGACCTGAGCCAAAATACAGAGTCAGATGCTTAACTGACTGAGCCACCCTGGGGACCTGAAGAGGTTCTTAATTTCTGTCTCCTTCAACTTTCACAACTGTGAGATAGGGATTATATTAGTGCCTAAGTCAAAGTACTGTTGTGAAGGTGGAGTTAATACAGGTAAAGGAGTACATCAATGTACCTGTGTGCTCAGTCCTCCTCTGGGAATGTGTGTCACTATGCCTTTGTTCTGGCTGTTCTCCTTATCTTAAGTGTTCTTCTCTGTCAACTTGAAGAATTTCTGTCTATTCTTTAGAACTTTCCTACAGCGTCGGCTTCTTAGGAAAGCCTTTCCCTGTTCGTCCTCAGGAAGATCTGATATTCCATCTTCTTTTCTATTTCTGAACCTTAAAAATACATTTATATGCAACACACTTTAATGCAATTATTTTTATACTTACCAGTGTCCTCTACTGGATCATAAACTCATGAGATCATGTTGATTTGTCATTGATTCCTTAGAAGCTAGTTCATTGGCAGGCACATAGTATTTAATAAATAATTGTTGGACTATTTTTTTTTTTTTTTTTTTTTTTAGTTGAAGAGCAACACATTCTATGACAAAGTATATGGTATTGCATTTCAAGATTTTGGACTTTGGTCCAGTGCATGGTGTTACCATATCATACTGATAGGCATATATACATATCTGTATATGAGTGGTTTGACTAGTGTATGCCCAATTAAATATAATAATTACAATAATTACTGCCAGTTTTCATTTATTTAGCTACTTCTAGTAGTTGATAAGAAATTAATCTCTGTGACTTCCCATGTGGAAAAGCAAGCCAGGAGTGGTGGTGGTGATTCAGTGCCAACGATCTGTCGCTGTTCACCTGGAAGTCTTACTTGTCCTCTGATTCAAGCTGTGCTTTAATAAACACAAGCTCAAACACTTTATGATGGGAAGTACAGCTGAGGACTCTTTCAAGTGCACAAGCAGATCATGCTGAATGCCTTTCTAGGTCATGTTCATTTCATAAAAACAGTCAATTCCCAGCCTTCCCAGAAGAGGAAATGCTGAAGGTCCCTAGCTGCAATGTGGGGTGAGGAGGAAACCAAGGACGGAGTGGGGGGGGGGGTTGGGGGGGAGTGGCAGGAGGGGCCCCGCTGCCTGTCCTTTGCTTGGCAAGGAACTGGCAGGCACGGAGCCCAGTCACACAGGTCCCCGCACAGCAGCTTTCAGGCTGAATTTGTGCTGCTGTTTAAATGCAGACTTTTTTTCCCCCTTTCCTTTTGCAGCCACCACATAGTTCCAGTGACCAGAGCAACATGACATAGAAGCAGAGAAAACACACTAAGTTCTTGCCAGTTGCTAGGCAGAGAAAATGCTTTTGGATGTGTGAAGTATGCTTCCCATGTTGATTTCCTAATCATGACTTGTTTTCAAAGCCAAACACAATAGCATCCTGAACACTCATCAGCATTTGGTCTGCTTTGCTGCCAAGCTAATTAACAGATTTTGATTTAGAGGGATGAGAATAAAGGGGATGCTTTTGGTAAAGAAGTGGCATCGTGGGAAATTTGATTTTTTTCTCTATTTAAGGATTGTTATTTCTAATTTTTGGACATTATGTTATAAATATTAATTCTACTGGCCATGTTTGTTTTAATTTTAATACACATAACTTTTAGATTATACTTAACATCGATGCTAACATATTTGCAATGGATATTACCAAGTTATTTTTTTTTTTTAAATTCTGATGAGTTATTGAGAAGGTACTTCACTTTGGATCTAAATGCCAGGATTAGAGCAATTTGTCTATGTGATGACTTACTGGTGGACTGACAAAACTTAATTTTCCTTATCATCAGGGATGGGAAAACAACTTTTTTCTCTGGAACACCAGACCTCTCATTGCTAAGCAGGGACTGTGAGTCCTGAAATCAGAGGCAGGGAATCCTGGGCAGGGCTGCGGAGTCAGTGGGGGTGAGGGATGCGGTGTTGAAGGGGAATTAGGAAGGAGACTCTCTTCCCTGGCATGGCCAAACATTTGGAAGAAACAGGAGTAGTGAGGCTATAGGGCATTTGGGCTTGGCTGGTCCTGGTGTCCGCCATTTATCTGGGATGTGGAGCTGCTCCAACCTTGCATGCAACCAGAGGTACCCATCAGAGATATCCAGAATGACGTCTCTTTAATTCTGTTGTCAGGACCATGAGGTTTCTAGCAGGGAACACAGCTCTACTTGAGGCATTCAGGAAGCTTTGTAAATAGAAAGACATATGTAGTGGTGGAAAGATCTCAGGCAGCTGTCACTTGGGGGATGGAAGTTCAAGGTTAATTTCACTTGGTTGGCAAACGAATATTGAGAGAAAAGTTCATTTTCATAATGCTTCTTTTGGTCGGAGACAGGAGAAATGCGAAAAAGATTAACATTTTTCTAGGATCTCTATCGGGCTAATCAGGTTATACTAATGAAAATGATTTAGTGTGCAAGGTGCAGTACTAAGTGCATTGTTTATGTAAGTTCTTTCCATTCTTGTAGTAATCCCATGTGGTAGGCACTCTTATTCTCCCTTTCTTACAGATTGGACTTTGAGAGATTAAGCAACTGCCCAGAATCACCCGGCTAGTGAGTGGCACAGCTGGGAGCCACGTCTTGTGATAGAACCTCTGCTCTTAGTGCGCTATACTGCCTGAGCGTGCGGCGAGCATGGAGATGTATCATAGTTGGATTGGCCTCTGAGCTCTCTGTAACACTTCACGAAGCACTGATTTATCTCACTGGGTTTAAGTCACTGATTTACATTCACTCCTGTCCTTGTGTAGCTTCTAAAGGCAGAAGTTTGACTCTATATCCCCAGTACCACCATGTATCCCTGGCACCTTATGAAGCTGTAGGACACGGTGCCAGTCACCTGGGGGCTGAGAGAAACAGCAAGGTGGGGAACTTCAAGTGACCCCATGATTTTTCCAGCTCTTATCAGTGGAATAGAGATAATGTGTCAGACTTTAGAATTCACTGAAACCAAAGTTAAAGATGATTAAAATCATTCAAATCTGTTGTATTTATGTTTTCTCTCTTTTTATTATCAATACCTTCATCTTTCCAGAACTATGTAAAGCTGCTCAACACCCCCTGAAAGTTAAGCTAGCGAAACATTAGCTCGCAATGCTAAACACATCAATTCAGAGTCACTATTGGCATCTTAAAGCTCGATTCTTTTTCTTTGTACTGGCTGGGCACCTTTAGAAAATTTAGTATTCCTTTCCAATCCACCGTACTTCTGCAGGGATGCTGGGGTCATGTTTCCGTGGGGAAAGCTATGTGCCTTGGGAGCAAAGATTCAGTTACCAAATGCGTCCAGAATGAAGTCACAGATTGACAGTTCCTCTCCAAGTAACATTTCAGGTTCATCTCCTGCCTTGTGTCCTCCAATCCCCCAACTCGTGCATTGGACTGACTGTCCCCAAACAGACCCCGTAGCTTCTTCCTCTGGCTCTGACCTCACAGGTTCCCTTTGCAAGAAATGCCCATTACCCCGTATGTTCCTCTCTATTGAATCCCTTCTTGGTCTGTGATGCTTAAACTCCATGTTTTCTAAGCAGCTGTCCAGGATCCCCTCACCTGCATTTGACTTCTCTCTTCCCTACACTCTGATAATCCTTATTTCTAGATTGTTACTTACTCAGGCAAGGCTCATCTTAGATATTTGTGAATGGGTCAGTCTTCCTCATTGGGAATTCTGGAGGACCAGAAATTGTGTGTGTGTGTGTGTGTGTTTATGTGTATACATGTGAATACATGTGTATACATATATATGCACAGTGTTTTTGCAGTCCCCATAAGGCAGAATAGCAGGTACTCAAAGATACTTTTTCAGTTTGAATGACCACCCCCCATCTTCCCTTTCATGTTTTGCCTCCTCACATCATGGATGCCTCACCCTGATACCACCGAAAATATTCAAACACTTCTGCCTTCTAGTCATACAGTTTTGGATTGTCTCTCTTCCCATTCGTTTAATTTCTAAAATGCTACAGAGTCCACAGCTACCTAGCATCTGCCTGCCCTCAGTTCTAGCTGGTTCTCCTCCTCCTTCTCCGGGAGTAGAACTAGGGCTAGAGGCAGAGCAGTAGGATTGATGATGACAGAAGGTTGGAGAGTGAACGCACTCCACACCGGATGCTGTCTTGGCAACTCTTATGTCGTTCCTTCAGTAATGTTGCTTCTGAGGAAGAAACTGAAGCTCATGGAGATGAGGGATTCAGCTGGGATTTGAAGCCAGATTTCTCTACCAAAGGTCCCGTGTTCTTTTCCCTACCATTCCCTGAGTCTTCTGTGCCCTGTCATGTGTGTGACACAGTGCACTCTTCACCCTAGTGAGTCTTCACCACAGTCTTCCTCAGAGAGAGATTGATAGCCCCACTGTCCACAGAGAGCAAGCCACCACCCAATCTCCTATCCTGCCAATGCTCGTGGTAGAGCCCATGATTCAAGCACAGGTCTGCCTGACTCTTCTTTTCCCATTACACCACACTGTCACCTGGCTTGCTCAAAATACGTATAGGAGACTTTGCCTGTCTTCTTTGTTTCCCAGGGTTCCTGCCCACCATTCACTTTTCATCTTCTAGGTTCTCACCCTAGTTGTAGAGTCTTGGGCCTGAGTTAGGAGTCTCTTACTTGATTAGTTTAAATGAAACCTTGGAAACTCAGAAGCTTCCAGAAGGTAGGCAGGTAATGTATACGTGACAAGCAGGTGGTGGTGACTGGTACAATGGAGTCCATGACCCATCCAAAGGGGCAGCGATACTCCCCTCCAGCCAACTGTTGCTAAGGAGTGTGCCCCCAATGTTTCAAGAGCTCCTGCTTTCCTAGAATAAGCTCAAATTCTGGTATTTATCTGAGTTTTCCACACTTTTAAAATGCAGAACAAGTAAACCAATCGTGTAGGGATCAGATTTCCAGGCTACTATTTTGTGGCCTCTGCCTGGGGACCTGACTGCCCTGCCACCACTTTGCTGTTTTGTATGATTCCCTTTCCCTGTAGGTATCTGGGTTTGTGACCCTCGTTTGGAGGAAAGAAGAGAAAAATTAGTACATGAGATATGGATATGGAAAAAAAGACAAAAGAAAGCTAATATTTGGTTTAAAAGTTGCATGCTAAAATAAGTGGAGCAAGTCTAAATTTACATTTAAATACAATTGGCATTCTAATTTAGTGACTACGAAGAATATTAGATTTCCTCAAAATAGATTTTTCTAAAATTAGTTATCCGCCTACCTAAATTTTGCCTAAGAATGATCATTACATTTATTTTTAAAAAATCTGTCTTTATATTTTAATAATTAAAATTTCCAGATCTGATTATAGACTACTAAAGAATAATACTAATTTTATTTTCTATAAAACTGTAGTTTAATAAGTATTTGAACTGTTTAGCCAAATTAGCACAGAGCTTACACATATATTAGGAATGTGTTAATAATGTTGCTCTATATTTCCTGCAAAACTATTGATGATTTTGCCATTTTTAAGTAGAAAACTATGACTTCACCTTAGAGATTCAAAATTGTCTCACTATTAAGTAAAAATAGTTTTATCTGTCACTCTTTAATTACTTTATGTGGTATTGCTAAATTCAGTCACCTTCTGAAGATTCAAAATTATTATCGCTCAGTCTGTGGAATGCACTTAAACAGGCATTTAAAATTTTTGTAAGGGTACAATAATTCTGTAAACAATTATCTCCATATTTTAAAAAATATGTAACTCACATAATCCAAAATGCAGGCATGTTTACAAAATGAATATTTTCTGCCAGATGAATCAACAATTTCTGGATTTTAATGCTTCTAAGCTGCTCAGCTGTAAAAATGTGAACTTCTGCAGTAAATCTTTCAGAGTCCTGTAAGTGGCTGGGTAGGGTTGGTGCTCTCTGTGCCATGGATCAGTGGTTCTCAAGCCTGCCTGTATATTAGAATTACCTGGGGAGCTTTAAAGCTCTATATCCACTCCGATAGATCTGACTTGTTTGGCTTGGTGCAGGGCTTGGGCATACTTTTCTTTTGTTTTTAACTCTCCCTAGGTGGCTGTAATATTTAGCTATAAGAACCATTACAGGCCTGGGGCACCTGCATGGCTTAGTCAGTTAAGCGTCTGACTCTTGATTTTGGCTCAGGTCATGATCTCATGGTAGTGAGATCTAGCCTCGTGTCAGGCTCTGCACTGATACCATGGAGGCCGCTTAAGATTCTCTCTCCCTGTCCCTCTCCCCTCCCCCTGCTCACACTTGCTCACTCTCTCTCTCTCTCAAAAAATCAAAGACAAAACAAAACAAAACAACCTACCCAGGCGATAGAGAAGAAGCCAGCCATAACCTATACAGTGCACTGAGTTTCAGCACTCAGTCCACCTCATTTAAGGTTCTCAGTTGCCTACCTAGATCATACTACCAGGGCCATTTGCCTTGCTCCCTTGGCCTAAGGCTGAAAGTCTCACAGAGTTCATAGCTCTATGCACCTAATGCAGTGGAATAGAGGGAATTTTTAATCTAGCCCCATTTGTGTGTGTCTGTGTGTTTTCCTTAATAATAAATACACTTATGGATCCACTGGGTCATGTGCTTGATGTCAGAACTGTATTTAATTTCCCCAACACCTCTACAAAGTAGTTAAAATTATTATAACTTTACAAGTAAAAAACAAGAGGAGAAAGAGATATACCCACACTCACACGACTAGTAGTGTTCTTTTAAATCCAGGTAGACTAATTGCAGAGTTCACATGCTTAACCTTCACACTAAGAGGTTCAAATACTCGTGGGGTAAGGCAGGAAACAAAAATGACCAAAGCTAATCAAAGATAAACATTAGGGAGTGGTGAGGACTGGGGAGCCCAAGGAGGGTAGTACCCCTCAGCTCTAGTCAATTGCTGCCAGGGAGTGTGCGTGGCCTCCAGTGTAGATAGGACATCTAATTTTTGTTTAATAGTTTATTGTCAAGTTGGTTTCCATATAACACCCAGTGCTCTTCCCCACAAGTGCTCTCAATGAGCATCATCCCCCTTCCCCCTCCCCCTTCAGCCCTCAGTTTGTTTTCAGTATTCAAGAGTCTCTCATGATTTGCTTCCCTCCCTCTCCCTATTTCTTTTCCCCCCTTCCCCTCCCCATGGTCCTCTGTTAAGTTTCTCCTGTTAGACCTATGAGTGAAAACATTTGGTGTCTGTCCTTCTCTGCCTGACTTATTTCACTTAGGAGGATACCCTTGAGGTCCATCCACATTGCTACGAATGGCCAGATTTCATTCTTTCTCATTGCCATGTAGTATTCCATTGTATATATAAACCACATCTTCTTCATCCATTCATCATTTGATGGACATTTAGGCTCTTTCCATGATTTGGCTATTGTTGAAAGTGCTGCTATAAACACTGGGGTACATGTGCCCCTATGCATCAATACTTTTGTATCTCTTGGGTAAATCCCTAGCAGTGCTATTGCTGGGTCATAGGGGAGTTCTATTGATAATTTTTTGAGGAACCTCCACACTGTTTTCCAGAGTAGCTGCACCAGTTTACATTCCCACCAACAGTGTAGGATGGTGGCCGTTTCTCCACATCCTCGCCAGCATCTATAGTCTCTTGAGTTGTTCATTTTAGCCACTCTGACTGATGTGAGGTGGTATCTCAGTGTGGTTTTGATTTGTAGTTCCCTGATGATGAGTGATGCTGAGCATCGTTTTATGTGTCTGTTGGCCATCTGGATAGGACATCTAATTTTTTAAGAGGTAATCTAAAAAATCTGGAATTTTTAATATGAATCTTTCTCACCTTTTAAACATAGTAAACCTCTATTATAAATTAAACTGTCCTCATTGTTTTTCATTTTTATTAAGGAAAGTCCTAGTCAACCACAGAAATACTGAAAAGATAGTATAAGCAATGCACTAAGCTCTTTGAAAAGAGAGCTTATAGATTTTTTTGATGAGGGACTGATCTTTCCAAAGACAGGACTTATATTGATCTACACAAGTTCTTTGTGTTACTTTCTCTGGAACTGGTATAGACTGGTCTTTGTGAGAACAAAGCTAAGCTACAGGTTCAGGAATGTCATATTGGCCTGAAGGTCATATCACGGACATCTGTCCCATTTCCTTGCTATCTCTGTGGCTCAGCACAGATGAGAGTATCATATTATAAACACTAGTGTTAAGATATAACCCCAACCAACTTAATATCCTAATTTTGCTGTTTTCATGTATAAATTTCTCATTTAGTCTCAGCTGAGAAGTATGATTAACATTTTCTTAGTATGTATTCATTCAACAAACATTTGGGCTGAGACGTATTTAAGAACCTGGAGAAATACAGTATTTTCTAATTTTTTTAAGTTTATTTATTTATTTTGAGAGAGAGAGAGTATGCACCTGCACCAGTTGGGGGGGGGCGCAGAGAGAGGGAGAGAGAGAATCCCAAGCCAGCTCTGTGCTGTCATTCCAGAGTCCTAGGTGGGACTCGATCTCACAAATGGTGAGATCATGACCTGAGCTGAAATCTAGAGTCGGATGCTTAACGAACTGAGCCACCTAGGTGCCCCCCGAGTGTTTTATAATTTAAGGAATATTGCTTAAAATCTGATTTAAGTAGGGGCTCCTGGGTGGCTCAGTTAGTTAAGTGTCAGACTTCCGCTCCAGTCATGATCTCACGGTTTGTGAGTTCAAGCCCCACATTGGGCTCTGTGCTGACAGCTTAGAGCCTGGAGCCTGCGTTGGATTCTGTGTCTCCCTCTCTTTCTGCCCATACCCCACTCGTGCTCTCTCTCTCTCAAAAATAAATAAACATTAAAAAAAATTTTAAGTCTGATTTAATCAGATATTGAGCCTTTTTAAATAACAGTTAAGACTAAGGAATATTAGGGGTGCCTGAGTGGCTCAGGTACTCTCTCTCAAAATAAATAAATAACCTTAAAAAAAGAGACTAAAGAACATTAATAATTAGCAATTTTTAAGACACAGTTTTCTTAATGTTCTAATATACTATATAATAATTTAGGCATTCTTCAAACAGTACAGTAGTTTTCAAGAAACATCATTGTTAGTGACACCATGACCATAGGACCCAAATGAGAGCACTTTGATTTAGAAGCAGTCAAAACGGTTCAGATGCCATTAGTTTGGGTTATTCATCTGAACATAATAGGAACTGTCTTCTTGTAAGAGGAATCAAATGGAATTCTTTCAGAAGATATAGGGGGTCATAACTGGTCCCTGAGAAAAACAGGGCAATACAATTAGCTATTCCTAAGGAAAACTTCAGCTGAGCACATTTCTGTGGGAAAATCTGAGGTGATGAAAAAATTGTATTGTTTACTTCAAAAAATAATTGTTGAAGATCATGGGCTGTTTATTTCAGAACTTGAACTACTTGAAATTTTCTTTGGCTTAAGTGTATAAGCAGATTTCAGAATGTTCTGTTTTTTTTTTCTTTTAATGATGAGGAAATAATTAAGATTTGTTCTAGATTTGTAAGTATTTAGAGATAGGCGTTCTATTGTTTAAGAATTCTGTTTCTTTTAAATACAGATAGTTTCTCAAATCAATGCCTTGCTTTGACGATACTTTCTGATTGTACAGCATCGTTTGTTAGACTGTGTTCTTTTTCCAGATAACATCCATTTGTCCTCATAGGATTGAAGATGAACTGTTCAATTTGCATTTATAATTTTAGTTTTGTAGAAAGAACAGCTAGGTCTAACAACTACTTTTTTGAGAATTTAGAATACTTAATTCAATAGCTATTTATTGTGCATCTTATCCAGTAAATTCTATTGGTGATCTAATTAAGATAAAATATATGGACCAAAGGATGGGAGGAAATCTTCGTGAAGAAAGTGGACTTTGATTCCTGAAAGATGGACTGAATTTATATAGAGTGGTGGATACAATTCTTTTCATTAATAACACTGGTTATCAAAGGAGGAAGTGATTGGAATTACACGATGACTTTCAGAAGATAAATGGCTGAGAAAAAAATATTTGAAAAGGTAAATTAAGTTCTGTAGGAATGATATGGAGCAAGTTTATATAACTTTAAATTGATTATTGCTAATCTACTATCACCTGGTCCTGGGTGATTCCACTGGTTAAAGCATACATCTAATGCAAGCCAGATCATGCTTTCTTCTCTTCCAAGGTTATAGACTTACTGTCTCAGAAATGTGCCACATTGGTCATCAAGCAGGTGGCTACTAACATTCACCAGGAAGAAGTTTGCATTAGCCTAGCCCAGGAACCGTCTAGTTTGCATTTGACAGGTATTTCACACTGGCATAGACACTATAAAAAAAAAAGTTGCCTTAATATTGTTACTGAATGTGTTATTCTAAGTTTTCTGATAGAGTGGGGATTCTTTCACTGATTACAGCCTTTTGATGTCAACTAATTAATGTCAGCTAATTTTCTTAAATCTTGAATGAAATATCTTCCTGTACTTGAAGGAGATATTACAGATGATTCTGAGTTATTTACGTATAATCCTATAGTAAGCAGTTGTTGGAAAATTTGAATTAGAAAAAGAGCACTAGAATAATGAAATAGTTATACCCAGTGAATTTAACATTTTTTTTGTTAAGCTTCTAGTATGTGTGAGATTCTGGGCTAGAGTCTTTATTTCTGCTCAGGTCATGATTTCTTGGTTCATGGGATTGAGAGAGCCTCACATTGGGATTTGTGCTGACAGCATGGAGCTTGCTTAGGATTCTCTCTTTCCCTCTTTCTCTGCCCCTCTCTCTGCTCTCCCTCTCTCTCTCAAAATAAATAAATGAACTTTTTTTAAAAAAAGAATCTTACCAGTAACTATCTTTGCTAACTAACTATTCAGGAGAACTACTTCACCATGAAGTCCAGATAATGAGTTAACCCATGTTCATGGAGCTTATGCTATGTGCCAGGCAGTGTAAAATCCAGGGCATTAAAAACAGGAGCTGTTCCTGGGGAGGACACAGGGTTTAGATCCTAGATGGTAGTTTATGCTAAGGAGACTCTATACAGTTTTAATATAGTTCAAATGGATATAATTGTATCCTAAAACTAAATTTTAAGCATTTTGAGGGAAAGAATTCTGTTTCCTTTTATCTTTTTTCTTCTCTTTCCTCTTCCCTTCACCCTCTCCATAGTTTTCTCCTCTTCTTTTACACTAATTACTTGGTGCACTCTTTATATCGATGGCCCTCCATATATAATGATACATAATAACAATTTTATGGATCATGAAAATGTAAGTTTTAGGGTTATTATAAAGCTACAAAATAGAATTTGCATGGCTTTTCATGATTAAAATTCCTTATAATTAGTATAATGTATAACATTGTCTTATAAGCCCTTTTATTATTGGTTTTAATTTTTTAATTTTCACTAATATATATCGCAGACAGACTATGGTATAAATTCCTAGTTGGAAGATACTTGATGATTGCCACTTTAACTCATTTTTAGAGTATCATTGGTAGTCCTAGGTAAAACCAGATATATGCACTTGATTATATAATACTACAATTTGAAAATAATTTTTGTACAAGAGATAAAGTTTGTTTTTTCTTTTACAGTGCTTTATTATCCAAGATATTACATCATGTTGAACCTTCGTTTTGAGAAAACTATATTTACATTGCAAATTTTCAAATTGTCAACACAAGTGAAAAACTGAGTTGTTTTATTAGATATGTAAATATGTACTTTATCAATTATAACTTAAAATACATATTTTTTTATTATTTTTGGTTTATTTCAAGGAATGACTTAGTCCAGATAATCTTGCTTCTTTTTTTAAAAATTTTTTTATGTTTTATTTATTTTTTGAGAGAGAGCATGAGCAGGGGATGGACAGAGAGAGAGAGGGAGACACAGGATCTGAAGACAGGCTCCAAGCTCTGAGCTAGCTGTTAGCACAGAGCCCGACGCGGGGCTCGAACCCACAAACCGTGAGATCATGACCTGAGCTGAAGTCAGACGCTTAACCAACTGAGCCACCCAGGGGCCCCTTAAAATACATCTTAATGGATAATCTATATGAAAAAATGATATGCTCACAGTATTTATAGCACACAGTGAGAACCTAGTGTGTTTATCCATTTACCACTTGATAGACATTTAGGTTGTTTCCAGTTTCTATCTCTTATGAATAAAGCTGCCATGAATGTTGTAACATGAGCCTTTGGGTTGACCTGTGTCTCCCTTTTACTTGATTAAATTCCATGTAGTGGGATTGTTCTGTCATCTGGAAAATGTAAGTTTAATTTTATAGGAAACTGGTTTTCAAACTGGCTGTACTTACTCTTTTGCATTCTCACAGGCAATGAATGAGGATTCCAAGTGTTTCACATGCTTGCCAACACTGGGTATTGTTAGTCTTTATATTTTTAGTTCATGGTATTTAGTTAGTGTATTTTATTCTCATATTAATTTGATTGTTCCTGATAACTAATGATCTAAAGTGCCCTTTCAAGTGTTTATTGTTATTTCTATTATCTTCTTTCTGCTCAAGTGTTTATCCATTAAAAAATTGTATACTGTTTGGGCGCCTGGGTGGCTCAGTTGGTTAAGCATACAACTTCGGCTCAGGTTATGATCTCGTGGTTCATGAGTTGAAGCCTCATATTGGGCTCTCTCCTGTCAGCGTGGAGCCTGCTTTGGATCCTTTGTCCCCTTCTGTCTCTGCCCCTCCCCTGCTCTTTCTCTCAAAAGTAAATAAACATTAAAAATTGTATAGCATTTCTTTTTTTATTGATTTGTAACTATATATTCTATATTCTACAAAGGTCAATTATATATTGACAAAGGTTGCTTTGTCAGATATATGTATTACAGATATTTTTTTCCCAGACTGTGGCTTGCCTATTAATTTCCTTAATTGAGGGTGTTTTGTTTAAACTCAAATTTAACATCATAAAGGGAACAGTTAGCTTTCTGGAGAATGAATGCTTAGTATAATTATTATCATTATTAACTCCGTTGGTCAGCTTCAAAGCTCCACTGGTCAGCTTGCTACTTTGACTTCATTAGTTCTTAAAAGATTTCTGAAGATTATTTCAGGGTTGTATTCTATGTGCTAAACTCTTATAAGCCCCTGTATTCCTCTATGTAGTTGTAATAAAATAATTTTGGAGGGAAACAAGGTAATCCTTTAAGTATTTAAATTGGTCACGTGGTGAAAGATCATTCACATGGGGGCACATTTCCTACGTTTCCTAGGTGAAACTAGTGAGTAGTATGCTAAACAGTCTGCCCCTGGTAATTGTTGGAATTTGTTAGCTGAAAGTAGGTACTCAATTATATTGTGCTCTTTAATGTGGTCTTAGCTTACATGCTATAATTAGGGAAAGAGGAAAGGATTTCCAGACAATTTTCTTCTATAAGCAATATTATGTTACAGAAATATAAGGTTACTTAAATTCAGTGATTTTTATTCAGTTAGGGAAAAAGTCAATACAATCAAAGTCAAGTAGTCTTAAACAGAGGAGACTTATTTGATTTCTGTGCTAAAAGATATGAAGGAGTGGCATCCTCTTCCAAACCAGGGATAGGAACTTTGGAAATCAAATTTAGAAACTGAACATAATTTGGTTTCTGTTTCAGCCTCCACATGAGGTCTCCTGACATGACTATTTTAATTTACCTGTGGGGAGTGTGGGTCTCATAATTCAGTGAGGGGTCAGAGAGTTGATGCTGAGTCAAACAGGGATTGAATCCAAGCTCCCTCATATCTTGGCTGCTTATCCTTGGAGAAGTCACCTCATCTCTTCGAGACTCGGTTTCTCCATTGTTAAAATTCAGCAAAGATTATATCCAACCTTATAGGATACTTGAAACATTGAGATAATTTTTTAATAACTAGGGAAGAAATTGGACCCTTTATCATTTTTTCCTTGTGATAGAAATAGTAAGTTTGTACAGTAACCTTAATTATTCTGTAACCGACTTTCTTTTTCTGACCATTTGGTAATGGGTAATTATTTCATATCCATTCATATCTGCTTTCATTTACTTAATTATTTTTTTAAAATATTTATTTATTTTTGAGAGCGAGAGACAGAGTGTGTGCAGGGGAAGGGCAGAGAGAGAGAGGGAGACGCAGAATTGGAAGCAGGCTGCAGGCTCTGAGCTGTCAGCACAGAGCCCTATGCTGGGCTTGAACTCATGAATGGTGAAATTATGACCTGAGTCAAAGTCGGATGCTCACCAGACTGAGCCACCCAGGCGCCCCTCATTTACTTAAATAGTAAGTGAATGGGCATCAAATCAGTTATGCCTGTCTTTACTTGAGCCTACTGAGAATTCAAAGTTGTTTATATTTCTTGCCACTGAGTACAGGACCATGTCAATATATATAAAATAATCTACTTAATTTAGATTTTTTAGTTTAATATTGATGCACTTAATTTCTTGATTAAAGTGTTTAATATTTTTCTTAAACATTAACAATCCCTATAAAAATATATATGTGTATAATGCTTCTCGTTTCTTATTTTAAAGTTTATTTATTTATTTATTTTGAGAGAGAGAGAGAGAGAGAGAGAGAGAGAAAGAGAGAGAGAGAAAGTGAGGGAGGGGCAGAGAGAGAGGGAAAAAGAATCCAAAGCAGGGTCCCTGCTATCAGCACAGAGCCCCACGTGGGGCTGGATCCTACTAACCGTGAGATCATGACCTGAGCCGAAATCAAGAGTTAGATGTTCAGCTGACTGAACCATTCAGGCACCCCAACACATCTCATTTTTGAACCCATATTCCCTCAAATCTGTACTTTTGACACTGGGCGTTCATCATTCATTTATGTTATTTTGGAACAAAGAAGAACAAAGTATGGCCACATCTCATTTATTCTTATTTAATGAAATAGTACCTAATAAGAAAGCATTTGTTGACACTATTTATTAGTAATATTGTTTGATGGCTTCCTTAATTTAGTCTGTAGAACAGAAGGGAATATTTAAAAGAAAAAGTAAACAGAAAACAGAAGAAATAGTCATGCAGCTATTCCTTAACTGGCATTTTAAATAATTTTCAGAAATAGCCAAGGGGATTACTTAGATAGGTGTTTATTAATCAGAATTGTTTGTGTGTATATGTGGATGTGCTTGTGGATTTGTGAAAAACATTTCCAATTATGGAGGTATTAACAAAATTCATTTCACCTCATGAGAGATGCAATAGCTTCATAAATCATCTTCCTGCTTCTGAGCTTCCATCCCATTTTTTATTATCAATAAGCTACCAGACTCCATCTAAAACATGGGCCAAGTCCTTTAGCTTCTCAGTTCAAAACCCTCTCCGTTTCATTATGAGTAAAATGAAAGTCCTTATAATTCCACAAGGTCCTACACATTTTCCCCATTACTTCTCTGATCTCATCTTCTACCTCTTTTCCCTTCTCTATAAGGTGATACTATTTTTGGTCCCTGTTTTGTAGATGAAGAAACTGAAACCCACCCAGAGATTCCTCAATCTTGCTTTCATTCAGACTATTGTTCATTCCTCAAACATAGAATTCATACTATATACAAAGCACTGGCCATTGTTTTGGGTATAAAGGCAGTTAAAATACTGTGTTTATTCTCAAGAAGCTTCAGGCTAGTTGGGGAAAGGGGTGCATAAATTCAATACAATCAAATAGTGCATGAGGTGCAGTCACGAGAAGTGTGTGGGGCAGGCATTCTGGAAGCCAAAAGAGCAGAATTCTAGAAGCCTGGAGGATTAATGGAGGGCTACCTAGAGAAGAGGACACCTGAACTGTTAAAGAGGAGTGGGAGTTGACTGAGTTTGGAGTGGAGAAGTATATTCCATGCAGAGGGCATGGTGAGGACACAGACACAAGGTGATGAATGGGGAGATGGGAGAAGGTGAGTGTTTGAGGACCATAAACTTAACACAAGGCAATGAGGGATAAACAGACCAGATCATGAACACTTCAGTGTTCTTTTAATGTCCTATCATTTTTTTCTGTTTGCCCCTTTGACCTCATGTTTGACTTTAGAAAAATCAGCATCTATAAAATGTGGATTTAAAAGATAAGTTTAATTTTAATAGTCTATGAACTCGTGTTGCCTAACATTAGGCATTAGCTATTCCTTTCTACCCTCTACTCAGCCTGGTTGTATCTGTCCTGTTGCTTATGTATTACTTTGACATGATAAGAACTCCTGATGTTTTTCTGCAGCCCTGTCCTGCCCTGGTCTTGCCCCTACCACTAAATGACACCAGTGTTCACTCATTTGCTCAGGTCAAACATTTAGGAAGCAACCTGGATTTCTTTCTTTTGCATTCTACATCTAATTAATCAGCAAATCCCGCAAGCAATGATTTCAAGACATAGCCAGGTTCTGACCACTTCTCACCACCTCAAGCCACAGTAGCATCACCTCTCTTCTGTCTTATTTTAGTAGAAGTCCAATTGGTCTCCTGTGTAGTCAACATTCCACACAGTCGCTGCAGTGGACTTTAGACCAACTCTTCTGCTTACAACACTTCAGTGGTTTTCTATCACACTGAGAATAGGATGCCACATCCTTACCATGACCCCTGGGCCCTCTGGTATATGTCCTTGCCTGTCAACTGTTTCTCTTCCTTCTCTTCTTCTCCCTTATACCACTTTACCCACTCTGCCCCTCCCATAGGTCCACACACTCCCGCTTCAGCTGCGTCTGCCTTTGCCTACTGTTTCTTCTTAGATGTTTCCATGCTTCCTTCCATGCTTTAAGGTCTGTCTGTCCTCAAATGATACCTTTTCAGAGAATTTTTCCCCAGCTACCAGGTTCTCACTGTTTTCATCACCCTGTTTTATTTTTCTTCATAGTACTCATCACCACCTGAAATCAAATTTTGTACTTAGTGGTTTATCTTTTGCATATCTCATTTATGGAACGCATACTCTTGAGAGCAGGGAATTGGCCTTTTCATCGCATTCTACCTAGTGCCTAGAACAGAGCCTACTATAGAGTAGATATACCAATGACTATCTCCTGTTATAAGGATAATGTTCCTACTTGTCCAGTGACAAGACGTAAAAGTGTGCAGGTACTTGAGGACATATGCATTAATTTCCAAATGGGGTGTCCACTCCCAGTAGATTTCAGGATGCCTTGTTGAATATGAAATTTTGAAATCCGGTTGCTACCGTTATTCTTTGATCAGAATGTGAAATTTTACAGTTGACATGGAGGAAGCAGCTTATTCATGGCTTGCTGGTCCTCCTGGATCTGTGTGCTCAGCCTCCGCAATATCTCTGAGGCAGTCCTGGCCAAGCTAGAAGGGAAAGAGGATTCCAGTTCATTTTAGGAAACCAGGTCTAGAATTAGTTTTACTGTTGGAAATCCAGTGAACTGGGATGAGCTTCAGGCTGATAGTCCACCTCTACAGTACACCGCCACACTATAAAGTTAGGTTCTACTTCATTTCTGATTTTTACTCCAGTTCTTTATCAGGACTGGGGCCCAAACCTAAATCCCATTGCATTTGGAAGAGGCCATGACAATAAAAATTATTTATAAATAATTTTTTATTATAAAAAAAAATCCCTGGATGCCATTCTCCCTTCTTCCCACCTCTTCTCTCCATTCCACTTTGGGCAGCATCTATATATAGGTGTAACTTTCAGAGCAGGTACAGTGCATCACATGCTCCCATCTCCCTGAAGAGTATCACTGCTGCCTGAAGTCTACTTGCTGGGGGCTCTTAGGACTTCCAGACATACCCCCAAGTATTGGATGTGGTTCTGATTAGGTTTTAATTTATTGTTCAGTTTGTTCTTTATATTATTTGCATTTTCAAGCTCTAAGGTCTGCAAATAATTGCCCCTAAACCATGTTAGTTATGTGCCCTCAACCTAGGGACAATTTCATTTACATCCCCAAAAGGCTGCTACATGAGGATCTTGGATGACTTAAAGTCTTCAGGAACCAAAAAACTGCCGATATTAGGGCATATTTGCTGTTTTGCAGCAATTAGGCAATTCTGTTGCATCTTTGTGGTTATGTAATGAAATTCATAAAGTTATGAACAGACATTAGCTTTTTCTTTATTATTTTATGCAACCCAGTTCCAAAAAAAAAGTGCATAAAATTTTTGTTGTTGTTATAATTGCTTTTTTTCCTGTAAGGGAAGTTTTCTTGTTTACCTGCACCCAGCTTGCTTCGTGAATATTCAGCTGTTGATGGAGCTGAAAGCTAATATCCATGGAAATGAACTCATTAATAGGATTTTGCTGGCTCCTATTTGGTTCATGAAATACACAGAAGTACTTATGATATTTCCTATTTTATTTTCCTCTTGGTTTTTGAAACATAATGGGATTATTGATAATAATTGTTATCACAGATTTTCATAGTTATTTTTTCTCATATTTCTTAAGCAAAGGCTTTCAGATATTTGACTTTTTGCAGATTGTTAATGTAATTTTTAGAAAGCAGATTATGAATAAAAATTATGAGTGGCTTAAAGATAGTTCTCAGATATTTTACATATTTATACACATACAATACCTAATTCTCTTACTAATGCATTGATTATAACTTGTATGGATGTTATAAAAAAGAATCAGTTTCCTTGAAGGTCTTCCTTCAGAGAATAAATATGCTGTCATTTAATGAAAATAGCACCTGTCAAGTATATTTGGTGTTATAAAAAACAGTAATAATAACTAACAGTTTTAGATTGGCTTTTGATGTATTGCTTCATGTATATTAATTTAATCTTTGCATCAACTCCGTATGAGTAGATACCATAATACTCTCATTTTACAGATGTCAAGACTGCGTTAGAGAGGTAAAATTACTGGTGAGTTGTTGCATATCTAGTATTTGGTAGAGCTGGGATCTGAACCCAGGAAGACTGGCTCCAGAGTTGAAGCTTTTAACCATTTCACAGTCTTCTATTTTATTTTGACAAAGTCTGTAAACTGGACTACCTATTGTCCCAACACCTGTGCATTCCTTCCCCACTGATTTAAAATACCACCTATTTCAAGTACCAAATTCTCTTCCACTTAAGGTATTTTCTGGGCTCTCTTATGTTCTGTATTAGCCCAACACAAAGTGTTAACATTACTATACATTAGTTCCTTTTAGGAATAGAGTTCAAATAGAATGAAAAAGGAAAGGAGACAAAGCTACAACTCAGAAGTAGATGGTATACTGAATATGTAGGCATGAAAAAAAGAACAGAAAGGAATATGGTAAATCAGAAGGGGCAATAGGGTGTTGCCAGAAAAAAATCATATGTGTTGTAAGGATAAGAGTGAACAATTTTAGGAGTCATTCCTAAGGGTAAAATAGATAAATAAATTTCTCAACGAAAAAGTTCTTTGTATTCGTTGAAATAGGTATTTATCATGAAGCGAATGTAAAAAGACCTTTTTTCTATACCTCATGGGATTGTACAGTGCACTAGATCAGAGTGTGAGAGAAAAAGAGGATATGGATGCCAGGAGGAGACTGATCTTCATGTTGGGATTCTCATTCATTTCTTTGGATTGTTTTCCAGCATTAAATACTTTTCCTTCCCCCACTGCTACATTTCCTTTTCATGGGAACTGAATTCTCAAATAACGACTTAAACAGGAATAGTGTTCTGCATTTTAAATTTGGGAAATGACCAGTTTCCTGTGCCAGAGAAAAATTTGTGCTTGAGAATATTATCTATACTGTATGCTTTGTACTTCCCGCTTAGCCTTTTCTTTCATTGTGCTGTGTTTTTTAAGTTATCTGATATCACTGTAAATTCCTGAGCAGCACAATATGCAGTATTATATTAGAGACACAATAGTCTACTGGCATCTCTGAATAAATATTTATGTAATATTAAAAATAATTTAGCAGACATCTTATTGAGAAAAATTTTCACAAGCATATTCATGTAAGTTTATGAACTGCCTTTAGAAATTCATTTTATTCTGTATTGATCACCAACTGGCAGCCTGAAGCATACTTTTATCTGAAATGCCACCAAAAGTTCTGGGATATTTGAAATATCTTTTTTGTTGTTGTAATTCTGAATGTAATGAAAAGTTCATTTTTTTTATCTGACTTTAAGCTTTTTTACAAATATTATGACTTGTAATATATAAAGGCATAGATTTTAAGATTAATTTTGTGACCTAGCCTAATATATTATCTTTGTTTAATGGGTCCTTCAGTGCAATTAAGAGTTGGTAGCATTCAGAAGAGCTAAGACAACTTCAAGAATATAGTTTTTGCTGTACCTGATTTTCTGTGGATTTTCTCAGATTGGCCTGTCATTCTGCTTGATCATCAGCCTGTGTGACTTTTGTCCATACCAAGATCATGTAGCAGTTCATGGAAATTAAGGCCATGCTCTGGCCATATTCCACATACATTGTTCACTTTTTATTAATACTTTATGCTCTAAATCCTCTCAAGGATTAGAGATGGGCTGCAGTCTTTATAACACCTTACAGTTTGATCTCCAATAAATTTTTTCTACCTTCTACCGTTGTTAATTTTTAAACTTCTGGAATGTTTAGAAAATATGAATTGAGAGATTAATATGAACCACATTTGAGGGCAAGCCTGGAATTCTGAGCAGAAAAGATCCCACATAATTTAACAATATGGAATATACATATATTATAGTAAACAGTAAATTTTTTCTCCCCACAAATGCCTCGAATTATTTGTTTTGGAACCAAGGGATTCTCCCGAAGTTGGAGTTATTTGGATTGATTTACTGTCAATAGAAGAGCAGAGAGGGGGACACAAAGGGCTTACCCTTTAGTTCTGTTCTCTCTAATGTTAGGAATAACTAAAACCACAGTAGATATTACAGAACTATGGCTGTAGGTGTAGCAGTAGTAGCAGAAATACCAGTATTTGGTCCTGATTATGCACTGGCACTGTGTAAAGTGCCAACAAAAATTATCTCCGTGAACTCTCTTCACCTCTCTGTGAGATAGATACTATTATTTTTGCCCTAATTTAATGAATGAGGTAACTGAGGCTTAGAACCTTGACCGCACTCCACCCTATGAGATATCCTGTGTCTTCATAGATATATGGGTAGGTGTTTCTAGGTGTGTTGGGAAGGAACATTGGAGAGGAATAATTTAGAGGGATTTCAAATCAGCTGACTATAAACATTGGGTGCTACGTAATCTTATTTACTTTATTTGGTTGATTTCTTCCTAAGGTTTGGTGTATCTCTAACCATTCCGGAAAGAGACATCAATCACCCAAAACAATACAAGGAACACAAGATCATCATGAATCAAATGATACTTGGAATATATGAGCCAAGAAAAATTTATTGCCAAAAGGCTACTTTATTAAAAAACATTTAATAGTTTAAAATAAAGGACCTAGAGTTTTTTTTAGTCTTTGAAAAAACTAACTGTGTACATGACTTTCAGAGTTGTCTCTAGAAAATATCACGTCTGAGAATTAACATCTGATATAATCATGAATTTCTTGGGAAACTACGCATTAAGTAAAGAGGCACCAAATTTTCTTTCTTTCTTTCTTTTTTTTTCATTTAAGTTTTTTCTCCTCTCATCTTGGGAGCATTTTCTCACTCAAACGCAAAAAGACCCAATGACATTTTAAAACATAGAGCTCTGGAATGATCAGTATTAAGAATTTATAAAAGCCCAAAGGGCCTTGGCAAAACCCCAAGATTATATGCTGAAAATTAAAATGGGTACAGAGATTTCTAAGTCACAAAAATGAATAAATTGAATTTTGTATAAAAAAGATAATAATACTGGTGTGAGAATAAAGAACAGTTAACATTTAGCTTTGGTATAGGAGGTAAGAGGGAATAGTGATGACTGTAGCACATGAAAGGAACATGTGCCTGCCTTCGCTCTGGTCTGTGGCTACTATTCAGCAATGTGGGCTCCGGGTTGATTTTTTTCCTTACGTTTAAAGAGGGACCATAATTATTGACTTTTGTGTAAATGTTCTTGTTTCCTTAGATGGTAAGTGAAACAATGTTTTGACCATTTGTGCCATGTTAAAAACACCTCTACTGCTTTTGATCTCTGCTTTCGACTTAATTCATTGCCTTAAGTCAATGGAAGTTAAATATCCAAGAAAGATGGCTGCAATAAACTTATTATTATGGGCTGAGCTATGAGGATGAGATGGTAGGAATTGAAATTGTCGGGTTGGTTAAGCATCTTTGGCTTTGTTCAGCCAAAGACTTTGAGACAATGACTTTGGCTCAGGTCATGATCTCATGGTCCGTGAGTTCAAGCCTCTCGTTGGGCTCTGTGCTAACAACTCAGAGCCTGGAGCTGCTTCAGATTCCATGTTTCCATCTCTCTCTCTGCCACTCCCTCACTCATGCTCTGTCTCTCTCACTCTCAAAAATAAATAAACATTAAAAAAATTAAAGAAAAAAGAAATTGCAAAAGCACATAAAAAACCAAAAACTTAACAAATAACAAAAACTTTAAAAATTGACAAAACGCATTTCAGAAATTTTGCTTTTATTATAGTTTTTTGTAATCATCTCAATAAATTTTCTATTTTTTACTTTACTTTTAATAATTTTAAGCATAACTGTAATTCCATTGGGAATAGTTCTGATTTCTCTTTCATCTTCTGTCCATTTTCACTATTGACTTTCCAGTCATCTAACTATTAAACATCTTTAAAATCTGTGCCTGATGTGTATTTAGTGTACGGATCACACGCTGACCCAGTACAAATTCTTTCCCCTGAAAACTCCTGAAGAACACAATTCTGTCATGCTGCCTTTTGGCATGTTGAGGTCAGACAGAAGACACTAAATAATGTTTTAATTATCCTCAAATCCTGGGAAAGTTTCAGCCAAGGAAGTTTAAAAATTATGGATGTACGGTGAAAAATTATCTTTACCTAGATGATGGTGATGTTAATTTTGAATTAATAGTTTTTCTGAAAAAGAATAAAACATCTTTTGGTGGGAAACTGAGCAGATATTAAAAGGCCCTCGACAAGTATGACACAATAAATCCCTTTGATTCTGAATCGTGAAAAAACATCAACATTCAAAGAGTTTTTGCTGGGGATATTGACATATTGTTTGGTATCACTGTGATCTCTTTAGGCATCTATCTGAGCAATCCAGGGTGGCATATATTTTCTTTTGATGGTTTGTAGAGTGATAGATGCCTATGAGGGTGAGTCTTCAATGCTACTGAACTACTGACAAATGATTTATTATTCTATCAGTTTTTGGAGTTTCGTATAGATGGAATGTTGTCATGGAGTCTAGGGACAAACTAATACCTGTTTCAAAGACGAAAACATGCTGCCCATACATTTTCCATAGGGAGTACAGTCTGGTGGAGGGCAGACATGCAAACTAACAGTATTTTATCATTGTTGTTCATTGTGTCTGAGTGGAAAAGACATGACAAAGGGAGCTTTTAAAAATCTACTTGGTTGTTTGTAAAGAAATTCAAACATAAATTCTCCCTAATTATAATTTTTATAAAAAGGTTTTGAACTTTTTATTCATAATCTAACAAAATTATTGAAATAAGGAGATATATGGAGAAACATGGGACTTTGCTAAAGCTCAGGAAGACACAGAAAATCACTTATTGTTCTAATGTAGCCCAGAGAGGTTGACAATGCATAAGGTCTTAGCCTCAAATTTGTGTGTTTACGGGGCACCTGGGTGGCTCAGTCAGTAAAGCGTCTGACTTAGGCTCAGGTCAAGATCTCACAGTTCGTGGGTTCAAGCCCCGCATCGGGCTCTGTGCTGACAGCTAGCTCAGAGCCTGGAGCCTGTCTTCAGATTCTGTGTCTCCCTCTCTCTCTGACCCTCCCCTGCTCATGCTGTCTCTCTCTGTCTCAAAAATAAATTAAAAAAAATTTGTGCATTTACTTAACACTTATATGGGTATTTTGGGATTCTTTATGCCAGTGGTGCTCAACTGTTGGGGTGCAAAGTGGGCTTGTGGCAGTGTATAGAGACATCTTTGGTTGTTACAACTGGCATCTCGTGGGTATAGACCATGAAACTCTTAAACATCCTACATGTACAGTACAATCCCTACAAGCAAGGTTTTTCTGACACAAATGTCAAGAGTGTTAATGTTGACAAACCCTGGTATACGGTGATGGAAAAGATAAAGATTATATGATATTCTTATATTCTAAGTTCTGATGGATATTTGGGAAGATAATACACTAGGGAAATTAATACTACACAGTCTGGTGATATTTAGAAAAAAAACATCTAGTGAAGAAAAAATTCTTCACTTATTCTTCCACTGAAGTTTATTGAGAGCTTACCAAGTACCAGGCATTGTTGGAGATGCTGGGGAAACCCAAGTGAGAAAAACAGGCTGACTCTGCCTTCATCGAGTTTCAGTACTAATGTGGGGTACCAGTAAATTAACAAATACATAAAATGGGACATGGAGGAGCAGGTAGTGCCATAGGGTAAGTAAAGTGGAGTAATGGAGTATGTAGGGCAAGATGGGTTTGGGATAGGGAGCACGTTCAGACTGGATGGCCATGAGAGACCTTAAGCTAAGAACTGAGTGACAGCAGGAGGCAGCCAGATGAAGTGTGTTCTAGGCAGAGGAAGCAGGTTGTGTAAAGGTCTTAAGGTGGAAATAAGTGTGGCATGTTGAGGACGACCTGGAAGGTGGTTGTGGTTGGGCAATGGTCCAGAATGGGGAAACTGGGATGAGGCAAAATAAGAGAGGAGGGAGGGGCTGGCTAATGTTCATTTCTTTTTAGGCTGAATAATACTCCACTGTTTGGATGTATTTATCCATTCACCTACTGAGGGACACCTTGTTCACTTCCAAGTTTTGTCAATTATGAGTACAGCTGGTATGAACATCCAGGTACAGGTTTAGTTATGGATATAAGTTTTCAGCTCATTTAGGTAACTTGTGAGGAATATGATTGCTGGATCTCATGGTAGGAACATGTATGGTAAGAATATTCCAAACTGTCTTCCAAAGTGGCTGTATCATTTTGCATTTCTACCAGCAATGAAGGAGAGTTACTGGTTACTCCACATCCTTTGCCATTGTCAGTATTTTGGGTTTTGTCCTTTATGATACATGTGTAGTATCTTGTTGTTTTAATTTGCAATCGCCTAATAATGTACAATTTGAACATCTTTTTATATGTTTATTTGCCATCCATGTATATTCTCTGATGAGGTGCCTGTTCAGTTCTTTTGCCCATTTTTTAATTTGGTTGTTGACTTTGTTGATGTGGAGTTTTACAAGTTCTCTGTACATTTTGGACAATAGTTCTTTATCATATATGTCTTTGGGAAATATTTTCTCCCAATCTGTGGCTTGGATTCTCATTCTCTTGTCATTCACAGAGTTTTTAATTTTAATTTTAATGATGTCCACCTTATCAATTATTTCTTTTGTGGATCATGCCTTTGGTGTTATATCTAAAAAAGTCATCACCATACTCTTCTAGGTGTTTTATAGTTTTGCATTTTACATTTGAGTCTGATCCATTTTGAGCTAATTTTTCTGAAGGATGTAAGGTCTGTGTCTAGGTTCTCTATTTTTTCTTTTTACATGTGGATGTTCAGTTATTCCAGAACCATTTGTTGAAAAGGCTATCCTTTCTCCATCATATAACCTTTGCTCCTTCGTCAAAGATTAGTTGACTGTATTTGTGTAAATCTGATTTTGGGCTCTCTGTTGTATTCCATTTATTTGTCTGTTCTTTAACCAATTCCACACTGTTTTGTTTACTGTAGCTTTAGAATAAGCCTTGAAGTCAGGTAGTGTCAGTCTTCTGAGTCCTCTGATTTTGTTGTTGTTGTTGTTCTTCTTCTTCTTCCTCCTCCTCCTCCTCTTCTTCTTCTTCTTTTTTTTTTTTTTTTTTTGAGAGAGCCAGCATGAGCGGGGGAAGGGCAGAGTTTGAGGGAGGGAGGAAGGGAGGGTGAGAGAGAGAGAGAGAGAGAGAGAGAGAGAGAGAGAGAGAATGAGAATCTTAAGCAGCTCTACTACCAGCACAGAGCCTGACATAGGGCCCAATCCCACAACCCTGGGGTCACGAGCCAAAATCAAGAGTTGATGCTTAACCAAATGAGCCACCTGGGGTTCCCTGTTCTTATTCTTTAATATTGTTTTGGCTATTCTGAGTCTTTTATCTCTCCATATAAACATAATCATTTTGTTGATATCCACAAAATAACTTGCTGGAATTTTTATTAGAATTGGTTTAAATCTACAGATCTAGTTGGTAAGAACTAGCAATTTGCTGTTATTGAGTCTTCCTATCCATGAATGTGAACTGTCTCTCCATTTATTTGGTCTTTGATAATTTTTTCAGAGTTCTGTAGTTCTCATTCAGATGTCATACATAATTTTTTAGGTTTATACACAAATATTTCATTTTTGGAGGTGCTAATGTATATGATAGTGTGTTAAATTTCAAGTTCCACTTGTTCATTGATGGTATAGAGGGAAGTGATTGACTTTTGTATATTAACCTTTTATCCTTCAGCCTTGCTATAAGAGCTTATAAGTCCCAGGAATGTTTTCGGTCAATTCTTTCAGATTTTCTACATAGACAATCATATCATTTATGAGCAAAGACAATTTTATTTTTCCTGTCCAACCTATATACCTATTATTTTCTTTTTTCTCTTATTGTATTAGCTAGAACATACAGGACAATGCTAAAAAGAATGGTGAGAGGAGACATTCTTCCTTTGATCTTGATTATAGTGGGAACACTTCTAGTTTCTCACCATTATGTATGATGTTAGTTGTAGGATCTTTTTTTAAGATTTTTTTTATAATGTTGAGGACATTCCCCTTTGTTATTAGTTTACTGAGAATATTTGTCATGATTGGGTGTTAGATTTCTCAAATGCTTTTTCTGCATCTCTTGATTATATGGATTTTTCTTCTAAGACTGGTGATCTGATGGATTTCATTACTTGATTTTAGAATATTGAACCAGCTTTTTATACCTGGGATAAATCCCCCTTGGTTGTGGTGTATAATTATTTTTATACATTTTTAGTTGTTATTTATTAATATTTTGCTTAGAACTTTTGCATCTATATTTACGAGAGATATTGGTCTGTAGTTTTCTTGTGAAGTCTTTGGTTTGGTATTAGGGTGATGCTGCTGGCCTCGTGGAACAACTTAGAACATAGAACAACTACTCCTATCTTCTGAAAGAGATTGTAGAGAATTGGAATAATTTATTCTTTAAATGTTTGGTAAAACTTACCAGTGAACTTATTTGGGCCTGGCACTTTCTGTCGTGGAAGGTTATTAAATATTGATTCAGTCCTTTTAATAGAGTCCTGTTCATATTATATTACTTTCTGTGTGAATTTTGGCAGATTATGTTTGTCAAGGATTTGATCCATTTCATCTAGACTGTCATATGTGGGTATAACTTTATCATTGTAAGATAATTACAAAAATATCTGTAGTTGGGGGGTGCCTGGGTGGCTCAGTCAGTTAAGCATCCAACTTTGGCTCAGGTAATGATCTCATGGTTTGTGAGTTCGAGCCCTGCACTGGGCTGTGTGCTGACAGCTCAGAGCCTGGAGCTTGCTTTGAATTCTGTGCCTCCCTCTTTCTCTGCCCTTCCCCTGCTTGCTCTTTCGCTCTCTCTCTCTCAAAAATAAACATTAAAAAATTTTTAAAAATCTGTAGTTGGTAATTTCCTTGTGTTTTTAATTTTGTTTATTCCCCTACCCAAATGAGTCCTGAGTGCTTGTCATTAAAAATAAAATTGAAGAATACTTACTTCCCTATCTTTGGAGGTATTTGGAAATTGTAGATGGAGACCGAAGACTCCCATCCCACTATTAGTCTTATGCATAGAGTGGTTACTGAAAATAATAGGGCAAACTAGAGACATAAAAGGAAGGAAAGGAGAAGTGATGCCATGAATGTAACAAGAGAAAAGTCAAATATATAATTAAGTAATAGAATTGAGTGGTATAGATTTATGGTGATAAATTTTGGGCTCTGGATTTCAGGATCTCTGGAGAGCTTTGGAATCATTGCAAGGTATTATATTGTTTTTCAAATATGTGTAGATATGTTTTTATTATCATAGTAAGTTCATTGCTTACTTTTAACACCTGGCTTCTAATGTGCCAAATATGTTTATTATATTTATTGTATATTAGGTCTACCTCCACTAGAATATAAGCAGAAATTCTTGACTATTTTATTTATTGATATATCCTATATGCCTATAACAGTGGTTTTCTTCCTTTATTTAATAATATAGGTTATTGTCAAATTGGTTTCCGTACAACACTCCGTGCTCATCCCAACAAGTGACTTCCTCAATGCCCATCACCCACTTTCCCCTCTCCCCCACCCCCCATCAACCCTCAGTTTTCAGTATTTATGAGTCTCTTATGGTTTGCCTCCCTCCCTCTCTGTAACTTTATTCCCCTCCCACCATGGTCTTCCTTTAAGTTTCTCCTGATCTACATATGAGTGAAAACATGATATCTGTCTTTCTCTGCCTGACTTATTTCGCTTAGCATAATACCCTCGAGTTCCATCCATATCGCTACAAATGGCCAGATTTCGTTCTTTCTCATTGTCGTGTAGTATTCCATTGTATATGTAAACCACATCTTCTTGACCCATTCGTCCCTTGATGGACATTTAGGCTCATTTCATGATTTGGCTATTGTTGAAAGTGCTGATATGAACATTGGGGTACATGTGCCCCTATGCATCAGCACTTCTGTATTCCTTGGGTAAATCCCCAGCAGTGCTATTGCTGGGTCATAGGGGAGTTCTATTTTTAATTTTTTGAGGAACCTCCACACTGTCTTCCACAGCGGCTGCACCAGTTTGCATTCCCACCAACAGTGTAGGAGGGTGCCTAGAACAGTTGTTTTAAAGGTGTGCTTTGCAGTCTTTTGGGGTTTTGTGAAATCCTTTCAGGGGATATGTAAGGTGAAACTATTTTCATTGTAATATAAGACTTTATTTGCTTTTTTCTTTTTCTGTGTTGATGCTTGCACTGATGGTACAAAAACAGTGATGTGTAAAACTACTGATGCTTTAGTGTGAATCAGAGTAGTGGAACTAAACTTTACTAATAGTCACTGTATATTTCACTGTCACTCACTCATGGGGGAGGGGTGGTAGAGGGAGTCCAGTTTCACTTGAGTGTTCTTGTGAAGCTGTAAAAATTAATTTTACTAAATCATGACTCTTGAGCACATGCCTTTTTAATATTCTGTGTAATAAAACAGGAAGTACACCTAAGTACTTCAGCTGCATACTCAAATATTCTGGTTGTCTCCAGGCATAGAATTTGTGATTGAGTTGCTATGGAACATTATATTTACTTGAAATAACAACTGCGAGATAAACTGTGGTTTCAGTTTCAGGGCACTGGGGTATTTGGCAGATAGTTTATTCAAAAAAGAATGAAGTGAACCTGTCACTTCAAGGAAAACAACTGATAGTATTTGTTGATGATGATAAATTCAAGCTTGCAAGTGAATTTAGGGTTTTGGAAAATTTATGTCTGTGAACTGGATAGCTTCCTAATATTTAAAGACCTCTCTAGTGAGTTGGATACTGATATTAACGATACTGAACAAGATGTGTTAATATTTTTGAAGATGTATGTAACTCTCAGTGAAGCATTGTTAAAAAAAATTTACAGCATCAAGCATAAAAAATCACTTCAAATTTCAAGATAAATCAATTGGTTCTAATATAGCAGAGTATGAAGTGTTCACTGATATGGCTGGTTTCAGATTAAAAATCATGACTAACCTTCAAGAAATTACCACTTACTGGGGCGCCTGGGTGGCTCAGTTGGTTAAGTGCCTGACTTCGGCTCAGGTCACGATCTCGCGGTTTGTGGGTTCGAGCCCCGCGTCGGGCTCTGTGCTGACAGCTCAGAGCCTGGAGCCTGCTTCAGATTCTATGTCTCCCTCTCTCTCTCTGCCCCTTCCCCACTTGTGCTCTGTCTCTCAAAAATAAATAAATGTAAAAAAAATAAAAAAAAAGAAATTATCACTTACTGAGTTTTGGTTTTAAAGAAGAATACCCACAACTATCTGGAAATGTTATAGCAATGAACAGATCTGTGGGACTTTCGAGAGTGATCTGCTATGTTTGCCTGATGAAAAGAGTTGGGAGGCCAAAAATTAATTAAGAGAGATAATTTGGTACACTGAAATTATAAATAAGTGCACTGAAATTATAAATAAGTGCATTCTGAGAATAAAACTCATTATGGATTTTGCCTTACCTTTTGAGTAAGCAGTGGCCCAGATGGACAGACAAGGAGGAAGGGAATCTCCCTTTTATATATTAGCGAGTTTTCTTCCTTCTTTTAATTTCTTGGTAGCAAATTTGTGACATTTTTTTCTTAAACTTTAATTAATGTATGGCATTTAACCCATTTTACCAAATACATGATAGGAAGGAAATACCATGGAGCAATTGGACAGAAGATAAAGAGTTGTGCTTTCTCTTTAAGAATAAAGTAGCCCCTGATGTAGTGAAATCTCGGAATGTGTCCTGTAATTGTTGTTAGGGGAATGCTGACAAACTGAGTTCCTGCCAACACACCTGCAAGCTGGAAGGTACAGGAGGGGCACCTGCGAGCCTTAGTCTGTCTTATCTCACTTGTCTTTGCATCTCCCTAGCCTTCAGAGATTGTTATGACCCCTGTCTGCAGCTCAGATTGTGATTTTCATGGTTGAAGGGAGGGTTTTCTTTTGGGATAGCAGAAACTCCAAGTGGCTGCACGAGAGGGTATTGTGCATAGGATTCGAAAGCCAAGAAGTTTTCTCCATTGATACCCTGACTTGTTTCCTCAAAGTCTGTTTCTTCAGTGCTTGGAAGAAAAAAATAAAGAAATGTTCATCAGATGTGGTCTCTGGACCAACTGCATCAGAATCATCTAGGGAACTTATTCAAAATACAGATTTCTAAGTCCTCAACCAGTCTGCTGAATCAGACCTTCTGGGGATAGGGTGAGGGAATCTGCATTTAGAAAAAATCTCCCAAGTGTTATACACAATAAAATGTTTGAGAACCACTGGCATTTACAAGCCTTATTCTAGTATATTTGTATCAAAATGAGGATGATCCAATTCTGATGAAATTCTGGACCAATGCAAATGAATGAATGCAGAGGTAAAACAGCATATTAAATCCTTCATGTATTTTTGTATTTAGGGTATTAATTCTTCTTTGACTGATAGGAAAAAAATTAAATGCACTAATTACTGAAGTCTGAAAGGTGTTAAAAGACAATTCTGAAAACAGGTTATTTTACTTTATCTTGAGGAAGGAGGACTTCTAGGTTTTATCAGAAATGTCAGTTTTCATGACTGTGCTCTGGGCAAACTGTCTGAAATCTGCCTTCACTGTGTATAAAATGAAGCTCTTGGGAAAATAAATGCTTGATCAGAAATGCTAACAAGTTCTGGGTTCTATTTCATACACAGTTAAACAAAAAGTTCCGTATTGTCACGGAGGGTAAGAAGATTAAAGAGTCAGATGAAGATATAGTTTACTGTCTCAGTTTGTGTGTTTCCTTCTAACCCATATTTTGATTCATTTGTACTGCCTCCTAACTTACATTTACTAGCTTCAGAATGTGACTGAGTTCAGTTCATGAAGTAAAAGATTTATAAATATAGAGGTGAATATTTAGCTTTGCTTCTATGAGAGGTTACCTGTTTACTATGTGGTCAGCATGAAATGTAAACTAGGCAACTAAACTACCATGTTACTTTAAGACCAAGTAGAAAGCTAACTGAGCATTTTTGGTATAAGTATATGGAAAATATTCAATAAAACCAAAACTAAAATTAAAAGTAAGACTAATACTAATTAAGATGGGCAACATCAGGAAATTCAGAATATCTTTACATTGCCAGTTACACCTAACTTTAGATCACATATCACATACGTTTTCCAATAGAAGAATTAAGATGACATTCAGTACTCTCCTATTCAATTTATTTAATTCAGCTGAATTATTTCACTCAGTTGAGTCTATTAGTACTGATGTGGCTTTGTTGTTATAGACTCTGAAACATGAACTGGTGGAATTGGGAATAGAGATGTGGCTAAAACTAATGCTAGGAATGACATCCTGTGCTTGTTTGTTTTGTTTCTGTTAATAGTTTTTTCTTTTCACAAAAGTTATAATATGCTTGCAAATATTCTGAGCATAAGAAAGTGTACAGAGGTCATCTTTATTGTTTGCATTTTGTTATGTGTTACATATTTTTTCTCAGTATGAGTGCACACGGCCATTACACATGTACATTTATGTGTATATATAATGGTATGCAATATGTATATATGGATACATATATGTACATTTCAAGCATGCTGACTAGTAAATTTTTTCACCAAACAGTATTTTATAGACATCTGTTTTATATGCACATAACTGTATATAATGGGGGAGGGGTGGTAGAGGTAGTCCAGTTTCACTTAAGAGTGTTCTTGTGAAGCTGTAAAAATTAATTTTACTAAATCATGACTCTTGAGCACATGCCTTTTTAATATTTTGTGTAATAAAACAGGAAGTACACCTAAGTACTTCAGCGCATACTCAAATATTTAATTTGTATATAATTATATCACATTCCATTTGTTATTATACTTCTGCATGGTATTTTATAATTTGCATGTGCCATAATATACTAAACGATTCCCTTACTGATAGGCATTAGAATGTTTTCAATGTTTCCACTTTTGTAATCAATATACTGTAACCCCTTGTCTGAATGTTTTCTTAGGATAAATTCCTGGAAGTAGAATTGCTGAGTTAAAGGAAATGCCCATTTAAAATTTTGAGATATATTGTTAAGTTATATTGTCCCCAGAAATGTGCCATTTTATACTCTGATTAGCAATGTCTTGAGGGTGATAACTTTGGAACATTATGAACAATACTGGGGTTTCTTAGTCTCTTAAATCTTTGTAAATATAGCATGTCAAACATGGGATTCTTAGGGTGCCTGGGTGGCTCACTCAGTTAAGTGTCCGACTCTTGGTTTCAGCTCAGGTCATGATCTCGTGGTTTGTGGGATTGAGCCCCATGTTGGGCTCTGCACTGGCAGTGGGGGCCTGCTTGGGATTCTCTCTCTCCCTTTTTCTCTGCCTCGCTCTCTCTTTCTCTCAAAATAAATATATAAACAAAAAAAATGGGATTCTTACCTTAATCTTTATTTCTTTGATGTAGTTTCCAGAGACCCCTTGCAGCCTCTGTGTGTCCTGGGGATTGGTAGGCTGTTCAGTCATACCCTGACTTGGCAGGTAGTGGCTGAAGATCTGAAGACAATCAGGGAAGGCAATGATTTCACCTGCTCACTAGATAGTTAATGAATGATGTCTTAAAGACACAAACCAGATATTCAGGAAGGAAAGTCACTTCTCTTTTTCCTTTCAAACCTTCTCTTTTAAGACCCAGTGTAAATAACTCTTTCTGTTCTTTTCCTTTGCAAAAATAATAGCGTATTTAATTATGGGTTCAAGCTTAATTACTTCTCAAGAAGAGTCCAGATCTTTGAAATACTGATGAACTTATTTGCCTACCATAGGGCTATGGAGAGCCCTGACCTGGTCCCAGAAATACCAAATCCTGCTTTCTAAAGCTTGGGAGGCGGTAGGTAAGAGGGAAAGAGAAATCACTCCATTCCTTCTTCAAGAGTCACTTTCTCTCCTGCTCTTTCACTCTATCACTAATCTCTTCCTCCCTACTCCCTTCTTTCAATCTCTGTCAGTTCCAAAAAAGTCAGTGGAATTTCTGGTCCTTTTGTTTTTTATGGGAAATCCTATTTTTCATTAGATTTTGGTCTTTTGTGCTTCACAAGACTTAGAAGTTTAGGAAACATTTGGCTTTTTTTTTTTGAGTTTATTTATTTACTTAGAGCACACAAAAATGCTCATGTGTAAGTGGCAGAGAAACAGAGAGAAAGGAAGAGAGAGAGAATCCCAAGCAAGCTTCCCACTGTCAGTTGAGAGCCCACTGTGGGATTCGATCTCACAAATTGTGAAATCATGACCTGAGCCAAAATCAGGAATCGGACATTTAACTCATTGAGACACCTCGGCACCCCGGAAACATTGGACTCTTAAATGTTTCCCACAGAACACTGAAATCCTGGTGGAAAACTTAAATCATATATACATGGTCACTTTTGGTCTTGGCCCCAAATTCTGAAGGATAAAATCCCCAGGTAGGAACTACAGTGAACAAGGGTTTCACCTTTTACAAGAAAACTATTCAGTACAACTATTCAGTAGTTGTGGAGTTTTAAACTTCGGTTCCCTGTGAAAAAAATTAATTCTGTTCAACACCCTGTTAGTTTATTAGCCCAATGTTGCCTTCAAAATCTCTTTTTTTTTGTTTCATGCAGGCGTTCTTACACCGAATGAACCAGTGTGCTGCCTCAAAAATTGACAAAAATGTAACAGAAGAAACAGTGAAGGTGAGGAGATGGCAGTTTGCCCTCAACGCAAGCACACATCCGCTTAGATTACCCTCAGTACCAGTGTAAGCTCTGTGCGTGGGCAACGCTGAGAAAAAGGGAAACAGCACTGGGAAAAGAAACAGAGGGTTATGATGATGGAGTAGAAGTCATGGAGACTTTTTTTTTTTTTTTTTGGCCAAAGCCTTAGGACAGTTTGAAAAGAGGAAGGAAAACAAACCCAGACTGAGAACCTCAGAGTCTATGAGAGGGAGGGTGCAGAGCTGTGCGTAAGAGGAAGGCCAGAGGTGGACAAATGCGACTTCCCGTCTCTGATCTCTAAAGAACAAATTATTTGGATGGTTCATTGGTGCAGAAAAAGTCCACATAATATCTTCTACTCAGAAACAAATGTATAAGAATTTCTTGTTAAACTGCAGGGAAGGAAAATTATGAAGAGGTTTGTAAAGAGGGAGGAGGTAAATGGAAATTAATGGTACTATTGTAATTACTCATTTAAATTCTATAAATCATCACTGATATTTTTTTTGGTGCTGATTTGCTGTTTTAGTTTACTAAAAATTTAAAAAAATCCAAGGATTTAATAGGCCCTTCTGACTATTTTTTTCATAAATTAAACTTTCAAATTCTCCTCAGCTCGGGAGTATTTTTGTGTGCTTTTGGTTGAAAGCAAAAGATGCTTATTATTAAAATGACTTGAGGGTACTTTGTCTCTCATACTGGGAACTCCAGACAGAAGAAAAGGCTCAAGACCTGTGGCTCAGAGAGGTCAATAAGATTGCCAAGTTCTCTGTAGCTTTGGCATCCATGTTATCAGCTTGCCCTTGGGCTGGCTCCTCCCGCAGCTGCAAAATGACGCTGTAGCTGTCCCAGCTGTCACTTCCAGACACAGCACCTTTCCAGAGGTGGGAAAAGCGTTGTCCATTCCAGGATGTCTTTCTAGAGAGCAAAGAAATCCTTGTCCCCTGCAGCCTGCCAGCAAATCTGCCTGCACAATTTTACCTGCTGCCCATTTTTGCTAGTAGGGTGGGGACTGTCCTGCTTGGATTTAGTCACTCAGGCTTTTCCTGAGAGCCAGGAATAGGTTTCTGATTCCCAGAGTTGTGTGGGGGTGGAGAGGATGTCCAGACAAAATTGGTGCTCTGCTGGCTGGCTTGCTATGCCCTGAAGTTTTCAGCTTGGAGATAGAATACTGTACTCTCATGGACTTGTTGTTTGTTTGTTTGTTTGTTTGTTTTTTGTATTTTTTGTTGATTTTTTTGTTGTTTTTAACCTGCTTCACTATTGCACTTACTTACTTGTATTTGCAGATGCTATTCTCAAACATTGAAGATATCCTTGCAGTACATAAGGAATTTTTAAAAGTCGTGGAAGAATGCCTTCATCCAGAACCTAATGCCCAGCAAGAAGTGGGAACCTGCTTTCTTCACTTTGTAGGATAAATTTCTGTTTATTTTAAAAGCTCTTTCCCCCTAGATTTTAAGGTCTAGCGTTTGGCACTAGAGTATGTGGGAATTCAGCGTTAGAAGTAAAATGTGACACCAAAAGTTTGGGGTCTTTTAAGGCCAATGAAATCTTCCACTTAGAGCCAGAAAGGAGTGAGGGCCTCACATCATCCATTTTATTCAGTGAAGAATAAACAGCCTTTTCTTTTTCCCAACAAGTTAGTTCTTCGCATGCTCTGTAGCTTTGAATTCTAATGAATATTCAGGCTGTTCATAATGAATGGATTTTTATGTTTCTCTCAAACATAGAGCATTTCCCTTTTGAGGCAGAAAATCCTTACTCTTATAATGGCGTGATGAGCCTTTTGTTAGTCAGAATGTTCCCTTGTTAATCGACTGGTGACAAACCTGCGGGTGGACAAACACGGTCACTCTAGGTACACATATGCCTGAGTCTGCGTTTTTCCTCAAGGATGGTTCTGCAGAAGGTTGTACTGAGCTGTACAGAAGAATGACCAGTCGGTGCTCAGGTGTTTCAAATTATACGTCATGCTTGTGTGATCGTTTTCATCCCTCTGGACACAATAGTTGAAATTATTTGTGTAGTCGATTTGCGAAGTAAAAGATCACCTGTAAAATGAAAATTGTTTTTAGAACTGAAGGCATTCATAGTAAAAACAAAAATAGTGCTGCTATATATATATTCCATTGATGCATACTTTTAGAATACCAATCGGAAGCCATTTATTTATCAAAATGCTATATAATTAATGTTTTATTTAAAATTATGGAAATGTGTTTTGTCAAGGAAATAAATTTTTGTTTATTTTGATTTCTTTTTTTAAGTTTATTTTTGAGAGAGAGAGAGAGAAAAAGAGAGAGAGAGAGAGAGCACAAGTAGGGGAAGGGGAGACAAAGAGAGGGAGAGAGAGAATCCCAAGCAGGCTCTGCACTGTCCATGCAGAGCCCAATGTGGGACTCAAACCTACAGACTGCTGGATCATGACATGAAATGGAACCAAGAGTCAGACGCTTAACCAACTGAGCCACCCAGGTGCCACAATTTTTGTTTATTTTTATTTCTGTTTAATCTTTGGGGTGCCTGGGTGGCTCAGTAGGTTAACCATCAGACTTTGGCTGAGGTCATGATTTTACAGCTCGTGAGTTTGAGCCCCGCATCAGGCTCTGTGCTGACAACTCGGAGCCTGGAGCCTGCTTCAGATTCTGTGTCTGCTTCTCTGTCTGCCCTTCCCCCATTCTCTCTCTCTCTCTCAAAAATAAATAAATATTAAAAAATGTTTTATTCCTATTTAACCTTTATAAATGTAACCATATGTAGTTTCTAGGTCTATATTTCTATATGTAGTGAGCAGACTGTGTATGTTTTTTTAATAATCAGGAAATATTTCATAAAGATAATTATATTAGAAGGAGAAGCTCCTTGGGCACAGCAAGATCAAGCTGTGCTTTCCTTGGGCATGACTGGAAATCACGCATGTTTTTGTCCACTTAATCCAAACTGTTCCTTTTCATGAAAGAATTCAAATCTTCTGCCAGTTGGAGTATTTGCTCTTTCAGCCCAGTCCTGCACATGGGAATCTTGCACTGTGACATCCATTTCCTCAGTAACACACTATGAATCTGTCATCCGTGAATTTAACTCAACTGTTTGTGAAGTTTGTTTCATTCTGGGTCATATCATCTCTTGAAATAAGTAATTCAGTACATTTTCTACTGGCTATATAAAATAGCACTCAGTGTTGCTTTCCAGATGGCTGTCTTTGAAATTTCTGAGGACATATTCCTGTTCTCATATTGGTCAATACATTTTCTGTGTCTCCCTCTTATTAGTATGGCTTTGATAGACACAAATCATAGCCACTTGGAGAAAAATCTAGTGATGGAAGGATACTTAGAGATCATCATGGTGAAATGATTCCCTTTTTGAAAGTATCTATTTGTAGCAAATATGAAGGTTGTTTGTTTTGTTTCTACTTGACCACTTTTAGTGATAGCTGTAACCATTAGAAAATCTTTATGTTAATCCTTAATCTGTCTACCCACTGCCCATCAGTGCCCTTGCAATTTCTACCCAGTGATCCTACTTTTATGTTTAGAGTTGTGAATCCTTTATAATATAACAGCTATCTGAAAGTAGCTACCATTTCCTTACTTTCCTATACTAACAAATACCTCTTTTTGAAATGACCTCTCATATGTAGTGTCTTCACAGTCTATCACTGTGTTAGTCACATGTTGCTGAGTATTTTCCTGTTTGACTGTGTCCCTCTTAAACACAACTGTCCAGATTGGTGCATATTAACTGCAGGGTACTGTGTTTCTCTATTCCTATATAACCTGCACATGCTTTTCCCTCTACCCCAAATGCTTTCTTCCCTTTCCCTGCCTGGGAATGATGGATTCATCTCTCTGGACCTTGCTCAGATATTACTTTTTTTTAAAAGCTGTATCTGCATCCTCTCAGTAAAGCTAAGTACTCTCTTCTCTGTAATTGCTACCATTTGGTTCATTTACTTCTTATTGCATACATCATATTGGACTCTAGTGAATATAACCTATCCCTTTCCTTAGGCTATTCTTTATGGGTCAGAGAAAATCAATAAATAAAATGTATTTATATATATATATACACACAGTAGAGCTCCCAAAATATAGTGAACACTTAATAAAGTTTGTTCGTAAACATCACACAGTTAATATTTCAAAATGGCTAATAAAATGACTCTAACTTATCCTTACTCGAATTCACAGAAAGACAAGTTTCGTATCTATGATGAATATTGTAGCAACCATGAGAAGGCACAAAAATTGCTTCTTGAACTTAACAAAATAAGAACAATCCGCACATTTCTTTTGGTAAGTATATATTTAAGTGTTACCATATGCTGTGATTTGTTGATAGGCTCACTAAGAGCCAAGGACTAGCATCAGTGTGGTGTAAAAACTACTTGTAGGGCAATGCTTGAAACATGTCCAGGTTGGAGACTAGAGTCCTTTGATAAATGTAAGAAGTGAGACTTGGCAGGAGCTAATGGATGGGAAAATACTGACAATGCCCTCTCCTGGTTGACTATGGATTATTTGTGAGAACCACAGGTTCCTAGTGAGAAAAGACGTTTATGGTAGAGATCATCATTGCTTTTATATCCCTCAACTCTGTAGGGTTTCATTTCCTTCTGCTAAGAGAGCTATGAGTAGAGCAGTCACAGGAAGGAAACAAATCATGGGTACGGTAGAAAAGAAATTTAAAGATTGACCTTTCTCCTACATGCATTCCTTATTCACTTTATTTAATTTCTTTACAATAGCACAAATAAATGCACATTTGGGCAGTAACTTGGGCAACTTAATTGCCAGTGAGGAACACACTGTAAGTGTTCAATTCAATAATATTCAGCAAATTGTGGAGTGGAGCAACCGTCCCATTACTCAGTTATAGAGATTCCCAGCACCCCAGAAGGTCCCTCATGCATTTACAGCCTATCTCCACAACCACCGTTAGCTCCAGGCAATCATTGGTTTAATTTCCGTCTCCATAGATTTGCCTTTTCTGGATATTTCATATAAATGGAAACCTACAATGTAATCTTTTTTATGCCTGGCTTCTTTTACTGAGTAAAATGCTTTTGAGATTCATCCTTGTTGAGCATATATCCATATTCATTCATTTTTATTACTGAATAGTGTTCCATATGTATGGATATACCATATTTCATTTATCCATTTTCCAGTATAGGAACACTGGGTGAATAGGTGACTGTGATTAATGATGGACCTTGAAGATACTACACATGAGACATCATTTTAGAGAGAGATGTTTGTTAGTATAGAAAAGTCAGGAAATATTCAGTTTGGGCTATTACAAACAATACTGTTATGAACATTCATGTACAAGTCTTTGTGTGGATATTTTCGTTCTCTTGGGTAGATGCTAAGAGTGGAATTGCTAGGTCATAGTAGGTTTGTTTAACTTTAAGAAACTGCCAGAATGGCTGTGCCATATCTATCAGCTATGTATGAGAATTGCGGTTTCTCTATATCTTTGCCAACACATGGCATTACCAGTTCCAATTATAGCTGTGCTAGTGGATGTGCAGTTTATCTCAGGGTGATTTTTTATTTGCATTTCTCTCATGACGAGTGATATCAAACATGCTTTCATGTTCTTGTTAGCCATTCACATATCCTGTTTGGTGAAATGCTTATTCAAGTCTTTTGTTCATTTTTAAATTGAGATGTTTATCTTATATTGAGCTGTAAGTGTTCTTAATTTCGGATACAGCTTCTATATCTGCTATGTAATTTGCAAATGTTTCCTGCCTGTGTAGTTTGTTCATTTAAAAATATTATCTTTTGAAAATCCAAAGTCTTACATTTTTTTGAAGTCCAACTTATTAAATTTTGTCCATATGAACATGTTTTTGTTATATTTAAGAAATCTGTATTCAGATCTTATACTTTAAGTTTATTCCCATGTATTTTACTGTTTTTTGATGCTGTTATGATTGGAATTGTCTTAATTTCATTGCTACCACATAAACATTTGACATTTATTTAGTTTTACTTATTGTATATTTTTGTATATTGTGGTTTAAACTGACATATTAGTTTTAGTAGGGGTTTTTTTTGTAGATTCTTTAGGATATTTTACATATAGGATCATGTCATCTGAGAGTAAAGACAGTTTTACTTCTTCCTTTTCAATTTGGACTTTTCTCCCCTCTGGCTTTTTGCACTGACTAGTTAGAACCCAGTATATTATTGAATAGAAGTGGTTAGAACAGATACTCCTGCCTTGTTTCTGATCTTAGGGGGAAATCATTCAGCTTTTCATCATTAAGTATGTTAGCTGTAGGTTTCTTCATAGAGATCCTTCTCAGGTTGAGGAAGTTCCATTATATTCATAGTTGGTTGAGAGTTTTTTATTGTGATCTTTTTGTCTTTTCTAATACAGGTGTTTAAAGCTAGGAATTTTGTCCTATACATTGCTTTAGTTTGATTCCATAAATTTAGACATGTGTTTTCATTATCATTCAGTTTTTGAAAATGTCTTGTTTCCTTTGTAAAATTTTATTTATTCTTGAGAGAGAGAGAGAGTAAGTATGCGAACATAGGAGCAGGTGAGGGACAGAGAAAAAGGGAGAATCCCAAGCAGGCTTTGCACTGTCAGTGAGGAGCCTGACGTGGGGCTTGAACTCCTGAACCATGAGATCATGACCTGGGCCCAAACCAAGAGTTGGATGCTTAACTGACTGAGCCACCCAGACACCCCTAGTCTATTCTTTATTTAGAAGTTAGTCTTGGGAGGTTATTCTGCATGGAACTTATGTTTCTGCACATTTTGTGAGCAGTGGAACTGACTGCCTTTGCTTGGGCCTATCTTTTAAAGGATTTTGTATCACCAATAGCCTCAGAAGGTAGAGATACCCTCTTCCTCCTCAGCAGCAGGCAGTCATGCCTGCTGCCATCATAAGAGATGAATGTTTCTTAGCCTCAGGTCTCACCCCTCCTGTTATACATGTGCATGGGTGCACCTGGTCTTCTTTGTCTTGTGATGTGTGAACTGGGGCTTGGGAAACTGGCTCCCAAATTGTGATTCTCTGGCTCCTGGTATTGCTGTAAGGAAAAGAAAAAAGGTCCTATATCTCTGTCTTAAGAGTTTTATGTATTCTTCTAGCATCCATAAATCTGTGGCAAGTTAACTTTAACTTTAAGGTAAAATCTTAGAATCATCATAGTGTTACAATTCTGTAATTTTATTTCCCAGAATGTGAATTTTTCAAATATCTTCCTGTAGTTGATTTTTTAAATTTAATTCCATTCTGGTCAGAGAACATACTTAAACCATTTAAATCCTTTTAAATTCATGAAGATGTTTTTATAGCTTAGCATATGGTCTGTCCTGGAATTTCTTTTTTTTCCTCTGTATGTTCCATGTGTGCTTAAAACTAGGCATATTCTGCTGCTCTTGGGTGGAGTGTTCTATAAATGTTAGGTCGTTTATGTTCGTAGTGTTGTCATGTCTTCTGTGTCCTTTCCTCTAGGTGTTCTGTCAGTTACTGGGGGTGGACTATTGAAATCTATGGGTATAATTGTTAAATTGTCTAGTTTGCCTTTCAATTATGTCAGTTTCTGTTTTATATGTTTTGGGGCTCTGTTGTTAAATATGTATTCATTTAAAGTGCTTGTATTTATATTTCTACTTATCATAAAATGTTTTTCTTTGTCCCTAGGGGTATTTTTTTTTAAATCTATTTTGCCTGATATTACTATAGCCATGACAGCTCTCATACTGTTTGTATGTTTTATCTTTTTCCATTATTTCACTTAACAAGCTATTTATGTCTTTGAATCGAAAACATGCCTCTGAGAAACAGTATATGGCCGGATCTTGCTTTTTTATCCAGTCTGACAATCTCTGCCTTTTGATTGGAGTGTTCAGTTCATTGACCTTCAGTGTAATTATTGATATTGTATTGATATGTACAATTTTATTGTTTTTTCTGTATGTGTGTTTTTGTTGTTGTTCCTCTGTTCCTCCTTTACCTTCTTTAGTGTACTGTTTTACTTCGTTTGTTGGTTTTTTTAAACTACATTTTTAAAGTTTTTTAGGAAGGAAGTGATTGCTCTTACAACAATATGTTCTTACAAATCTTAATTTATCAAGTCTGTTTCCTAAAGTTGGTTATTTTTGTTTGTTGTTTTGTTTTGTTTTTAGTAACTTTCCTGGACTTAATTTGAGAACCGATGCCTCTTTTGTGACTCTTGTCTGTGCAACTGATATCTCTACTCAGTTTTATGTCTTATAAGTTAGCCTTTCTTTTTAGGGGTCCAAAGCCACTGAAATTTTAGGGCTCTTTATAAAGTGTTAGAATTCTGCTATCTTATTAAATCTATTCTGTTCTCAGCACACTTGACTCTTATTCATTTTGGTCTAGTTTATTGATTGAATTGTGTCAAGCCACCCAGAAAAGTCTCAAGAGTGCTGGTTTTAGATGATTCAACAGCCATAGTCGGGTAGGAAACCTGGCTTTTATAATTCTTGCCCTGGCACTAAGTGGCCCCTAATTATCTGAATGACTTTAGGAAATTCATAACATCGCTGGTGTCATTTTCCATTTCCATAAAAAGGGGATAATAACAATTATCCTTTGAAAAACTGGTAAGAGTTTACAGATATGATGATGATCTTATTTGGGGCACTTGGATATGCTGCCATCTCAGTAAGTTTCATGATCAGGAAATCTCTGGGAGCTCATTTAGGAAACATTTTTTGTGTATACATTAGAAGAGAGCTGGTTTTCATAAGCCAGTCTAAAGTGGCAACCAACCTCTGCTATTATGAAGACAGTTCATAATCTGTACAGTACTAATAGACAGGGAAATAAAAGTGTGTTAGGCAGTCATAAGTTTCTTAAGGTACTTCAACCCAGAGCCAGGAAATGGGAGTGGCCACATCTATAAGGGTGCTAACTCCTACCGGGACACTGAAACACCACTGGAAATCTAGTGAGATGTAGATAGTTGTGTTTCATATGATTGCTGTGGGGACAGTACCATGCATACATGGAAAGAATATTTTGATAAACTGATTGCAGTACGGGATGAAGCCCCTCAAAAAGCATGCTTGAGTCAGAACACTTATTTGCTGTTCTGACTTCTAAAGTGTCTGGGGGAAGTTAAAGTCATGGCATTAGTTGTGCTGACTTGAATACACAAATTGGAGCTAAAGCCAAGTTGTCCAGGACAGTGGGGAGGGGGTTCTGCTGTTACCCTCAGTCTTTCCTTTTCATCCTTTCCTGCTCAATACTTGGTCTCTCTTCTCAATGAATATAGTACAGTAGTTTTAGTCGGGTCCCAGGGTCTGTGTGCTTAACCTCTGCCTGCCTCCCTGGCTCAGAGGTGAACCCCGCACCCTCTGCTCTTTGTCCGGGTCCCAACGGGTTCACATTTCCCTACAATGCCCTGGTGTCTGTAAATGACAATGACAGCAGGCTGTCCATCCATTCCCTTGCACCTGGGCTGAAAGCCACCTCTGGTTGCAGGAGACAAATGATGGTAGAGATGTTTTTCCCGCTCACGGCCTAACTGCATCCTCCCACAGGCATGCACTGCTAGGGTGCCCCTGAGACCAGGCACCAGCCGACCCAGCTCAGTGCCATCACACACCCACTTCCTCTCCATGGAGAGTGTACACATGTACCACGTTTTTCCTGGAGAAGCCACACTTCATCTGATTGGAAATAACACGTTCTTTTAAAACTCATTTCAAAACATTGTGGCTAGATGGGCATTGTGAAACGGGGCGAGGGGGCTATTCACAAAAAGGACGTGTACAACAATTCCCATTTTGACAGATACGTGCGTATATATACCTTTAAAATTGGAAAAATATACACAGAGATGCTGCCGGAAGGGTGGTTTTTATGCTTTCTGATTATCTGGGTATTCTAAATAGTTTACAATTAATTTTGAAATGAGGAAGGGGAAATCAGAGTAATTATTTTTTTAAAGCAGCAGTCTATAATAAATGAAGATCCTTGAAATTCTAACAAAAAATATAATCGTATAAAGGGAGCTAAATTATAAATAGGATACCTGAGGGGCCCTTCTCTCCCTTCGATACATATTTATGCCTGCTTTCCCTATGCCAGTTACTCTGATAGATACTGCAGAAACAGGTTTTGGCATCAGTTTCAAATTTTTTCTTTCTTTTCTTTTCTTTTTTCTTTTCTTTCTTACATTCTTTTGGTATTGATGCTTAAACCAAATTAAATAAAGACCAGATACTTAAGAGGCTATAGGTTGTTTTTTTTTTTTAATCAGAGTTGATTTTCTCTTTCATGTTTCTTTGATTGGTAAATTTGAGATGTCTCCATTCATCTTGCCTCTCTGGAGATCATATCTGACCTCCTTCTCTGGGACTGGCTGGCCAGTGTCATTGGTGAGGCATTCTAGCTAACAGTGACATAGCAATCACTGACTGAAACATGCCAGTTTTACAGACAGGAAAACTAGCATTCTGAAATCAGCCCAAGTTACATCACTAGTCAGTGGCAGAGCATGCAGAGAACCCAGTTGTCTCTAGGCCTGCTCTTTACAACACAACAACACAATACCACACCACAACTCAGCTACAACACAACTCCCTTTATAAGCAGGATTGATCTCTATGTATATTTGTGTCTGTGTATCTATTATTTATTCACCCATCAATCCATCCATCCACCCACCCATCCATTCATTCCTGCATTTCTCCATCTCCTATTTCTTTTTCTTCAGACTTCATACTCAGAAAAATACACATAAATTAATTTTCAATATATATATTCAAAACACAATTTGGTTTCTCTTACCAATATGAAGCGTGAAGTATTTCTTTTTGTCTTCTGTAAATGTTACTTGTGATTGCATGGGTTCATCTTAGAGAAAGAAGCTATCTAGAGATAAGCTTTGCCAAAGTTCCAGCAGAAAATTTTATGTTAGAAGAAAAGTGTCGCAGCTTTGGCTTTAAAAAATGTAATTAATTATATTTATTTCCACTCTAGAACTGTATGCTACTTGGAGGACGGAAGAACACAGATGTTCCCCTGGAAGGATATTTAGTAACACCGATACAAAGAATTTGCAAGTACCCTCTCCTTTTGAAGGTATTTTATGTGTTTACCTCACTGTATAATTTTCCTTGTATCTGCCTATTTTGCTGATGGTATTTAAAAGGTTTTTCTTTTAAATAACCTGACTTTTTTTTTTGAGAGAGAGAGAGAGAGAGAGCACTTGTGTGGGGGAGAAGGGCAGAGGGAGAAACAGAGAGATAGACGATCTCAAACAGGCTCCACGTCCAGTGTGGAGCCCAACACAGGGCTCAGTCTCACAACTGAGATCATGACCTGAACCGAAATCAAGAGTTGGGCACCCATCTAACTGAGCCACACAGGCACCCCTAAATAATCTGACTTTCTAAAGAAAAGGGGAGATCATAGTTATTGGGAGAAATGGCTATTTTGTCACATATATATGAAGTAGGAAACAGATCTTTTGGGAAAAGAAAGTTTGTAGACTCCTTATAGACTTTGCTCCTTGTAGAAAACATATTTGTTTGAGTTTTATTTAGAGTTAATGCATTAGTTTCAAGATAGACCATTGAGTACCTTATGATCAGTTTATAAAGCACTATATCTACAGGGTTCTTTAACTTAAGTAAATCTACTGTGGGCATATGTTTTGATATTCCCTAACAATGGTGACTTCTTGATGCTAATGAAGTTAGAGTCAAAGTTACATAATTTCAGAGCTTGGTCTTTAAATCAGTATTGCAGGGAATGTTGTGGATTACATGGGACAGTAAGTGATAGGAATGACCGTGATAAGCAAACACTGCCTCTGGAAGACAGGATATGCCCCGTGAATGGTTTCCATTGCCTCATTAGAATGACCCAAAGTTTTATTGTGAAAAACATATTATAATGTCCTAATTATGCTTGTACTATTAAAGTAAGTGAATAGATTTGAAAGCCTTTTCAAAATGATGCTTTTGGAACTACAACATCAGGAACTACAACTACAATATCAGGATGCAGTTTGGAATGGTGGTTGAACACATTAGTTCTGAGTTCAAACCTAAGTATTCTGCTTACTAGCTGTGTGACTGAATACATAATCTAACCTCGTAAAGTCTTAGGTTTTCACTGATGAAATAGAAATAATGATGATGGAATTATAGCATATATCTACAAGAATGTATATATGGGTATGTGTATCCGTGTGTGTACATATATATGCATATCGAAAGGATTACATAATAATTGAACTACTTTATGCAAATCATTTAGCACAGTATGTACTCCATATATGTTAGTCATTACTACTCCTGTATCTTTGTTTCTGATTTATTTTAATATATTAATTACTACTTGCTATCTAAATTTTAAAAATGCTCCAAAATGCTATGCATATATTAACTAGTGTTCTTATTGATTTACTTTTTGAGAAATAAATGTAAGGAATTTGAACAAAAAATACATTTTTTAAGTTTATTTATTTGAGAGAGAGAGAGTGTGTGAGCAGGGGAGGGGCAGAGAGAGAGAGAGAGAGAGAGAGAGAGAGAGAGAGAGAATCCCAAGCAGACTCCATGCCACCAACATGGGGCTCAGTCTCACAAACTGTGAGATTACGATCTGAACCAAAATCAAGAGTTGGATGCTTAGCTGACTGAGCCACCTGGGAGTCCCTAAAAATACATTTTTTTAAAACTACAATTTTTGTTAGTTGCATAAATTGGGTTTTTGTGTAAAATTTCTTTGAAAACAATTTCTCCTTATATAAAAAAAAATAAATTGAAGTTGCTCAGTGAAGCCCTAGAGAGAAGGTAACACAGGGATCTCCCGTTCTGCAGAGCTTTATTGTGGTCCTCAGAAGGTGGAGAGGATTGGTGCAAAGGTGACTTACCTTTCTGAGAGTCCTTTCAGATGCCTGATGTGGTGACCCAGATCACTTCAGCTATTCTTAGACTTGGCTTTGGAATCTCAGGCATTTGTCTGTTTTAAGAGTCAGAAGGGATAGCGATACTAAGAGAAATGCATCATGCCAAGTACTTGTTCTAAGTCACTTCTGGTTAGTGTGGCCGCTGGTTAGGGTTGGTTGATCGGACCTCTCAAAAATTGGAATTGTGGACACATCCTCGCTTAGGAAGATAAAGATCAACTCACAGTACCTTCAAGAAGTGAAAAGATGTCATGTTTCCCCTTCTTTGGATGATTATCTTCACAAAGAAACATGAAGAAACTATTTACTTATATAGTCGTTTGCTAGTGTTGATAGTTTTCTTTGTTTTACCATTGTACTGATAATCTCTTTGATTTGGGATGGTTTTATTTACTCAGAGAAAGACATTAGGGGATTAGGCTATGTGTTAAAGAAAAGATATATTGGTTTTATATGTGGAACTTGAAATTATTGGTTTGGCCAATCAGCACAGGGCTCATGGAAAGTAACTGACAGAAGATTATTACTAGTCATTCATCTTGCTATTTCACATTATCTAAATTCATGTCTTAGCTCCACAGGTACCCATTGGGCACAGTTGCATGGGGCCCCAAATCATAGCCTGCCGACTGAGTTGACCACTTCACATGATTTACAAATACTTCTGCACTTTAGACTTTCTAGAGAAGCTAGCATTATCTCTTTCATGGATCTGTGTTCCAGCATAACTTTTTAAATCTTGTCTTGGGAGTGATGTAATGTGTATTCTTTTGGTGCTAGCTCTGCAGAACAGAGTGTGAACATATCGAATGCAGGGTCAAAGTTTATGGCAGAATTTTCAACAGTAACAGACCCCAGGAGAATATAACAACTGCATACTTTCCCACTGTATGTTAAGAATTAAGAGAATTCTTTTAAGAGACTTGCCTCAGGATTTCTGTAATTGTGTTAGTTATATGATGATGGCAACTGTAGTAAAGAAACAAATGACTAATTAAAAAGCAATGTGGTCACAACTGTCTAGACAGTGGGTGAAGATGTTTAATTTTGTGCTTCTAAACAACAAACAAGACCTTTTAATATATTTAAAAGATTAAAGGTATCTTGTTCTGATATCCTGAATGGAAAAAAAACATAAAATGCCAAAAAAAACCCAAAAAACAAAAAGAAAACTATTGGGAGGCATATGGCAACTCATTCATTAGAGAGAATGAATCCGAGTTATTGGTGAAAACAGCATAAATTGCTCCTGTAATGATGGAGTTTTGTGGAATTTATAAATCATTTATTTTGCTAGAGTGTAAGACATTATTTAAAGTTTTGCTTTACATGTCGCATGTTTTTATAGTTTCTCAAAAATTTATTAGAAAATAAGGCACTTAAATTTTGTTTGAAATTATGGGACATATGTATTTAAAAAGTTACTATTCTCTTAAAGACTCGAGGAAAATATATAAAGTTATATTTCTGGTTGGAGCAGAAGTCAAACTTATAAAAACATTTCATGCTACAGGTGAGGTATCTGACAGTTTGAAAGGAAATCTTATTTTTAAAGACAGAATAATTTTAAGGAAAAAATTAAAATAACTGCAAAATGTGTATTAGGGGTAATGCACATTCATTGATTCAACCTTTTATTTTTTATCTTAATCCTAGTGGAGGTTGTGATGTCATTTCTGAAAGTGGCTCTCACGATCTCTGCAGTTTTCATTTCCTGGTCAGTCTGAACCTGCTGTACCAGAAAGCGGAAGATCAAAGGGCGATTTGTTTTTTGTGTGTAAACAGGAGTTGCTGAAGCGGACTCCAAGGAAACACAGTGACTACGCAGCAGTGATGGAAGCCCTCCAAGCCATGAAAGCAGTCTGTTCCAACATAAACGAGGCCAAGAGGCAGATGGAGAAGTTAGAAGTTTTGGAGGAATGGCAGTCTCACATTGAAGGCTGGGAGGTACATTCACTCTACTCAACAATGGAGCTTAAAATAGTTTGTTATGTCTTAATGATGTGAATAGAATTGTTGACATTGGATTGAACCATAAATGGTCATTTTCACAGATAATGCCAGAGGGCTGTAACCATTTCTGGAAAGTGCTGTCATTATTATTTTTAAATATCCAGAAAGTGGCAGTTAATTGACTTAACATCAACCTGAGAGCTTTGTGACAGAGCCATCCAATATTGTGTGGGTTGTAAGCTTTGGTATTTCAGTTTTGTGCATCTTGATTATCCCTTTTCCTGCCTTCCTTTGGTCAACAAGTACATAGCTTGAATCCTGGAGGGAGTAAAGGGGATTCCGCTCCATTTATATTCTGTGATACTGTTATTTTCAGATTCTAAATTAGGTGTTTGATGATGAATTTCATTGTAAGCCCACTTAATCTCTCTAAATTTGAATTTTCTCATTTCTAAAATGAAAGAACTGGCTGTGATGTGATTTTTAAGGTCCACTGAAGATGAAAAGTTTTATGGATTTATGATTCATTAGAGAAAGATTTTTTAGATGATAAAAAAGCAAGAGTGATATTTAGAATCTGTAATATATTTTCATCTATACTAACTTTGAGTCCCCATCATTTCACAGGGTTGGAGCCTTATATTATTTTAGTGCTGTATAAAGAATAAACTAAAATTTTGTCCTTAAATTGCCTTAATTGAGATGAGGATGAGCTTTCAACTAGGATAATGTGTTATTATAAAGTAAGCAATTAATATAATTTTTAAATGTATAAAGAAGATTTAAAATGTTTTCAATCAAACACTGTATCACACATATTTGAGTAAATTGTTTTTTATCTTTAAGGCTTTATAATTGACTGGTTTGTTTTCTATCTTCAATATGTTGATTTCCTTTTAGATCTAAAATTATGTCCATTCAGATTTGCAAAGAAAACTCAAACAATGACCTCCGGGAATTCCCTTATTTGTCCACTCTTCACCATGAAACTTTTCAAATGCTAACTGAGATTTAAGCTTTCTCCTCATCTATATTCTTTCATTTCAAGTGTCCAGGGTGACCTCCGGTGTCAGCATGAATGCTACTTATTTCAGTCAATTAAAATGGTTGTGTGTTTTACAGTTGATTCATGATAATAATTCCTTTCCTGGGGAGCAGTTGTCCTGCTGGGATGAGAAAAATGGACTGGAGTTTACTTTTGTCATTCTGTTGTCACTCGAGCATTGGAAGAAAAACCAAACTTGCTTTGAATTGGAGGGTTTCTCATTGCTATCTGCCAGGCCTTTTACCAAAACAAAACCTCACAGATTGTTCTCAGTACTCCAGGGAAATGGAATCTGTCATAATTTTGTTCTTTCCTCATGTATATCCTAAAAATTGAGTCTAGTGCAGAAATAAAAGATTCCTGAAAAAGCATTGATATTTCTTACACTGAATGGAAGTTACTCAGAGGAAAGATGTGTGTGGATCTTACTATGTCATATACAAGCCTATAGCAGTGGTTGCCTCAGTGTCACCAGCCTTGCTATATTTACAACAATAAGTTGTAGTGCAAGAGGAACATGGGGCATCGGGACAGAAAACAGCCTGCAGGAAATCAGAAATGACTATAGTTCCAGCACGCACAGAGGAGATAATAGAAATGTTGGCTCCCCAAGAGGGCGGCCACATAAAGTCTACTGGAGTAGGACTTGAAAATGATTGCATAAGACACAGCCATAGGTGCTTTGGGGGGGGGCGGTTTAGGGTGTTGAGGGAATGCAGGTTGGAGGAAGGCACAGCCAACTGGTTGGCAACTTGTGATCAGAACCTGATTCCTCATCTCACTCCACCACCTTGGAGAGAGGGGGAAAGCTTTTATGATACTCAGATCTGGTCCCTTCTGGGAAGTTTAGGAGAAACTGTAGGTGGGATTCCAAAGGTACACAGGACAGAGGGACCCAGTCATGCAGTATGAATGCAGGTTCTGGGAGGGAAGGGAATGGTTAAAGAGCTTTCTCTGAATTGTAAACAAGGATTAGTGCTCAGCTTGCAGACAGTTTTTTGTATGATGAAAGTGGCTCTAGTAGGGTTAGGACAGGGCCAAGGGCAGATGTCAGGTGGCATGCCAACTAGAGAACAGAGCTTTTGAGGGGAGGAGCCTTGAGCTAAAGTTGGGAAACTGCCCCCTGTCCAGTTCCTTCCCTGAACTCCCGCAGACTTTTTAGGACCGCCTTAGAGATGACACTCTTGCTCTAGTAACTAAAATTTCTTGAATGGGATCTGAGTCTGATCCACCATGAGTTTGTATTATTTCCACTTGAGGTAGATTATTTATTTCAAATAAGTCACTTAATTATCCAGGGTCTCATTTTCCCATTAATCAAATGAAGGCTCTTTATAGTAAAATCTGTCAGGTATCTTGCTTATCTAGTATTTTGTGTTATAAATTATCATTAATTCCTTTATGTTGAATTTAGGCACATAAGTGATTGAAATGTATGACTTCCAAATCAGAGGGCATAGTGAAAAAGCCTGGCTGTTGAGCAGACTGGACTCTAACCCTTGATTTGGGGATGATGCATCAAACCTCTCTCACGTACAGTGTGGGTTATTGCAAGAGTCAAATGAAATAAGTGGAAGTGCTTGGAATGCTATAAAATGCTATGCAAATAAGTAGTAATTTAAAGCTCTGAGTCAGTGGTAGGATTTTACCCTTGAGAAATTCCTATTTGTCTAATATATGCACCTGTCTACTGAAGGTGTTATATCACACCAGTTAAGGTTAGATAGTTCCAAGCAACAGAAACTAAAAGAAAAATTAATTTAAAGGATATGGGGTAATTCACAGGATCAACAGAAAAGCTATACTCTCAAGGGTGTCTAGGCAACCAGAGCTGTTAGGCAGGACCATCAGTGCCTTAGCTAAAATAGATAGGCTCTAATAATTTTTTCCACCCTTATGTCACTCAAGATTCAAGATCGAGATCTAAGATTCTGCTAACCTTGCCTGGCTAAATTTGCTTAGGGGAGGACAGAGGTCCTTGATTTCCAGTCATCCACTTTCCTTTTGAGGAAATGCTTATCTTCCATTGTATACAATCTTGGTGAGTCTTTAATAGTTTCTGAGGTATTATAATCCCATTACACATATTTTCAAAATGAGGGCTATATAACTTACCCACGTTCTTATGACTAACGGATGGCATAGTTTAGTATGAAAATAAACTGACTGGTTCTGAAGCCTATACACCATGTAATATTATACCCATCAGATAAAAATGTAGCTAATTCATGGGGCACCTGTGTGGCTCAGTTGGTTAAGCATCTGACTCTTGATTGCACCTCAGATCATGATCTCACAGTTCATGGGGTCGAGCCCCATGTTGGGCTCTGTGCTAATAGTGTAGAGCCAGCTTGGGATTCTCTCTCTCCCTCTCTCTATGCCTCTCTCTGGCTCGTGTTGTCTCTCTCTCTCTTACTCTTTCTCAAAATAAATAAACATTAAACAAAATTCTTTTAAAAAATTAACTATTTAGATTAAGTTGGTTGCTTGCCCTTTAAAAGTAAATTGATTATACAGGGCGTCTGGGTGGCTCAGTCAGCTGAGCATCCAACTTCGGCTCAGGTCATGATCTGGTTTCGTGAGTTTGAGCCCTGCATCGGGCTTGCTGCTGTCAGTGCAGAGTCCGATTTGGATTCTCTGTTCCCCTCTATCTTTGCCCCTCCCCCGCTCTCTCACACACACACACACACACACACACACACACACACACACACACACACACTTTCTTGCTCTCTTTCTTTCTCTTTCTCTCTTAAAAAGAAACATTAAAATTTTTTTCAGTAAATTGATTATAGAAATTAGGTTTTTGTCAGCATTTACATAGTGACTGCCACCACAGAAGATCTGTAGGTAAATTGCTCATATTTAATTTCATTTTATTAGTATAACTTCTTATATCTCAGTTTTATGTCTTACCCAACTTTCAAAACATTCCACAGGATATTCTACTGAAGGTAATTGTATGGCAATGATCAGTGTGGTTGGGAAGGAAGTTTATTAGGTATTTAATCAGAGTCACTGATTCATTTTATAGAACAGGACCATTCTCAGTATTGGTGGGCTTTTTGACTAATTGATAGTGTTGCAATGATCACAGTAATCTTTGGAGTCATAATGGACTTTGTCAGCAAGGGAGTATCAATCAGCATTATGTCATTTGGTAATTCAGCTTTACATTCTTGATAGGCCAGTTTGGGGTGGATCTCTAAAATCTGAAAAAATATATATATTAAAAGATAAGGGAGAGAATTATTAATATATGAAGGTGTTGGAAAAAATAAGATCAAAATAATTATTGTGTTTTAGGAAGTAAAGAGAAACAATAGAAATTTGACACCTCTTGATTACCTTTTTACATGGAAAAATATAATGGTACAGGACCATTTTAAAATCACCTCTTACTGGCTTGCGGCTCTGCTCCTTTACATTTGACTAAGTTTGTGTCTGACAGTGTACTGACTTCAAGTCATGTTCTCTTATTTCATGAATGTAAACCTAACAGAACTTGTGATGAGACCTGTTTCTTTCATCTTCTCTGTAAGGTGATTTAGTAGATACAGATTTGTCTACTGCCTTGAGGCAGACTTGATTATTAGGATAAGTGGTTCAGGAAAAAGACCATTGAAAGTAAATCTACTTAGAAAGGGGAGCAGAATTTCCTAAGTGGGAGTTGGTTGGGGGCATCTGATTGGGACTTCATTTTGTTTAAATGAAAATTTATGTTATTAGTTTGTTTTATCTAATACATATGAAATAATTTAGGTAATAACTTCAGTTAATAAACTGTATCTCAAAAAGAGTGAATCAAATGCTGACTCTCTTCTGTGGGGTAGGGGCATACATCTTATGACATTATATGATAACATCATGTGATAGTCTTCATTTAATGTTTAACTTTTCTAGTATTTTTAAAAGAGTTTTTGAAAAAAATATTCAAATGCTTCATTAATAAGACACTCCTTTGATATTGAAACCATTCTCTTCTGAAACACCCATCTAGTTGTCATTCTTGTCACTTTTCTTTTCTTCCACCGTGAATGGGTCCAGCTCTGCTAGATCATCATCTGTCAGTGCTTTGCATATGATTGGGGAAGTTTCAAGCCCTCCTGTCATCTTTCATCTTTGCTAAGTTTATGTCCTCTCTGCAGTCTTTGTTTTTCTGATATTGACATTCAACATTTAATTGACAAGATGAATGAGGTGGACTCTTGTGTTAAGCAGGCAGAGCAAATGATTGGGTCAGATAATTATGAATAGTTTCATTTTATAAGGATTTTTGCCACCTCATCACTGCAAAGAATCAGTAATGAACCTTATATAATGTATTAAGAGACCTTGTTAACATAAAAAGATTTACGCTTTCAAACAGTCCAGATACGGTTTAGTGATGATATTTTTATTGGGTTTATTCAGAGGAGGGGATTTGTTTTATTATTACAGTGTTTCATAAATCATGATTTTAATGTTTGAAGAAACACTAGCAATTAGAAATGGAGCCATAAAATAAATGTACATGCTTCTGCCTTTTCTGGATCTTGTCATTTTCTGAAAGCATACTTTGGCACCTAATGAGTGCCCACCTATGAAAATTCATCATATTTCCACATTAAATTCTTTAATGGTGCTTTGACATTTAACAGTTTTTCAAATATGCTGGCTGTGTAATTGACAGCTGATTATATACCTCAAATTATAGAATCAAAATTATCAACTTCTTAACACATTAGAATTGTTATTCTAAATATTCTGAGTTGTTATTATTTTCTTGCTGGTTCATGTGCCATGAGGCACACGCAGTGAGAAGAGAAGCCATTGGTGAGGAATGTTGCCAACATAGACTGCCTCTGGGTCCTGCTCTTAATGACTGAGGTCATTGTTTGCTCTATCTGTTTCAGACTGATCTATTCACCATATTGGAAAGTGATATTAAAATAGTGTACCTCATAAGTTTGACATTGAAGAATGATAGAAACCTAAAACCATAGCATGGAATGAACTATATAATTAATTATAAACATACACAATCATAAACATACATCTATCCTTGATATTCATTACTGTTAACTCACACCAACTTGCATTTTATTAATGTACAATTATTGCAGTGATCACACTGCATTTATTTATTTATTTTTTTTAAAATTTTTTAAAATTTATTTTTGAGAGACAGAGAGAGACAGCGCGAGCAGGGGAGGGTCAGAGAGAGAGGGAGACACAGAATCCCAAGACAGGCTCCAGGCTCTGATCTGTCAGCACAGAGCCCGATGCGGGGCTTGAACTTGTGAACTATGAGATCATGACCTGAGCTGAAGCCGGACACTTAACCGACTGAGCCACCCAGGAGCCCCACACTACATTTAATTCTGTGTTTATATCTGTTTCTTCCACTAGTATATGGAATTGTTGGGAACAGGGGTCCTGTCTCAAGCCCTGAGTTTCCAGCATCTAGGGCAGTCAGTGTCTGATCCATATGGGTTGGGTGGTGATTAAATGCAGATATAATTATATTATAGTTATGTATTCATTATCAGTGGCTTCTCACTATTTTTTAATATTTTTCTCTCTTTTGGATAGTGGCAGTGATTCTGACCTGGTTCTGTTATTTGTTTCATTTTTCTACTACTTTGATGGTCTCTTATCTTCTCCAGCATCCAGTTTTGGCTATGGTTCTCAAATATATACCATGGGGAACTTTTTAGTTCCTCATATTAGAGTTGAGCACTGTCGAGTTGTTTGAAATTCAGTCTTTGTGAAGGGATGAGGTAAGTTTCCACAGGTTGGAGAAGAAAGAGAAAAGCTTTTGGAATGAGAGAACGAGATGAGTATACACCCACCCCTGGTCACAGTTATTCATTTATGGTTACTTCTCACCTTGAACTGTCAGCCACTCTTCCTTTCCTGATCTGATAAAAGCAGTGAAGTTTAGAAACATCCATGTAACTTCTTTGCTGGGGTTTTGCTGTATTTAATTCTATAGATACAATTCATCGCAAGCATGACTTTACATGATAAATGTAGCTTCCTAAAGGGGAATGCCTGTTAAAAAAGATAAATCATCTAGATGATAAAAATACGTTATTTTGGTTATTTTTTAAGGGATTGCTAAGACAGCAGAACTCTGAATCTTCTGGGTAAACACATTATTTAAAATTATCTTTATTAAATATGTACATAATACCTATTATGCACATAATACATAGTACATATTGTATTATGTGTAATGACTTTAGAGTAGTTCAAATTAATGATTTATGCAAGCCCCTTTACTTTTTAAAAATAATTCTTTTATACCTTATCTCTCAAATGGTTTATGACTCTGTGATATAGCACTATACTGTTAAAGTAGCTTATTTTCATGGGCAGTATTTTTTCACAGTCACACGAAATTCAGTCTTTATAACAGTATTTCTATAGTTAAGACTTTCTCAATTTTTTTTCCACAATAATGTGCTGCTTTCAAATATCTACATGATGACCCATGAAACAGTGTACAAAGCTGATTCAATTAAGTGTGCATCTTTCTCACCCTCCCTCCTCATTCCTTCCTCCCTTCCTTCCCCCCCCCCCCACCTCTTGCTTTCTTTCTAAAACTTTAGGAACAAAGAAGCCAACTTGATACAGATTTATACCAGGAGAAGAGTGTTTAACACATTGCCTGGCATGTTGTAGAAATGTTGAAAACCTGACTTTAGTATTCATCTAGAGAAAAGCATTTATTGTACATGGTTGTTCAATGACTAAATATGGATTTGTCAAAAAATAGATATCTAGATTTAAAACTTAGCATCAATAATGCTGGATAAAAGATAAGTACTAATAGGTTATGTAACATTATGCAGGCTTATAATGAATATTCCCAGTGATGAAATACATCCCAGGTATAACTGTGACCTGGGCAAAGACCTGTGCTCACCTTTATCTCCATGGCGGCAGGGTTCCCATACTGTGCACCTGAGCACCTGGACTCAGGTCTCAAAGCTTTCAGTGTGGTTTTGCTTCGAGTGTTGAGAGAACACCACATGCATCAGCATTTGTTGGAATGGTTTGGGACCTACCCCTGATTCACTCCGTTTTCATCTCTGAGGGTAGTGCAGGGGACCTGAAGATTTTAAGAAACCCGTCAAGTGTGTCTCCCAAACTCTGAACTTTGAGACCATTGCCCTAGAGGCCTTGCTCTCTTCTGACAATATGCCCAGCTTGTATTATTGCTTCCACAGTTTTTATTTTCTAGTTCACTTGTCTGACATTGTCATTTTGATAGACTCTAGTGCTCTTGACTCTTACCTAGCAATCTGTTGGTCATAGTCATACTTTATTTCAATTTCTCTTGTGAATTTTGTAGCTTAAGTTCTTTATCTCTAACCCCAGAAACTCTCCTGGCATTGATAGGTAAATGAAAAAAATTACACATAATTTCAAAAATCATAAATGTAAAGTCATGATATTTTTTTTTTACCAAAGAGAAAGGTAGATTTATCATGTATATGAAGGGGAAAAATGCCACAACATAATTTAAAAAAGAGACATTTATTAAGTGTCTACTTATAGGTAGGATGGATTTGAAGTGAGAAACATATCATAACTATACAGGAGACTGTATATACACTTGGCCAAGTTTTCTTCAATATTTATAATACCATATGTATCTGTAGTTAAAAAAAAATTCTTAATGATTTCTAGCTGCCCTAGTCATAGAAATAATGCACAGATACAATCATAGTAAATCAAGAGCACCATGGTTATTCTTTATTACCTAAGAGATACAGATGGTATAAAGAGAAATGCTATAAGCCATTCTTTTAGAATGTGTTTTTTATTTTATTTATTTATTTTATTTATTTTAGTGCTTATTTATTTTTGAGACAGAGACAGAGACAGAATGCAAGTAGGGAAGGGGGAGAGAGAGAGGGAGACACAGAATCCAAAGCAGGTTGCAGGCTCTGAGCTGTCAGTACAAAGCCTGACATGGGGCTCAAACTCATGCCGTGAGATCATAACCTGAGCCAAAGTCCAAAGTCAGAGGCTTAGCTTAACTGCTTGAATCACCCAGGGGCCCCTAGAATGAGTTTTTAGACAAATGTGTACATTTGACATAGATTGCTTCAAGTACATAAGCAATTATCTGGGAATTAAGTAATTAGTCACTGAAGAGATTTCATGTGATGATGGTAGATAACTATGATAGAAGATGGTAAAGGTAGATACTGTAGTAATTTTTTTTTAATGTTTATTTATTTTTGAGAGAGAGAGAGAGAGAGAGAGGGAGGGAGACACAGAATCTGAAGCAGGCTCCAGGCTCTGAGCTGTCAGGAGAGAGCCTGACATGGGGCTCAAACCCACACACCGCGAGATCATGACCTCAGTCGAAGTTGGACACTTAACTGACTGAGCCACACAAGCACCCCTCTACTGATTCTTAAAGGTTGCTGTTAAATATTAAAGACATCTCATCTCCGTAGGATTTAGTAAAATATAATATGAGTGATGTTATATTGTGAGATGGACTTTGGAACATAACAAGATGGTTGGGCTTGATGTCATTACCCCATAAAATATCATTAGTAGAGAATTAAACAGATACTTTGGGTTGTTTATGAAAAGTGTTGACCTCAAAGAAGTCAAATCTTATTCTGATTTTTGATCAGGAGCTAGGAGGTGATGGGGACTTATGGTAATGACTTAAACATAATGTATTTGTATATTAGTGAGGTTTGAGAGTTTACTATGATACCTATCTGTTAAATGATTTAAAAGTCAAACTATTTAAGTAGAGGATAGAGGAAAATGATCTAGGTGCCTTGTACTATAGGGGCACTTGGAATTAGTTGTAACATGGGATTGCCATAAATGTGCTAATATAATCTTATGGTATCTATATGATATATTTGCCAGCTCACCTTTGAATGGTGTGTTCACTTCTGGAGTTGTTACATATTAAGAGAGACCCTAATAAACTGGAGAGGTCCAGAGATCTTCCAGGATCTTGCAGGTTTCTGACCCCAAGCCATAGGATGAATGCTCAAAAGCAATGCAGTTATACAGTTGGAAAGCAGAAGGGACACATTGGCTATGTTCAGATATTGGTGGGCCAGGACTATCATGATGAAAACGGTGTCCCTCTTCTCCCAGGAAACAAAAGTAGAGTCAGTGAGTAGAAGGAGGGGTAGATTTGGGCTCTACAATAAGAAAAATTTTTTTTAATAATTAGAGTGGCTAAAGAAATAGCCTATCTTATGACGGAATGAACTTTATTTTGTAAGAAGTGTTCAAGAATAGACTGGACAGCCTTTTTTGTCAGGGCAAGGTCAGCATTTTCTGAGGCAACAAGGTGTGTCCACCCTCAATAACTTGAGAATAAAAGAAATAACATTGTCTTCAAAAAGTTAAACCATAAAAATCAACATAGAATAAACCACAGCAGAGATCAGAAATAAGTGAAGTCTCCTTGCAGAAGAATATCACCTTTAAAGCTAGCAGTGATAATTGTACCAGCCTTTATTGAGTCCTTTTATGTGCTAGGCATTGTGCTGGGAGCTTTACATATATATTGTCTGTTAATACTCTGTATAAATTAAGTACTATAATCCTTTTCTATAGTGGTTTGAAGGAATGAACATGGCTGCAGAATCAAAGGAGTCATTCAAAAGTGTGATTTGTTAGTACTGGAAGCAGAAAAAAGAGAGCAAGAGAGAGCAACACAGAGAAAGACAAATAGACTTTGGATGGTCTTGTCCAGGTGGTAGATAAATTGTGCTAGCTCATTGCTTACAAAGTGCTCTAATTCTGGTTACCAAGATTCCCCTCCCTCCTTCCCTCCCTCCCTTCCTTCCTTCCTTCCTTCCTTCCTTCCTTCCTTCCTTCCTTCCTTCCTTCCTATGCTCCTATTCTCTTGGTACATAAATGAGCAACTCCAATCCCATCTATAGATGCTGTGGAAAGCCCTCCTTCATCCTACTCTAACAGTCCAGGCATGCCTCTGACTTGTCTAATGCTACCATCTGAGAGAGCTTCTTGCTATAAAATTAGCTTTTTATTAGAAATCAAAGGTACAGCTGCTGACAAGGAGTGCTTAGCCTCTCCAAAATCTAACCTGTGAGAATGTTTGGCTCATTAGCTACCACAGCCCTGCTATTCAGTTCACTCTGTTGTTCACAGGACTAGAGACAGTTTTTCTAGACTGCGGAGCATGACTTCATTGGAAAGTCTTTGTGGCATTGACAAGACAAAAGATTTAAACAAGAATTTGATGGGGGAGGGCAATTCAAATAACATGCAGACAGTTCACAGGACAAAAACAGGGAAAGGGCAGGGGTTTCCTCAGTGGTAAAACTAGCAGTGGTGGTCAGAAATCATGTCCTTTCCTCTGTTATTCTGATTGTGAGTTTTTTAATTGTGTAAGGTTCTTTCTGATTATGATAACAGCTTTCCAAACAGGTAAGCTTACAAAGGAAGATCATGTTGGCCCTACTAATGGGAACATTTAGTGTGTACTTCAGTTATTTTTATTATCAAGAATAATATATTTACTATCAAGAAGATGTGGTTTATATATACAATGGAATACTACATGGCAATGAGAAAGAATGAAATCTGGCGATTCGTGGCAATGTGGATGGAACTCGAGGGTGTCATGCTAAGTGAAATAAGTCAGGCAGAGAAAGACAGATACCATATGTTTTCACTCATAAGTCTAACAGGAGACACTTAACAGAGGACCATGGGGAGGGGAAGGGGGAAAAAAGAGTTAGGGAGAGGGAGGGAGGCAAATCATGAGAGACTCTTGAATACTGAAAACAAACGGAGGGCTGAAGGGGGAGGGGGAGAGGGGAAGGGGATGATGGACATGGAGGAGGGCACATGTGGGGAAGAGCACTGGGTGTTATATGGAAACCAACTTGACAATAAACTATAAAAAATGAATAATATATCCACTTTCTATTTTACTTTACATATTCATTCCCATGAGTTCTTCAGGGCTTGGACAATATCTCCTATGAGACTGTTAGAGGATGGACTAAATGGCCCCTAGCCATTATACTTGGCTCACATTGACATTAAACTCTTCTTATATATATTAATAAAGATGATAATCACAAACAAGTCAGGAAATAAAAGGTTAAGATTTCGGTCAAACAGGAATGCATCCACCAACACCCACCTGTATTAATTTGAGGAGCTTATTTGGATGACTAGTTAATATGCAAATTAGGATAACATCTGAAGTTACCCTTTCATAAGATGTTGCCTTCCTTGCATGGCTTTCTTGGACTACTGTAAGAAATAGTCTAAGGTGAAACATTTTGTAGCTTTTGTAAAATTGCTATCAATAAAGCCAGTTTCATAGCATTGTATAGGTTCCTGTTCAAGAATCAAAGTGATGTTTCCTTGTTTACATTTTTAAATACTATTCTGTCTTAATTTTTTTTCCTGAGGTAGGGATAGTATTCAGTATAAATAAGAAATCATTGTCATTGGAATTTGGATTTATATTCAGATTTGATGACAGTTTTTACTTAATTATCACAAGTGAAAGATAAAAAATTGTGTAAATTTTTGATAAATCTTTAGTTATATATCCACCCTTATGACAGAAGGAAAGAAGAAAGGGATGTTTCTAAAATTTAGAATGTGTGTGTAACTGATGGTCACCAGAGGGGAGGGGAGGTAGAGAGGAGGGGTGCAGTAGGTGAAGGAGGTTAAGAATACACTTATCACAACGAGCCCCGAGTAAGGTACGGAATTGCTGAGCTACTGCATTATACACCTGAAACCAGTAAAGCACTGTATGTTAACTATACAGAATTAAAGTAAAAAGCTTAATAAACAAAAAAAACCCACCCAAAATATTTAAGTTAAACATTAAAGCAAAAAAATGTGTTTTTGATGCAGATACTCAAAACAGTCACGTTCTCTTAACTTCCCATTTGGGAAGTTTCTTATTGATAGATAGGAGTTGTTATATTTAAATTTTTACAATCAATCAGAAAAACTATCACTGATTATTGTGTAAATAAATTTAAAATTGATGTTCCGAGTTTTAAGTATCAAAAATAAAAATTAAAGCATTAAGTTTAAAAAGAATCAGAAGGGGCACCTGGGTGTCTCAGGCGGTTAAGCGTCCAACTTCAGCTCAGGTCATGGTCTCACGGTTGGTGGGTTCGAGCCCGGCATCGGGTGCTGTGCTGGCAGCTCAGAGCCTGGAGCATGCTTCAGATTCTGTGTCTCCCTCTTTCTCTGCCCCTTCCCTGCTGGTGCTCTGTCTCTCTCGCTCTCAAAAAAAACAAACATAAAAAAGTTAAAAAAAAAGAATCAGAAATTTATCGTCAGATTTAAAGAGACCAGACATATTTAAAACAGAAGTATTCATTTCAAAGAGCACATTCACAGATTATCTACTGAAGCTTTTTTTCCCCTTTTTGTCCAGCTTGGAGCATTTGTTATGATAGTTCAGGTTGTAGAAACAAATAGACTACAACATTCATAATGGCTCAAAGTAGATGCTTATGCTCAGCTCACACAATAAGCCAATGTATGTGTTCTGCTTTAGTGGGCAGCTTTGTTCTTTTGATGATTCAGGCCCCTTCCATCTTGTGGCTCCGCTCAATGGGTAGTACTTGTGTTTAGACTCAGTTTTGTCACTAATCATATGACTTAGTGTGCACTCAGTGAAAGCTGATTTAATGAATGAGTGTGCCTATGCTAACTTTCATAAGATAAAAGACTCTGTGGAAGGTCGCTCTGTTTAAATACGTTTTTTTTTTCCCTTTAATTTCTTCTTTTTTCTTCCTATCCATCCTAGGAGTGGAGATATAAATTGGGACCTGCTAAAAATTTAAAGAATTTCATATACTTTGTGATATGTCCATGGAGCTCTTTTCCCATCCCAGGGAAAGAGAGGAGGAAAGGAGTGGTAGGGACATGAATGTTTTTGGGGTTTTAAAAGTTTTTTAGTGTTTATATATTTTTGAGAGGGAGAGAGACAGGTGTGAGTGGGGTAGGGCATAGGTAGAGGAAGACACAGAGTCTGAAGCAGGCTCCAGGCTCTGAGCTGTCCACGTAGACCTTGATGTGGGCTCAAACTCATGAACCATAAAATCGTGACCTGAGCTGAAGTCGGACGCCTAACCAGCTGAGCCACCCAGCACCCCGGGACATGAATGTTATAATCAGTTTGAAATCATCTCCTTTTAAAAGAACACAGGTGACATGTATCATTCATATTTATGTATGCACACATGTGTAAAATAGCTAAAAGGAGACACACAATCTCTTAAAGGTGGTTGTAGCTGCTGAAACTGATGAGGAGGAGTCTGGAAGGGAAGGAGACCTATATCCGGTGTATAAATATTTGTAATGTTTGAACTTTTATGCTGTCTATATATTGTATTTTAAAGTAAAAACAAACAAACTTTTAGGGGAAAAATTACATACAAAGTTTCTATTAAGTAATCAGAAATTCTCTGCATTTTTTTCTGACCTAGGGATCCAACATTACCGATACCTGCACTGAAATGCTAATGTGTGGAGTCTTATTGAAAATCTCTTCGGGAAATATTCAAGAACGGGTGTTTTTTCTTTTCGATAATCTTTTGGTGTATTGCAAAAGAAAACACAGGTAAGGGGATAAACAGGTACTACTTCAGAAATTATTTATCCATCTCATAGCCTCAACCTTTTCCTCCTTGCTCCTGGGAACTCAGGATCTCCTCAGTAAATTTCACATACTCCTCTTAGCCTGTTCTCTGATTGTTCACATCATCTTCTTATAATACCTGACTGAAATGTGACTAGCATTCAATGATAGTACCTCCCCAAGAACCTTCTGGAGGAAAGAATTATTTTCCTCCTAACCCACTGCCTCAGACCGTGTACGAGAGGTAGGTGTGCTACCCTATTTCCCGGGGCTTGCTTCCCAACCATTTCCTTCTCTTCCTTCAGGAATCCCAGCACATGTGAAATTCATGCCATTATTCCTGTTTATTCTCTTTTACAGAACACTTAGTATCTCTCTGACATACATGGATTCAGTAAGAGCTTTAGCTCTGATATCACTTTCCTCCTCCCCAACACCAATTTTGGTATGTTTGAATGTCATATGGACACTCTGTCCCCAATATTTTGGACCTGAGACCCAACAGTCTCTTCACCTGCAATGATTTTCTCCTTCATTGCACCTACAGCCCCTGTCCTGTGGGCATCCCTTTACTTCATCATCACTAACAGCTATAAAAATTGAAATCTCAATTTTAAGCATCTTGCTCTGCTTCACTAAGCTGCTCATGTCAAAGTCACCATTGCCCTCTGTGTTTTCTAATCATGTGGTCACGTTATTGCTCTATAAGGTTTTGCATGTTTTCTCAGCAGAGGAAGTAGATGAGCACTTCCTCCTTCTTAAAACACTTTGTTCTCTTTCCTTTTGTAACATCACACTCTATTGGTTAAATATTGACCTGCTGGGGGCCTTTGCTTTCCACTCCCTTTGCTCTTTCATATTCATCAACTCTGCCTTATTGATCCAATCCTATGTTCTCTTGCCGGACCTCCATGTGACTTGCTCAGAAATCTCTGTAGCCCAGAATTATAGACTCATCCTGCCTACCTGTTTGGTATCTCACTTGTGATGGCTGTAAAGATTTTCAACATGGCAGGAATAGAATTGTTGATTTCCTCTCCTAACTGTGTTCCTCCCCCAATTTTCCCCATCCACTGGTTTCCTTAACTTCAAAAGCTAGGAGTTAACCTTTTCTCTCTTTCCCTCAACCTCCCATATGCAATCCATTAGGGAATCTTACCAATTTTACATTTAAAGCATATGAAAACCTCCCCACATCTCTCCGTCTGCCCTAGTCCAGTCCACCAGCAGCTCCTCCCTGGCTAAGAGTGGCTGGTCCCACCATGCCATCATTTATGCTACAAAATTTATGCTTTATACAGAAACCAGAGCACCCTTAGTAACACAAATAAAAGCACATTATTACCTGTCTTGAAGCTATCATTGGTTTCCTAGAATACAATCCCAACTCCTTATCCTGGCTTGCAAATTTCTGCATGACCCAGCCCCTCCCTACTTCTCTGACCTCATCTCACCCCACATGTTTTTCCCTTGTTCCTTGATTATACCATTTGCATTTCCTTCTTAGGGCCTTTGCACTGGCTGTTTCTTTCCAGGATGCTCTTCCATCTGAGTTTTGTGTGACTAGATTCTTCATGTCTTTTAGATCTCACTTAAGCATCTCTTTCTCAGAAATATCTTCCCTGAGCGCCTGAGTGTCTCAGTCAGTTGAGCGTCCGGCTTCAGCTCAGGTCATGATCTCACGGTTCATGGGTTTGAACCCTGTGTGGGGCTCTGTGCTGACAGCTCAGAGCCTGGAGCCTGCTTCGGATTCCATATATCCCTCTCTCTCTGACCTTCCTATGCTCACGCTGTCTCTCTCTGCCTCTCAAAAATAAAATAAATTAAAAAAAAAGAAAAGTATCTTCCCTGACCACCCATCCACTGTAGCCTCCCAACCATTCTCTATCAATATCAAGAAAGTTCTTGCTAATATTTTCTTTATTATTTATTTATTTGGTGCCACCTTCACTAGATTAGACTGTAAAGTAGTTGACAACAGCTGTCTTGCTGCTTAGTGTCTGTTATTTCCCCAGAAACTGGATCTGCCATGTAATAGACACTCAAGAAGTATTTGTTGAATAAGTGAGTAAATGAATGAATGATACCCAAGCAAGTCCCTGGTATAGCTTAGCCACCATTAGTTTAAATAACTTTATATATCCGTGTTATTGATATAATGTTACTTGCTTTAAAGCATGGATATAATTTTTTTCTTCAGAATGTACTTATTTTGTAGAATATTTTCTTGAACTCTTGGCAAAAATTTTTACAGGTTGATTAAGCAAAATAGTAGTGCTGCATTTAATTCGAAAATGTCCTGAGCCTTTATATGCATCTTCCTAACCATATCTAGGTAGCATTAGTTCCAGTGAAATGGTACTAAGTGGCTTCATTAAATTTAAAGGTAAAGCAGGTAGTCGAGAATGCAGGGTTTGAGTGAGTGTTTATTCTAGATTCTGAAATTAGGACACTATCGCCCAACATTTTCTGGTAAAGTGAAATGAGAAACTCAAAACTGACTGATTTATGAGGCAAGATTAAGGGAATGTCATTCTTCATCTCTTGAAATGGGATTTCCTAAGTCCATGGACAAGATGCCCAGTGCAATTTTGCTAAAAGTTGGCAGCTGTGTTGATTATATGGTAGTTCTGACTTTTGGATTATGGTATCGGAATTCCCTAGTAGAGGACACTAATGTGAAAATATAATGACATTAACTGAGAAAATATAGAACCACCCCATGTGCCTTGATGAAAGGGAACATTTTAGGATGAAATTCAAAAGATGATTAAATTGTTATCTCTGTCTTAATAGGGTTTTTAAAAAATGCCTTTTACTACATATGAAAATAATCTTGTCTATTTTTTAGCATGCTTTTATGAATTCTTTTGGTTTTGAAGCAAGATTGAGATGAATAGAAATAGGCTTTAGAAAGATGTAGAAGAGACTGTTAATATTACTCATATGTAACTCAGTAAAAAATTGTAATGTGCTTCAAATCATTTAGGTGTGATTCTTTTTTCCAAGCTTTATTGAAGTATAACTGACAAATAAAATTGTAAGATATTTTAGTTCTACAGTGTGATGATTTGATATACATCGTGAAAGGATTTCCTCCATGGAGTCAATTAACACATCCATCTAAGTGCAGTTATTAAAGGCATCCATTTGAGAATGAGATCTTTTTTCTTTATTACAGTGGATCTCATACCTAGTTATATATATGCCTGCCTTCAAATCCAAAGATTTTTTGCAAAATTAGTGTATAATGATGATGTCATTTATGATCTCATGGCTGTTACTGTTAAATAGTTAAACAACAGGAAACATTTGTAAAATTAAAAGCCTACAGTTTCCTGGGGCGCCTGGGTGACTCAGTCAGTTAAGCATCTGACTTCAGCTCAGGTCATGATCTAAGATTTGTAGGTTTGAGTCCCACATCGGTCTCTCTGCTGACAGCTCCGAGCCTGGAGCTTGCTTTGGATTCTGTGTCTCCCTTTCTCTCTGCCCCTCCCCAGCTCATGCTCTGTCTCTGTCTTTCACAAATGAATAAACATAAAAAAAAAAAAAAAGCCTGCGGTTTTTAAGCAAATATCTTTGATGTATATATAATGTGACTAGAAATGGAAATCACTGAATAAATCTGATGCTCTTTTCCCTTTCTGAATTGGAGTAGTGTGAATACACCATCTATTCCCTTCATTTTAGAATACTTTATTCTCTTTACTGTGTAATATTGAAGCTCTAAAGATTGGTTAGAAGGTATGAATAAACTGAATCTTTTCCAAATTTCCATAATATTTTAATTGCAAGAATGAGGGAGTTGATGAATTTAATCATTCACTAAAAACAAGTGTGCTAATTAGGCATCCTAGCTCTGAATATTTCTAATGCTATTAATCTTAGGAGAAACTAGGATTTAAAAAAATAATGTGTTGTATAATATTTGATAAATAAAACATGATATGGCCTAGCTTTGTAAGATAGTATGATAATATATTTTGTCTTTTGCAATTAATATTTTGTATACAATATGGTTGATAAACTACATATCCCTATGTATAGGAATAGTTTAACTGTTGCATAATACTCCATTAATTGAATATTATCACAATTAAGTTCATAACAGTTTAATTATTCATTCTCCCCTCAGTGGACTTTAGATTTTTGTTTATTTTGTTTGTTGGTTTTAGTTTTTCTGCTATTATGAATATTCCTACACATGTATCCTGGTGACCATTCAAACAGATAATTAGGAGGGAAATAGAATTGGGATATGCAAATACTCAACATTACAATATAAAGCAAAATTATTTTCAAGGCTTTTCAGTCTATATACTTTAATAGAGCCAAAGATCTCTCTATTTAACCTAAGTGTTACAGTATTGATCAGTTGTAGAATTGGGATATGCAAATACTCAGCATTGCAGTATAAAGCAAAATTATTTTAAAACCATAGACTTTTCAGTCTATATACTTTAACATAGCCAAAGATTTCTTTATTTAAGCTCAGTGTTACAGTATTGGTCAAACACTCACTGAAAGTTCATATTGAGTGTTACTCTTTGCAGGTCAAGAGAAATAATAGAAACATGTACAGAGTTCACAGCAGGATCACAAAGAAAATTAATACTTTGAAAATAGGACCCAGTGAATGATTCCATGCCATGATTCTCTGTGACTAAAACTGTTACCAAGTATATTAAACATTTAAAAAAATATGATGTGTCAACTTAAAAGAAATTCTTTTTCGCAGGACACCATGATACTATGTCTTATCTACATGTTAGTCTGCTCTGCATTCTTCTCTCTCCCTGGCTGGCTATGATGCCAACTTGCATACTATCTGGCCTGAATCCCTAAATTGTAGCATTTATTTAAGGCTATTAACAAAGGGCATTTAGAGGTTACTTTCAAAATGAACAGGCGAGTGCAAGATGGTAAAGATCTGGGGCTAATAAACCCTAAGTCAGGTTAATTAATCTATTTAGTTAGTTTTCTTTAGTAGTGATGAAGGACTACTAAGTTTTGATGAGGGTTTAGACAGATAAGCCAGGAATATGTACTCTTCCAAGAAAGGAACTCAGAGACTATGGACAGCACCTTGTGACCCCTCTCAGCACCTGCCCCTCCCACTCCAGGGATGCTAACTGTAGGAGAGAGGAGGAAAGGGATACTGAAGTTGGTAAACATTTACGTCTCCACTTTTGCCACATGTGTCTGTATAACACAATAAATGAATAATTATTTCAGTATATTAAATTATTGGCCAGACTTTTGTCAGTGAGTCAAATGGAATAGTTCAGGTTAATTGAAATCTTCTGAATGACTAGGTATTCTTGAATCCTCCTAAATAATTTCTTAGAATCTTTCCTCTTTAGGGGCTCCTGGGTGGGTCAGTTGGTTGAGTGTCCAACTCTTGATTTTGGTTCAGGTCATGAGCCCAGGGTCATGAGATCGAGTCCCATGTTGGGGTCTGTGCCGAGTGTGAGCCTGCTTAAGATTCTTTCCTCCCTCAGCCCCTCTCCCCCACTCAAGCTTGAAGAAATTGTTTCTCTTTATGAATTAAATTAGTTAACAATTTAAAAAATAATTTAAAAAAGTTTTTAAAATCATCTCTCCTGAATGTTCAGTGATTCTATTACAAACATACTTGATCACTTAATTCATATTATAAATATTCATCTGTAAGCCTGGAGTTTCTTACTTTGTATTACATGCTTTTTTTTTTAGGATTAAAGGCACACTATACACAAAGTTTTGGAATGTTTTCAACTTCTTTTTAAAATAGAAGAAATAGACCCTTATGAAGGATTATAAGTGTATTAAGAGACTTACTCAACAAGTATACAATTCTCATATCATAAAAACAATCTAGGAAAAATATTTTAAGCTGGATAACACTCAACTTGAGAATTCCCAGCATAGTCCGTTTCTTTGCAGAGAGATTCTAAGTACTAACTGAATTTTACCAGAGCTTGAAAAAGCAGAAATTACCAGCTAGTTACTGAAAAATGAGAAATGAAAGTGAAATAAATCAAATGAAATTTTAACATAACTATCTTTTACTGTGTGTTAGATTTTGATTGGGTACCTTTGATTTCTAAATTGAGCGAAAGCACTAATATACCCACCTACCTGTATGCTGTTCTTAGTCCAAAGCTTCCATTTATCTAAATTATTTTATTTAATAATTTTTTTTTTTGAGAAAGAGAGAGAACATGGAAGAGGAGCAGGGAGAGAAGGAGAGGAATCCCAAGCAGGCTCCATGCTGTCAGCACAGAGCCCCCTGCAGGGCTCGATCTCAGGAACCATGAGATCGTGACCTGAGCCAAAATCAAGGGTCAGATGCTTATCCAACTGATGCACCCAGGTGCCCCAATAACTTCCATTTATTTTAGAAAACTAGTATATAAGTTTCATCTTTCAAAGCAAGCAGTGCTGTTATGAATGGGAAGACACAAGTAAAAAACACCAAGAGCCTAACATTTGATATCATTGATTGCATCAATGTCTTTTTTTTTTTTGAAGACTGGCTTAGGTTATATTGCTTCAATACTGTTTTTTTATTAAGTTTATTAACAAATTTTTGCGATTTTATTCCATTACAAGACGGTTGAAGAATAGCAAGGTATCTACAGATGGACACCGGTACCTTTTTCGTGGCCGGATCAATACAGAGGTGATGGAAGTGGAGAACGTGGATGACGGCACAGGTACGTAATTAGTAGTTTTAAAATGAAACACCAATAGTAAACTTCCTCATAAGACAGACTTCTCACACGAATACTTCTTTTGCAGTGCATTAGAGTTTAGGAATACTTTGTTAGGTACAGCCGTTGGAGGACAAAGGCAAGATAAGGAAGAAGAGGATTCTTGTCAAAGTGGAAAATTATACTTGGCCGAAACACTAGCATTCAACACAGGGATACAAAGAAATTGCTGAGTAGGAGTGACATACGCACTCATATTTCCTGGTATAGCCAGCATGAGTGCAGAAAATAATGAATAGATTTATTTGCTTTTTAAATTATACTATCTTTTATAAGCATATATGTGATTTTTTCATATAGTATATTCTATTATATAACATATAACATATATTTCATAGATTATATGCTATTCTATTTATGCTCTAGATTTATTTTAGCTATATAGCTATTATGTGTATAAACATGTCGATTTTCTTATAGAGGAAAGTTGTGGATGAAGGTGGTTTGTGTATTTTAAGTGCTCATTTTAAGGACTTTATTACTTATAGATGGTACATTTTTGCTCTGCAGATTTGAAGGTACAGACATTGACAAGTCAGTTCATGAAATCACGATTAGTCACCAACATTAAATAAAATCAAGTTAAATAAGTTATTTTTATTTGAAAAAATATATGGATCCTATTATATGATTATATACTAGTCTATAATATGAATGTTTGGTAAATTGGATCACATTTTTCCTCAATGATTTTAATTAGATTTCAAAGATATGCTTCAAGGAGAAAAAGACAAGGTGGAGTAAAATATATTAATTGTTGCTAAATGACTTTATGCAGAAGTGTCTGTATAATACTTCATTTTAGATCGAATTGGGGCATAGGGCATAGGTCAGCTCCCCGCTACCACATACCTTTGTTGCCATGTCTTAATCCCATAGAGGAGAAGAATGTTTATCATGCAGGGGTGCAGATTTTCAAAAATGCTTACCTGTGTGCCATTTCTCTATCCCATTGTTAGTATCCTAAAAATTGTCCAGAACATAAAATAGTAAAGCAAGATTGTTGCAGGTAAGGGGGAAAGAAGTGCAATGAGCAAAACTCAGGTGTACTGCCTGGGAACCAAGTTGTCATGTGGTGAGTTTCCTCATGGACTAGGTGAGGGACGGAGGTATGGAGCTGTCTGATGGCTGGCACAGCTGAAAATCCCTTTCTGTGCTGCAGGCTATAATATAGGTGCAAATACATGCTCACATGTGGGACCTAGTAGGATATCTTTCCTTGGCAGGATGTGCACAATATTTTTTTTTCAATTTTCTTTGATGTTTATTTATTTTTTGAGACAGAGAGATAGAGAGTGAGTGGGGGAGGGGGAGGGAGAGAGAGGGAGACAGAGAATCCCAAGCAGGCTCCACACAGCACAGAGCCCAATGGGGGACCCAAACTCATGAACCTTGAGGTCATGACCAGGCCAAAGTCAGACGCTTAACTGACTCAGCCACCCAGGCGCCCCCACAATATTTTTATAAGGTGGCATTAATTCATTTTAATGCTTTGAGAGTAGACTAGTGACATTTAGGAATGTTGCCTGTCTAAAATGTGAACAGCACTCTTGCTTCGGTAACCCCATTGCTCAAGAGAATATCCGAAAGTCCACGTACTTGGAGTCGGAGGAAGTAAGGCAGGGGAAGGCACACTCAGAGCTCTACTCTGTTCCTTCTTGGCCTCGTCTGCCCCTGGTGGAACCACCTGTTCCCTGTTGCTTCAGCTTTCTTTTTGTTTTCTTCACATGGCTCCTGTGTCTCACTTCCTTTCCTCTCCCCCAGATGGTGTGGTTTGTGCCATCTGCATTGGTAATCTAAGTGGATTTTTGTAAACTGTGATGAAGTTTGATAATGATTACTATGCTGTGGGAAATTGGGGCATAAGATAAAGAAATAGAAGAGCCCAGGGCATTTGGAGGCATGGGCATAAAATAGCATCTTCAGCATACTTGTGTCAGATGTATGGCAGTGAGCCTAAGTGGGGTGATGGGGCTTTAATGCAAATGGTCTTTGGAGTCAACCCCATGAAAAAGTTCTTTTAGTGCTGGTAAGATTCTAACCTTCAGGACCTCAGTACCTGAGGGACAGGGGTGTTATAGAAACAAGGCCTCAGACCCTGGTAGATACAGATTAGTGGGGAAGACAGGACATTTCAGGATATTTAGTGATGAATTGTCTAATGACAGCTCTTGACACAAACTTCCAAGGTTCAGGTGTCATTGAAATATGATGAAGAAATTAATTACACTTTGTATTATTCAGTTAAGGTTTTGTTTCCCTCTTAAACATATATATGCAGCATGTTGCAGAAATTTGGCTGCAAATACTTGCTAAAACGTCACTTAGGGAAATTTTAGGCTCCAGCTGGATACCTTCCCTTTGCTTCCTGCAAAGAAATTTTGGTTTTCTCATAAGTGTGCCTACTAGGCCTTTGGGGGGAGTGTGTATCCTCAGGCAGGACATGGAAATTTAAAAATAGAATTTCTGAATATGAATAGGCTCTTGTAGATCAAGTCATATGCCCTGTTAACATTTCAGATGATGGAAATGAGGCCACACTTAAGAACTAACGCATTCACGTTTACTCAGCTGTTTAATATGGAGTTGGGACTGGAGTGAGGTTTCTCAGGTGCCCATGGCCACACCTTGAGAAACACGGGGCAGCGGCTCCATATGAATTTTAAATCTATAGGGACCAACTGGAGAGCAGTAAAGAGATAAGGCATAATGTGTAGAAATTGACTTTGGTTGGTTGTTAGTTTTAAGAGATAATCTGGGTGCTGCAGCAACTTTCTCCTGTATTGTTTTCTTGGTCATTTCCATCACGGAATCTCTGTTTCTTTTTGATGAGCTCAGGTTTTAAGTGTTCTTACTTTATACTTATAAATGGGAGCTCTGATGCTGATAGATCTCAGCAGAGCTAATGGATGTCCATATACCAAGTTTCTTCCCACACTAGGACCCTGGATGAGTTCAGTGAGGGATGGCAAATACTGTCAGGCCTTGCTGCTCATTGCCAAAACCAAAACCAACAACAACTATACCATATTGTGGTGTAAATATTAAAAATTAATTAATCAAATATATTTTTAAGCATGCTTAGAGCTTTCGATGAAAAATTTAAATGTTTCCCCATCTATTCGAATAAATTATAGAAATACTAGGTATTTTGGTATACTCTAGTTATAAGTAAAATGCTTTTCTTTTCTAAGGGCCTCCGTCAGTCAACCAATTGGATTGATTTAGCTCAAAACTTGCAGAAGAAATAATTGCATTTGGAATGAGACTAAGCTTTTAGCCAATATGTAACTATCTCACATCTTTTGAAAAATAAACATGATTATACTTTTATTTATAATGTTTAATGAGTTGGATTATGTCAGCTATATCTCACAATACAAAAAACTAATGCAATGATATGACATGCAGAAATATAAAAATCTGTGTATTTATTTTAATATGTTCTTATGTTCCAGGAATTTGGTAGCCATGCCATTGAGTATGTGGACAGATTTCTATTCCACCATTCTCTATAATTTTAATTTTCTTAATGTTTATTTCTTTTTGAAAGAGAGAGAGAAAGAGACAGAACGTGAGCTGGGGAGGGGCAGAGAGAGGGAGACAGAATCTGAAGCAGGCTCTAGGCTCTGAACTGTCAGCACAGAGCCCAATGGGGGGCTCAAACTCACAAACCATGAGATCACACCTTACTTGATGCTGGATGCTTAATCAACTGAGCCACCCAGGTGCCCTTCCATTTCACCACTTTCTAGATCCAACTTCCATTTTGGTGAATTCTAATTTTTTAAAAATGTTTATTTATTTATTTTGAGAGAGAGAGAGGGGGTTGGAGAGAGAGAGGGAGGGAGGGAGGGGGAGGGGGAGAGAGAGAGAGAGAGAGAGAGAGAAAGAAAGAAAAAGAAAGAAAGAAAGAAAGAAAGAAAGAAAGAAAGAAAGAAAGAATGAATCCAAGCAGGCTTCACAATGTCAGCATAGACCCCGACGTGGGGCTCCATCCCATGAACCATGACATCATGACCTGAGCTGAAATCAAGAGTCTCCCACTTGACCGACAGAGCCACGCAAGTTCCCCTGGTGAATTATAATTTAATTCCTCTAATTTAATCCCTCTTTTTTTCTTTCTGAGTATATTAGTTTCAACATGATACATAAAAAGTATCCAGCTTAAGAGCTATGCAGGAAAGCTGTTGAACTTTCTACAATTAACTTTCTTCGTAATTTTCATAGTATATTCTTGGAAATTCATTCAAAAAGTAGCACCAGGAGCGCTTGTGTGGCTCAGTCCAAATTTGGCTCAGTTTGTGATCTCATAGTTTGCAAGTTAGATCTCCGCCTCGGTCTCTCTGCTGTTAGTGCAGAGCCTGCTTCAGATCCTCTGTCCCCCTCTCTCTCTGCCCTCCTTCCCTGCATGCTCTGTCTGTCCCTTTCAAAAATAAATTTAAAAAAATTTTAATAAATATTTTTTAAAGTAACACCAGATCATTTGTAGTCTTTCTTAAGAACAAGTTTAATTGTGTAGTTGGACAGAGGGCAAGAATGGTGACCTTTAGAAAATGAGGTCTGTAGTTCAGTGTTGGGCAAAGCATAGATTGCAGTATAGTAGTCAAATGTGAATGAGGTAAGATGGAGATTTTTTATTCTTTAAGGTGTTCCTGAAAGTGAACAGGTTTTTTAAAGAAAGTTTCAGCTGCATTTTTAGTATAAATATTTGAAACCATTTAAAGATACTGAACACACTGGGTTTTTGAAATTAAATTTTGCTTATTAAAGAAAATTTTGGGGGTGCCTGGGTGGCTCAGTCGGTTGAGCGTCTGACTCAGTTTCGGCTTGGGTCATGGTCGCAGGGTCATGGGATCAAGCCCCATGTTAGGCTCCACACTGAGTGTGGAACCTACTTAAGATTCTCCCCTTCTCCCTCTGTCTCTGCCATTCCCCTGCTCTCTCATGCTCTTTCTCTCTCTCTCAAAATAAATAAATAAACGTTAAAAAAAAGAAAATTTGGAAATAACAAAGAAATAAAAAGTTGAAAATATAAAGAGAAATAAATGAGAATTTTAATATTTCCTTCAATTTTTCCTTTTATGCATAGATTTTCAAAAATGTTTAAAAACATGAACTCTAGTTTTGTATTCTTTTTTCAATTAAATAGTCATAATCTGAATTATAGTCATCTTTATCTTCATGACTTATCACCACATAGCATAGTATTTATTGCTGCCTAATAGTCAAATAGATAAACCATAGTTACCTTAACAACCATATTTATTGTTATATAACCTGAATTGAATACATTCTTAATTAAAAGTAGGATAACTTTACAATGTTGAAAAGACTAAGAGTATAAGAGTTCTTTCCTGATACACTTCTATTTTCATTATGTTATTAATTTAAGGGAGTGTTCTTGGGAATTTAAAAAAAGGTCAGGGAAGCTACTTTTAGTTTTAAAAGGAAAAATCAGTTAGAACCTCTTTTTTTATGTTTATTTATTTATTTTGAGAGAGAAAGTTCTCAAGCTGGGCAGAGAGAGATACAGGGACAGAGAAGATCCCAAGCAGGCTCTGTGCTGTTAGCATGGAGCCCAATGCAGGGCTTGAACTCATGAATCGTGAGATCATGACCTGACCTGAAACCAAGAGTTAGACACTTAACCGACTGAGCCGCTCAGGCGTTCCTAGAACCTCTTTTTTTTTTTTTAAACTTTTAACTTTTTGTCATAAATAATGGCATATGCTATTCTGGATGCCAGAAAATTTTCTTCTATTATTTGACAAAATCAAAGATTTATTCCAAAAAGTAATTTTCTCAACATTAAATATTTATAATGTAAGTAAATTATAATTTTTAAAATTTCTCTTAGAAATTTTTGCATTCACACTTTGATCACCACAAGAAGAGTTAAATACATTGTTTAGATATCAGTTCTTGATGTTCTGAATAATATTTTCTGGCAGTTTCTTCTGTTTCGTAGTTGAATATATGGTACTTGGCTAGCTTTCATCTCATTAAAACTCATGCTATTGAAAGAATACTAGCATTTCCACTGAGAGTTATAGTAGTATCAGTTTTAGAAAAACCTCATCTTATTATGTAAAACTATACTGGATTAAGAGTGAGGAATTTGCAAACTGTATAGCTTCAAAGTAATTAGTGAGTTGTTCAGGGCTGCCCCGTGGATTTTTCTCTTTTTGGAAAAAACATCAGTGCCTGGAGACTGTTAAGTTTATGTTGAATTTGGATATTCTACACTTAATGAATGACAATTTTCCATTCCTTTTAACACTTCCTGTAGAATTAATTATATTTTAGATCCATTGAAACTTGTAAATTCCTGCACGTCACATTAATATTCTTTCAGTAAAAGAGAAATATTTTTAAATTTCTGCTAAAGAAAAGCACTGTTAGGCTTTTCCATGATCTTTATGTAGCTGTTCTTTATAAATAAGTTCAATTCAAAGTTATTTTTTAGAATGAAGTTATTGAGGGGCGCCTGGGTGGCTCAGTCGGTTGAGCACCAACTTTGGCTCAGGTCATATCTCGCGGTTCGTGGCTTGGAGCCCCACGTCCAGCTCTGTGCTGACAGCTCAGAGCCTGGAGCCTGCTTCTGATTCTGTGTCTCCCTCTCTCTCTGCCCCTGCCACACTTGCACTCTGTTTCTCTTTCTATCTCTTTCTCTCTCTCTCTCTCAACAATAAATAAATATTTTTTAAAAATTATTTAAAAAAATATTGAAGTTATTAAGAAATGTGCTGCAATTGATTGTATATATCACTAAATATATTAAATATTTCTTTTGAAATAAGTGAGAATCAATGGCTTATTTTTTATAACACTGATAATTTGGTAATTGATAACATTATATTTATACTACATTTTGATACATATGCATGTATATACATATGTGTATGTACTCACGTATTTGCATATATGTTTAAAATTATTTATGATTTTTAAAATAAGTGTGTTATTTTGAATAAGAAAGTAGCACATAAACTTTAAAAAGGAACATTATCCTTTCATTTGAAATTATAAGGTTACATAAGCTATTCTTTCAAAATATCATATTGGTACAGAAATGAACCTATCATTTGACATAGTAGATTTTACAGTCAGTTAACAATTTTGCTTTCTGTACATGAAACAATAGCCAGATGTAATCACGTGCTGACCTCTCTGGTTTTGAATTCAATCATACATTTTGCAAGGGAAGCTTGAATGCACAGGTTGTAGTGGTTAGGCAAGGCTTCATGGGAGATGTGGGTACACTTTAAAGAGAAGAAAGAGTTGCTGAGGCAGAGAGCAGGGCTGGGTAGCTTGATGAGAGCCTCAGCCCGGAGAACAGATAAGTAGTCACAGCACAAGGAGGAAAGCAGTGAAGAGTGGCAGGACCACAGGGGAACGCAGTGGAAAGTGGCATTGTTCGATGGGGTGGGGTCAGTTTAAAGAGAACCTCTAAAGCAATCCTCAGTGTTTTTACTTGATTCAGTGGGGAGCTAACAAAGCTTTTGAAGTAAGGGATGGCCTGGATGAAAAATGTTGAAGGAAGAGTCAGCAGGGTGTGGAGAGAGTAGTGCCAGACTCAAATAATCCAGGGAGGGAAGGAAGGAACATCTAGGTTGCAGAGGTGGCTGGCCCAGGGCACGTGGTGTGCAGGGTCAGGAGTGTCACCCTGGTACAGGAATTTGTGTTCCTCTGTGTTCTGTGGGAAGAATACACTATGTTCATTTTAAAGTAAGCCAGTATTTTATTACTGCAGGTTGCATGTGGCTATGATGATTTTCTTTACCTGGGGTATGGGTAAAAGGGTAATATCACTAGTGGGAATGTGGGATCTTTTAGGCTGCAGTGCTGGGTTCACTTAGCTGATCTCAGTCTGATTGTGGAAGAGAGGAGAGTGTGAAAAGCTTATGCTTGTTTGTGATACTGGCCCTGTAAGGTGACCCATGTGAAGAGGAGGGTGTGTGGACATGTACAATTTGATCTTTTTTCCCACTAATTTATCACATTTTCTCAATTGGTTATTTTTATGAGTAGTAACAAGGGACTATGGTATAATTATGAACTAATAACTTTTACTTCCTTACTAATTCCATTGATACTTATCTGACATGTATTACGAGGTTCTGCTACTTTATATAGGATATGAACATGAACTAAATATGTAAAGGTAAGAAGAAAAGTACAGGGGCGCCTGGGTGGCTCAGTCGGTTAAGCAGCCCACTTTGGCTCAGGTCATGATCTCACAGTTTGTGAGTTTGAGCCCTGCATTGGACTCTGGGCTGACAGCTCAGAGCCTGAAGCCTGCTTCGGATTCTGTGTCTCCCTCTCTCTGTCCTCCCCTGCTCATGCTCTGTCTCTCTGTCTCTCAAAAATAAATAAATGTTAAAATTTTTTAAATAAAAAAAGAAGAAAAGTACAAAAATTCCTTTTAAAAATAGATGGCGGGGTGCCTGGGTGACTCAATTGGTTGAGCATCCGACTTCGGCTCAGGTCATGATATCACGGCTTATGGGTTTGAGCCCTGCAAGGGACTCTGCACTGATAGCTCAGAGACTGAAGCCTGCTTTGGGTTCTGTATCTCCCTCTCTCTCTGTCCCTCCCCAGCTTGCTCTTTCTCTCTCTCTCTCTTTCTCTCTCAAAATAAACAAAATTAAAAATTTTTTAAAAAAGATGGCAATTTACTGATGGGGGAAATCTTTTGCCAGTTTGAATCTTTATTTTTTCAGAAATTGTTATTATTAACAGGATTATAGAACATGTATATATTATATTATGGCATACGTATATATATTTATTATATATATAAAACATATATATTATATATTAATGACTAATATCCAATATAATTCTCTCCTGGCTCGGATATAACTTGGAATTTTTTTAAGTTTATTATTTATTTTGAGAGAGAGAGAGTGCAAGCAGGGGAGGGGCAGAGAGAGAGAGGGAGGGAGAGAGAATTCTAAGCCGGCTCTGCACAGTGTGGAGAGCCTGATGTGGGGCTCGAATTCACATCACAAGACCATGACCTGAGCCAAAGCTTAACCAACTGAGCCACCCAGGCACTCCGTTATAAGTTGGAATGTTTAAGGACCCTCAATTTACAGAATCATTTGAGAATGCATCTTTGGAAGAGTTAATCTGATCACAGATACCTTGTGGTGATTTTGGAGCTAAAAAGACCACAGGCACCAGATTATGTGAGCATGAGTGATAACCATGTCTGCCTCTACTCAGAACTCACCAAATAAAATAGGCCATTTGAGAAAAAACAAAGAAACAAAAAACAAGTACAGTGCCACAAAGTTATTTCTATAAACCACCTTTAATGTTCTGTGGTTCACCTTCCTGTCCACCCACCATTACTATTTAGTGACTGTCAGGGAGATGAATGAAAAGTGTCACTTTAAACTGGTGCAGGTGCTGACTCAGACCTTTTTCATATGTTTTTCTCATTTTGGAATCTTTGCTTTGCAGACTGTCATGCCAGTAAAGGCTGGATACAAGTCACATCACTATTCCCTACCTGCTATTGGGCATAGAACTGCCGTAGAGGGTTTCCTGTTGACATTTTCAAATCCAGCATGACAGGGTAGCCAAAATTATGGTGAAACCTAGAAAAAGACAGTGTGAATTCATACTCAGAGAAAAACTTCTACTTGCTATGATGTGGTTTTAAAGAGCACATATTTTTCAATTTTTCATGAGCAATGTTAATGGGTTGGCATTTGTACCTTTCCATTTATTGAAGATGAGGTAAATGTACTCTGGGTGTGTTCCCTTCATTTGTTCTGATTCTTGTTGTGTGGTTCGTTAAACAGCTGGAAATTGTTCTGTGGGGGCAGACTTTGCTTTTGAAACCTAGAATAATATTTCAAAGGAATATCAGAAATGCAAAATGAATATGACACCTTGGATATTTGATTATTGAGATGAAAATTCTTTTAAATGTTCTTCTTTTATTGCTTTAGGAATTTTAACAATATTTTTGGACATAGAGGAAAGGAATGTTAATAGTCCAGATGTTCAATTTCATATAATATATTAATATTAAGAGTTAGAAGTGTTCTATTCCTGAGTACTGACTGCATTTAATATATAAACATTTGATTTTTTATTTTACATTCTTCATTTCACACATTTGAAGCAAAGATACTTTTACGAATTCAATGGTGTTGGAACTTTTGTGAATTGAATGGTCGTGTTGATATAATGTTATATATTTGTTGTTCACCTTTACCTGTTAAATTCCAGCTGACTTCCATAGTAGTGGACACATTGTTATCAATGGATGGAAGATACATAACACAGCAAAAAATAAATGGTTCGTGTGCATGGCCAAAACACCCGAAGAGAAACACGAATGGTTTGAAGCTATTTTGAAAGAAAGAGAACGGCGAAAAGGTGGGTGTATGAATTGGGCACCGTTATACTTTTGTGAAGATTCTAACTTAGCAAGAAAGCATATAATGGGCAGAAAATTATGAGAAAGAAAAAAGGTATATGATGTTCACCTGGATTTTCCATGTGAGGGAAGACCCCTGCTAAAATACTTTATGGATACTTCTAATATGATCACTGAAAGAAAAGTAAAACCTTGTATAGTTAGTGAAACAATTATATTGTAGCAAGCAGTGTCTTTTAAATATTATGTTAGTCTGTGGAGGCTGCTATGACAGAATACCACAGCCTAGGTGGCTTATAAGCAACAGAAATTTATAACTCACAGTTGTGGAGGCTAGGATCCCAAAATTCAGTGTCTGGTAAGAGCAGTTTTCCGGTTCATAGATAGCCATCTCCTCACTGTGTCCTCACATAGCAGAGGGGCAAGCGATCTCTCTGGGATCTTGTTTATCCCATTCATGAGGACTCTACTCTCATGACTTAATCACCTCCCAAACACCTTACCTCCTAACACCAGCACACTGGATGTCAGGTTTCAACATATGAATTTGGGCGGCATACAGACGTTCAGTCTGTAGCAAATAGTTTCATTTGCTTTAAAAGTTGTAATACTCTGGTTACTCTTCAGATTGTATAAATCTTTCGCCTTTTAAAAGTTCATTTTTTTTGCACCTTATTCTCGCCATTTCTAAAGCATCATCACAGAGTTTTCCTGTAAGAGACAAACTTCCATTGTATAAGGCAGTGTTGTAGGGCCTCCAAAAGCTGTTCTCCATATATGTAACAGTACACTGAAAATTTCTAGACCAAATATGTTAGTGTCCTAATTATAGAATAAGGCACTTTGGTTATACATTAAGTTTTTATAATGCCTTTGAATATAATGCAAGCCAATAAGGAGTTTGTTCACATGAGGAGGCCTGGTTCAAAATTGCTTCACACTTTTAGCAAGATTCGCAAAAGGTATTTGATCTGGCAGTATTCAATTCTGTCAGGTTTATCTGCAATTAAGCACATTTCTGTATTTCAGCTAAGAAACAGAAATGCCTGTGTTGCCACTAATTTCTTTACCAAATAATTGATAAGAAACAAGACAGTGTTTATTTCTTTTCCCAGAGACTTAAGAATAAAATATCTCATTGCTGATGAAATTTTGAAACACAAAGAACCCTTTCTTCCATCTTCAGAAATTTCCCCTTGAAGAACATACAAAGCTCCTGTTTTGATTAAAATATTCATAGCACACATTGATATGAGCGTTTCCAAAGCATTTTCAAATACTTAACTCCTTTGATTGATCTTGGATGGAGAACTAGTTAGAAAAATTTAAAACAAAGATTATGAATACTGAATAGCTGATTCTTTCAGTATTGTTGAATCCAGCAATCAATTCAAATAGCATAGCAAGTAAAATACATTTTTCATCAAGTTGAACCTTTTTTTAATTTTTTCAGAATGACCGTGCGTACGGATCAACCTTAGGTGAAAAAGGAAGGGAGGAAGGAAAGGAGAGAGAGAGAGAGAAAAAGAAAGAAAAACAAGCGTATCAGCATATTGTATAAATGTATTTATGTTAACAGGTTCTATTCTTAATGGAGTATTCTCTATTACTGACAAGTGGCAATTGCCCCTCCGTTGTAAAAATAAATTTTTCGTAAGAAGTTTTGTAGCTAGAAAACTAAAAATAATCCAAGTATTTCTTCTTCTGCAACAGTTCGTCAGTCCCGTCCACTGATTGTGGGCATTCCAAGCTTTCAGCTCTGATGCTCGTCTCCTCTAAGATAGATCCTTGCCTGGATTACCTATTCCCACCAGACTCACATCCATGTCTACACTGCCACTTCCTCCCTCTCTCCTGAGCTTCATACGCAGCATGTGTTCTGCTGACTCCTGGACTCGACCTAAATGTCCAAATTCAACCTGCACAGCACTGGACTCCTCCTTACTTGATATGCCTCTAACCCCGACTGCCCAGTTCGAGGCTCTCAGGTCAAAAGCCTAGAAGCCATCCTGATCTCTCTTTTCTCCATCATGCCTGCATTTAACCCTTTGCTGTATCCTATCAATACCGCTTCCTAAATATTTCTCAGCATCATTCTCTTTGCCCTGTAGCCCCTACTGTTGTCTTTAGGGGTTGAACTTGCCTGGGTTTTTGAGGGCTCCTTCTAATGGTCTCCCTATTTTTAAACCCTGCCCCCTTCACTTTGTTCCTGTATTGTCATCTGAGCTCTGTTTCCAAAGCAGCAAAACTTTCTTTCCTGTCCTGCCCTGCTTTCCCCTCTGGGGAAACCCTTACATGCTTCCCTGATACCTCAGGAAGGAAGTACATGGAAACTATAGTTGAGCGAGGTCCCTGCCTAACCCGCCAGTGTGTCCCCGTCCTCTCACCTAGGGCCCAGAGCTGTGTGCCCCTGTGATGCTTCACCTCAGGTAGCTCTTGTGATCTCTCTCTCTCTCTCTCTCTCTCTCTTTCTCTCCCCGCCCTCTCCCCCCCCCCCCGGAAATACTGTTCATCCCTTTGCATTTAAACACTGGTCTTCTGTGAAACCTTTCTTAATATTACTGTGTAGAGGTAAGATCCTCTGAATATGCCTTTATTGTATCACAGTTTCTCCTTTAAGGCTGTTTCCAGGGCTAACCCACCCAGTTGTGCCCATCTAATTCTGCAGAAGGGGTGCAGGGAGCCAGCGCTTCCTCCAGTGGCCAAACCATGTGCCTTTGGGCACAGTTTGCACAAAGGGGCCGTATGGCCCTAGAGATCCTGTCTTGACTGGTATCCCATGAGCTTCTTGAAAATGAGGGTCCTAGCGTACGGAGCTCTGTATCTGCAATCCCCTGCACATGGTAGACGTGAAGTAAATGTTTGTTTAATGAAGGCATGAGTAAGTGAGGATACTTTTTCAGCTACCTGTTCTTCGTTTCATTTTTGATAGGTTTAAAATTAGGAATGGAGCAAGACACCTGGGTAATGATCTCCGAACAGGGTGAGAAACTTTATAAGATGATGTGCAAGCAAGGAAATCTGATCAAAGACAGGAAAAGAAAACTGACTACGTTCCCTAAATGCTTCCTTGGAAGGTAAGGTTGGTAGTCTAGGTGCATGTATTTCTTTCATACTTTCACTGTCTCATGTGTTAACTTTCCTTTAATGATTTGTTTTTCTTTAATGAATATGTCTCTAAGCATTTTTTGAATATTTCTTTACTGTCAACATTTCCTGGACTGTAGTGGGGTGAAGGAATGGATCTAGGGCTAGATCATACAAAACTTAAGACATCTATCCACTCATCCATGACTTCAACAATTTCGGATGTACTGTGTTCCAAGGGTGAAGCAGAGATTGGGGTCAGGCAGGGAGTGGCAGACAGGCGGGTTTGCCTATAGGGGATGGAGTCTGGCAAGAATGTGAGTACAGGGACTACGAGTCAGAGAAGACTGGAGTAGTGAAGACATACAGTCTAAGCTGGCAATTAATTCAGAACTTTGACAGCTGGGCTCAGCATGAAGGCCTATTGATGAAGAGTCTGGAAAAGTAGGGCATGCAAGGAGCCTGTCACAGGGCAACAGGCAGGGAAATTGCCTGAGCTTTTCACATAGATTGGCTGTGTGTCCTTTGGTGTCTGCAGACAGCTGTATGTGGGAATCCTGCTGGGTTCAGCCTGCAGGGCTGAAGGGAAGGGAGGCCACCTTCAGGTACCGCTGCTTAGGCCAGGCCCTGTGCTGGCTTCTTCCTATATGTTATTTCTAATCCTCAAATGCCTACTTAAGAGTTAAAACCTTTATATTTTTTAAAGATTCAAAACCCAGTGATCAGGGAGTGTACCATGCCTACATTCATACAGCTAGTAAATGCCAGTGTCAACTCTGTATGGAGCAGCAGTTCAAAGCCCAAGCTTCCCCATCAGACTGTCTCCATGCAGATCTGGTCAGACCTCCAGCTAGTTGAGAGATTTGAGAAGTTTAAATTTCCTTTTCCTCTCTAAAAATGGAGATGATTATAGTGCTTACCTGTAATACCTACCAGAATGCCTTCTTGATTAGTTATGTAGACACAAAATAACCATAGACCACACCAGCTCCCAACGCCATTAGAAGAATATAAGCCAGGAAAACCCTGGCCTGCAGGGCCGCATGGGGTTCTCTTCATCAGCGGGCATGGTCCTCACAGCAGACCACCCAGCTGCCAGCAAGCTAGTGTCGCTATCATTGGTAGGCCCCCAGGTGACGGCTCTTGTGCAAGAGAAAGAGCAGATGTGAGCCCACCTTGACTTGCAAACTTCATGCTGCAAAGACACTGTTTCTTTCTTTCTTTGTTCTTTTAAATGTGTATTTATTTTTGAGAGAGTGCAAGCAGGGGAGAGGTAGAGAGGGGGACAGATGATCTGAAGTGGCCTCTGCGCTGACAGCAGCAAGTCCGATGTGAGGCTTGAACTCAGAACTGCGGAAGTTGGACGCGCAACTGGCCAATCCAGTTGCCCCACAGAGATAGTATTTCTTTTTTTTTTTTTTTTTAATTTTTTTAATGTTTATTATTTTTGAGAGAGAGAGAGAGAGAGAGAGAGAGAACAAGCCGGGGCAGAGAGAGAGGGAGACACAGAATTGGAAGCAGACTCCAGGCTCTGAGCTGTCAGCACAGAGCCTGATGCAGAGCTTGAATTCACAGACATGTGTGATCATGACCTGAGCTGAAGTCGGCCACTTAACCAACTGAGCCACCCAGGCACCCTCAGTATTTCTTATAATAACCTTTTAGGCATAACTTCCCAGCTTCTCATAGGGACATGCTTACTTATAAGAGAGTCACTACAAGCTATGCCTTCTCACCAGGTATTTATTAATACTGTATTTAGCCTTTAGGGCTTATTTTTAACATAAGAATGCTGCCCGGCAGCACAGCTGATGCCCTACCAGGTTCTAAGAAACAGAGCTAGAAAGTTAATCCAGGGTCAAGTTTTCCTAATTTAAAGAGCAGGGGTTTTGTTAACCTTTTACCCTGAGCATAGTGCTTGTTAGTCAAAATGATCGTAAGCCTTCTCCAGAGCACCTGGTATGTAGGAGAGACTCAGCAAATTTTATCTGTGTCCATTGTGGCCTTTTCCATAACAGCACACCACCTCTGTGTTACAGCCCAGGTTCGAGACTGTTTTTGACCAGATCATGATCCTTTTGCATAGTGTTAAGGGATCTTCTTGTGGTTTGAGTAGGTCCCACAATAAAGCCACCCCTTAACTTCCTTTTGCATACCTTCTCTTTTTTTATCCTATGCTCCTAATTTATAGAAATACTTAAGAAGTGCTCTTCTCCTAATTTTTTGGCACATTCAGGAATCTGCTGATATCAGAACAAAATGATGCTTTAGCTACACACTAACCAGCTCAACTCCCCTGTCAGCCACTGACATTTAATAAGCGCTCAGTGTGCCCGGCACTGTGGCCTTTATCAGCTCATTTAATCCTGTGACAGCACTATGGGGTTGATATTCTTATTATTTTTGTGCTATCGAGGACAAAACTGAAGTTTTACTTCTTTTTAAATTTTCTTTCTTTTGGATGGCTCCTATTTAATAAAAGAATTAAAAGCATTTTAACAACTTCTTCTGCCTTAAAATGTACTTTTTAGACTAGATATCCATTTTTAGAATTTCATGTCCCTCGGTTATTTGACTTTGGCCATATGCATTACTTTTGGTTTTGAAATAAATGGAAAAGTAATTTCCTGACATTTTCCATAGCTTGGCTTCTCTGACTTTTGTGCAAAATTAAAACCATTCTAAAATTTGTTCATTACTCTATGGAAAAGTTCAAATGTTAGGTTTTTATAACATGAGCACAATAAAATATTTTATTGTAAAATGTTTCTGTATTTAGTGTTCTCCTTATGATACCACACAGCCATAACAATGACCATGACCCAGCTGGTGCTCTCCTGTGTTGCAAAACATCATCCTACTTATCTGTAGTATCTGAGGCTCCTCTCCCCTCCCCAAAATGGTGACAGATGTGAGCTGTCATCCTCTCTGTCCTTTAACAGCCACCGCAGATGTATGTGGTGGACAGTTGTGATGGATGGTTTTGTGCTGGAGTATTCCTTTTGGATGACAGTTTAGATACAACAATGAATTTACTAAATAAGTAAGACTTTCCTATGGCTTTTGGTATGTCTTAATTTTATATAGCTGCAAAATAAGTTACTACACACCTAGTGGCGTGAAACAATACCCATTCATTAGCTCATAATTCTGTAGGTCAGAAAGAAGTCCAAGTGAGCAATACTGGGTTTTTTGCTTAGGGTCTCACAAGGCCAAAATCAAGGTTGTGGGCTGGGCTGCGGCTGGGCCCTTATCTTAAGGCTCTGAGGGAAAATTCACTTCCAAGCACATTGAAGTTGTGGCAGAATTTAGTCCTCTGTGGCTGTAAGAATAAGTCCTGTTTCTGTGCTGACTGTTGGCCAGGGCCACTCTCAATTAGAAGCTGCCTGCCTTCCTTGCTACATGGCCTCTTAATCTTCAAAGGCAGTAGTGGCACACTGAATCTTCTCGTGCTTTCAGTTTTCCTCACTTACTTTTGTGCTACCAGCCTGAGAAAACTCTCTGCTTCAAAGTGCTCAACTAATTGGTAAAGCCCACTTGAATAATTTACATATTTTAAGGTCAGCTGATTTGGGATTTTAATTACATATACAAAATCCATTCATAGCACTACCTAGATTAGGATTTGATTACAAAACCAAGGGATGGGATTCTTTTTTTTTTTATATTTATTTATTTTTGAGAGAGATAGCGAGCAGGGGAGAGGCAGAGAGAGAGGGAGATACAGAATCCGAAGCAGGCTCCATGCTGTAAGCTGTCAGCACGGAGCCGGACGCAGGGCTCAAGCTTGTGAAAGGAGAGATCATGACCTGAGCCGAAGTCAGACACTCAACTGATTGAGCCATGCAGGTGCCCCAACGGATGGGATTCTTGATAGCGGGTTAAGAGGACATGTTTAGAATTCTACCATATGGGATATGACACTTTTTTTGGTGTTCCTTCTTGGAGTTTCAAACACACTGGTTCTCTGTGCCGAAAAGCCACATTCCAGACAGTCTATTTCTTATATATTAAGTCATTATTATTATATCTCTTTTGTCTGTTGGATATCTTTAGGATCTCTTGTATTCTCTTTATAGTTAAAACTACTAAAAAATGTTCCTTTTGTGTTTATTAGAGGTCTCAGTAAGTTGAATAGTTACTAAGTATAGTTTAGGTAAGCTATGGAGATGTGTTTTCTAGAATAAACTTTAAATAATTTGGGCTTTACATATGTGGAAAAAATGCATGCTGAAATGTACTGCAAATATTTTTTTTATATTTGACACTCCTTCCATAGCTGCTTGATGAAAGCATGGTACAGATAAACTTTCAGAGGAAAAAACTAACTTTTTCACTGGATTTCTATTGCAGTGAATTTGTGTCATGGCTGTTGGAAATTGGAGAGATTCACAGGCCTGAGGAAGGTGTTCACTTAGGACAAGCATTGTTAGAAAACGGAATCATCCACCATGGTAATTCTTTTATTAACTACTAAATTATTCTATTTATCCACAGATTGCATGTATCTTAACTGCATTAATCAATGTAGTGTAGAGCAAATCACCACATTATAGGATGCTTATGTGTTTTTAACAACATAGAACTACATTTCAGAAAGTGTGGGGTTATGGTCATATTGTTGCTAATGTTAACATGAACAACTACAACATAGTTAAGAATTAGAAATACAGGTAAGTGTGGGAGTGTGGAGGAAGGAATGGCAAGTTCTAACTGGAGTATTTGGGACTTTCATGAGGGAAAGGGCATTAAGGTTAGACAATGTGGAGAGTAAGTAAAACTCTCACAGGGACAGAAGGCAGAAGGATGTCCCACCCTGAAGAATGGTATAGGTGCTCAGGCACAGGAGTGGACAAGTTCATGGTGACCTCCTCAGGAACTAGCATAGAATGTCACATGGCATGACAGTATACTTCATGGATGAATATATTGGGAAGGGAGGATGTGGTGAGAAAGGTAGGCACAACTGATTTCAGAAGATCTTAACTCTCCATCTATAATATGGGGAGCATATTCTGAAGGAAGTAAGAAGGCGATGGTCACTTTTAGGCAGAAGAGTGGCCAGAACTTGGCTTTAGAGCCCTCAGATGCAGCAGTGTGGAACATGGAATGAAGACATTTGAGACACTGCGGAGAGCCCCGTCCGCCAGGAGACCCCACCTTTCCTGGCAGTGGGAGGTTGAGGGCTGTGTTCCTGGGCATGATGAGAGTGCCCCATCGGGGAGATTCTGGTGAAGCTGAAATAGCACATCTGATAACTGTTGGATGTGGGAGATGAGGAGTGAAGAGCAAGATCAGGTTATTCTGAGATTTCTATCTAGATGATGGGGATGATTATTCAGGAGAAGGACCAGGGCGGGGAGAAGATAAAGGGTTTGCAGCAGGTTGGGTATGGGACATCCACAGGAGAGCACTCAGTAAGAGGTTGGAACTGTGTGTGTAAAACTCAGGGTAGAGAGAGATCCAGAGACCAATTTGGGGATCATTTTGAGAGAGCACCAGATTGCTGAGAACATCAATAACAAAGAAAGAAGAAAGCAGTGATCATGGGACTAAGAAGTAAAGCCTGAAGCATTTCTTTTTTTTATTTTTAATTTTTTAATGTTTAGTTTTGAGAGAGAGAGAGAGAGAGAGAGAGAGAGAGAGAATGAGAATGAGTGGGGCAGGGGCAGAGAGAGAGGGGACACAGAATCTGAAACAGGCTCCAGGCTCTGAGCTGTCAGCACAGAGCCACACGTGAGGCTCGAACTCGTGAACTGTGAGATCATGACCTGAGCCAAAGTCAGACGCTTAACTAACAGAGCCACCCAGGCACCCCAATCTTGAGGAATTTCTAATGCAAAATGTGGGAGAAGAGAAAAAGAGGGAAGTATGAATAACTACGGCTATTGAGATAAGGTATTTCAATGTTCTTTTTTTTTTAATTAGAGTGGGGTGAAAATGAGCTAGATTCTCCCAGTTTTTCCCCACTGTACTGGTTGCCACCAATGTAATGTACCGCCATCTATCCAGATGGAAATCATCTGGAATTCCTTTTTATCCCTCATGCCCTCAAGCCCTGTGAACTGTACCACTAAAATAAGTCCCTACCCAGACCACTTCTCTCCCTTCCAGGATCCCCACCTTCCTCCCAGTCACCATCTTCTCTTTCCTGGCTCCACTTTTGTCTTCCATCCCTATGGTACACCTCTTCAAGAAATAGCTGAAGAGATCTTTTAAAATAAATGTAAGATCAAGGCATCTTCCTACTTATAATCATTTAGTGGAGTCCCATTAAACTCAAAGAAAAGTGCAGAACCTCTTACCGTGGTTTAGATCTCTTACCATGGCCCCTCAGACCCCACATGATGGGGCCCCTGACTTCCTCTGTGAGTCATTATACCTGACTCATACTCTGTGGCCACGGTGGCTTTCTGTCTCTCCCTTGAACACTCCAAGATGACTCTGTATTTAGGAACTTTGTTCTTGTTATTCTCATTCAACAATTATTTATTAACTCCTAATATATGCCAGGGACCTTTCTAGGTGCTAGAGATACAGCAGAAAATGAAATGATAAAAGTCTCAGTATTCATGACTCATGTCTTCCATGACACTCTGACTCATCCCATTATTCCAATGAACTGCGTTTTTAATTTTTGAAATTTTCTTCATTAACTTATCACTCACTAACCTTTTTATGTTATTTTATTTATTTATTATTTCTCTCTTTATCTCCCATACCTGCTCTGGCCACCAATCACAATATAAGTACCATAAGAACAGGAGCCTTGTTTGTTAATATATAGTAAATACCTGGAGTGCCCATCACATGTAGGTGCTCAATAAATATTTGCTCAGTAAATGAATCAACGAATAATTATGTTTTTAGTAAACAGATGATACTGATAAATTGTATATGATTTTGTACTTGATTCTTTGGCACTGTGAAATCACCCTTTAGCATCTAGCATGCTAAAAAGCATCATCCAAAAACTTATACGTAAAAATAAAAAAATGTTGAGCTACATGGCTTTCATCTCTGCTGCTGCTTTTTCCCTTCCTCTAACGTTCTTTCCACGGCCAAGTATATACTTGGGTCAAGAAGGGAATGCATTTGTTTTGTCCTGTAGTTCATTGAAGCTCAAGTAGGTGGACTGTAGAGAGGTTTTGCATACAATCATTGACCTTCAGAAATCAGGAGATTCCTTTCTCATTTAGACTATGTACTTCCAGAAACTATGTATTACCAGTAGAACAAAGGAAGGAAAATCTGTTTGCGAACACCTTTGTTTCTTGTTTTCCTTACCGACTCTTTCCTTCATTCTGCATGTGAGATACTATGCCAGCTGCTCTAGGGGATGTAAACAGGAACGAAAGACTTTTATTTCTTATGGTCTCATAGTTGTAAGCCTTTCGTTTTACCCTGTTCTCCAGGCAGTCTAGCCGTTGACCTCTTTCCTTTCAGAAAGGCAAAAATCTAATAGGATGGGAAAATTAACTCTTTGCAGAGAACACTGAGAAGGAAAAGTTTTGGTTAACACCAGCTGCTGTAACAAATAAGCCTCGATACAGTGGCTTACATTCTAGAAGCTACTTTTTCACTCAGGTAAAATCTAGTCACTGGTAGAGGATGAGGTTGGGTGTTTTCTCCCACACAGGGTTTTGGTGTTTGATAGAGCCTCACTGACCTTCGGTGCAAGGCTCTTAAAGGTCACCTTGAAGGAGTGGTGGAGATTTTATTTTGTTTGTTTTAAATGGGCCTGCATACTTCCCATTGTGCCTCACTTTTGTGTTCTTGTCCTTGGGTGCAACTCAGTTATGTGGCCACTCCTTATTGCAAGAGGAACTTAGAAATGTAGTGTAGATGCATGCTCAGGAAAAACAAACACTAAACCAATTTAGTAAACAATGACCCAGTTTCACCACTGAGGAATAGCTACCAGGTCAATATAAGATCTCTGGAATTATATTAAAGACAGAGTAATCATTGTATAGCATGTAATAGGCATAAAAATAACTTTTTATCATTTCTATTTCAGTGGAGGTTTTCATGATTGTTAATTTGAGTTGTTAATTTGAGTGACTTCAAACCATTATGAATTAAAAATAAGAGAAAAAAGATCTTACAGCTATCAACAATTGATGTTGCTATTTAAATTTGTTTAAAAGATTGTTTAAAAATGCAACATTATGTACTTCTATGGGATTATTACTGTGTATGTATGTATGTATTTAGAACGGGGAGGGACAGAGGGAGAGGGAGAGGGAGAGAGAGAGCCTTAAGCAGGCTCCACACTCAACGCAGAGCCCAATGCATGGTTCAGTCTCACAACTGTGAGATCATGACCTGAGCTGAGATTAAGAGTCAGAAACTTAACTGACTGGGCCACCCAGGTGCCCCAGATTATTACTATATTTTAGAGTTATACACTAAGTTTGCCATATTTTCCTGTTTTGACTATGAGGTACCTCGCGGTAGATAAAAGTATGTTACAGAAATTTTATTCCCAAAGCTGGAAGGAGTTAAGGTGTGGGGAAAGGAGGTCCTTTAAAAGGGACTATTAGGTTATTTTCAAGCCGCCCTTCCACTCTTGCTTTCATCTTTCATCAAAGGTGATCTAGGACTTGTATGAGGACTAGTTGCTTTTTTTTGCATAGTGCATTGGGTACTGGAAAGTGAAGATATAACTATTATGGGTGGAATTTTACTGATTTTTACAATGACAAAGCTGTTATTATTTTGCCTGAAGTCATGAATAACTACCCAAACATATTCATGTCAATTGTAAGTTAGTACAAAGCAGAGTTGGAATAATATTTATTAAATACCTTTATGAACAGTCTTTTAGAGTCTGATCTCTTCTTCAGTTCATAACTTCTGGAAGGTCTTAAAGAAATTACAGAGTTCCATAGAAAGGGAACCACCCTTATTTGTTCTGTTAAAATGCTTCTCACAATATTTTTTTAAGTTTATTTATTTTGAGAGAGAGAGAGAGACAGAGAGAGAGAGAACAGGGGAGGGGCAGAGAAAGTGGAGGGGACAGAGAGAATCCCAAGCAGGCTCTGCACTGTCAGCACGGAGACCAATGCAGGCTCAAACTCACGATCCATGAGATTGTCACCTGAGATGAAATCGAGCATTGGAGGCTTAACTGACTGAGCTACCCAGGAGCCCCTTTCACATATTTTTAATTGCTTACCTCTAATGAGAAAAAATAAAATCAACAACATAACATTTTTTTATAAGGAATATAAGAATGGTAGAATTTCAGTCTTCATCAACTTCTCCCCCAACTCAGATACCACTTTTCTCCAATACAATTTTGGAAAGGAAATAGATAAATTCTGGATTAAAATTTATTTTGAAATTTCAGATGCAAAAATCCTTTGATTATTTAACTTATGAGAATTTAAATTTTTTTAAAGTATGATATTTATAACCTGATTAACTCTTTTTCTGAGAAATGATGTACTGAGTACTCTCTATTAATATTGTTCTGTTTGTCGATTTTAGTGGCCTGTACTATTACTGTTATCAGGATTTGGTCCGTGGTAATGTTAGATTTGGCATACAGAATTTTTGTTGCTAAAAGTAATCACACTTTTTAAGTGTCCAAAATTTACCTGTACAGTTTCCCTGCAACTGGTAAGAGAACATAGTATGCAATTTCACATTAATAATTTTATTAGAATTATTAGAAGAAAAAATCTAATAATTTTATTAGAATGAGGCATACATGCTTGTTTTATTGGTATGTGGTTCCAGCTGCATTCTATTGAAAATAGAGTTCCTAAAATAAAGTTGAATGGACCATCTGTTTTAAAGAGCATGCAAAAAGAATTGACTCTTATTGCCATTATTCACATTGCATATGTTGTTGAGAACTTCATAAAAACAAAGCCTTGCTATACCAGGAGTTATTGGGTTGAGGCAGCATATGCTTTCCGTATGATATGCTGATAATACTTTCTTGTCTGAGTCTACTATTTACATTATAAATGCTTATCTAAGAATTCAGAGACCTCATTCATCATATCCAGTGGTGTGCTGAAATTGGCTTGTACAGACTTAAGAGAGCTGGTAATTAAATTTCTTAAAAATTTGCAAGCTAGTTGTGAGGCACAGCTATGATTAAATATTATATAAATAGTACATAAATTGCGTTATAAACGAAGTTCATATATTATTTTAAAAAATTTTAATGTTTATTTTTGAGAGAAAGAGAAAGAAAGAGAGAGAGGCAGAGCACAAACAAGGGAGGGGCAGAGAGAGAGGGAGACAGAATCCGAAGCAGGTTCCAGGCTCTGAGCTGACAGCACAGAGCCTGATGCGGGGCTTGAACCCACGGAACTGCAAGATCATGACCTGAGCCACCCAGGCGCCCAGAAGTTCACATATTATTAAAACTCATCACTTCCTAATTGTTTTACTACCTTTTCTACATTCTTGGTGTTATTTTTCTATATTTTTGGTGTTATTTATATCTGTTATTTCTGTGTGATGGAAATACTAAATAATGTTGTATCACTACTTGTCTAACTCTGTGTTTAGTTACTTTATTATGGTAGCTTGAAATTGACCAGTGTGGGATTATTTAATACCACAGAAATTAGTGAATACTATAAGTCAGCACTCCTTCTGCCCCACCATCGAGAAAGCCAGTTGTAAACATTTACCAGGGTATCCCTAGTAATATCACTGTATTGCATAGTTGTTTAAAAGATGGCATTAAGCAATCTTCCTCATAAGATGACCTGAACTTGCAACAATTCATAAACCCATTTTCCATGTTCAAGAAGTTGGGGGAGTGCAGTTGAGTGCAAAACTACTCACTGTTTTTCCAAGGTAACAGCTAAGAGTTGCAAATTAATCCAAGATTACTTGTCAAGGTTACAAGAGTTTGCCATATAACTAAGCACTCCATTTTGAATAGAAATTTTAAACACCACTTCTTTTATTGTAGCAAGAGACATTTGCACCCAAAGTTTCCTTGAATTTTGAAATACCAAAACAATCATTTATTTCAGTGAATCTTAGGAGATAAAAATGAGGAGGTAGATTGCTGAGAAGAAATAAATAACTGGTCTTGAAACATACCATAGGATTTCAAAATATGTCTCTCAGTATTATTTTTCTTTCACACGCGCTTTTTTCTTTTTGGCTTGATCTAGAAAATATGATGCCAAAAGGCTACGTTGTCTATCTTTCTTTGGCAGCAATCCTGTGTCGATCTCATAGCTGCAAGCCATGCACATAGTTTGGATAGGTTGGGGTAAAATAGCTGAAATTTCACATACGTGTGTGTGTGTGTGTGTGTGTGTGTGTGTGTGTGTGTGTGTGTGTGATAAGTCTTTCAGCTTTCTTCTGGATTCACCAAATGTAGTTCCTGGAAATTAATTCTGACAACTTTTTCTCCCCCTTCAACATTTTTAACAAAAATAAAGGTCAGAGTCTTCCATCGAATCATGAAAATAGAACCCGTTGCCACAAATTATCTCTTCTGCTAATGTTGCATTCCCTGTAAATAAAACATTTAAATATAAACTCTTTGAGGTTTAATTTGAGGTTTTTTCTTTCCCAAAGAAAGTCTTTGTTAGACTGTGTATAAAATAATTTCTCCTAGAAGGAAGAAAACTTGATAGGAAGTTAAATAGGAGTCTATGAATATGAAACTCTTATCTCAAGGATGGACATGAAGGAAGACCACTCTCATTTCTGCTGAGAAAAAAAAATTAAGTGACATGTAAGAAAAGCATTTCTCAGTTCAAGAAAACTGTTGAAATTTTGGAATAAGTTACATATTGAAATTATATAATCTACTCCACAGTTCTAAACACAGGATAAATGTTGATTGGTGTATGTGTGGTCTTGGCCTGATTGCTGTGGGATTAAACAGATAAATACTAAAATTCAATTTTAGGACTCAGAATCGAATTATAACTCACGAATTAGATTATCAGCTCTTTAAAGGGCACATTTTGCTAGATTTTGTGACACTGTGAAAAATTAGAAAATTCAACTTCGTATATTTATATAAATAATACACTATATGCACTTACATACTATGCTAGCTGAATGTTGATAAACTCAATTTATTTCCTAAATCATTATGTGGAAACTGTAAATGTTTTATATAACAAAATCTTACCATGAGTCTTACTGAAATAGTATTACTGTGTTAGGAAAATAAAAGTTTTTAGTAAAACTGCAAGTCTCAATATTTGGGAATTTGTATTTTACAAACTTATTTGTTTTTATTTGCATCTTTTTATATTGTCAGTGTTTTAATATATTGTTTCTATGTTCTTAGTTACTGATAAGCATCAATTCAAGCCAGAACAGATGTTATATAGATTTCGCTATGATGATGGAACATTTTATCCAAGAAATGAGATGCAGGACGTGATTTCAAAGGTAACAGCCTTTCCCAGAACCTTTTATCAATAGCAGAATTCATGTTGTCATACTTCATCAGGATGAAATGCTGTTGAGAGACTGAAAAAAATTCTTACACCATAGAAAATGGCATAGGTAAGCAAGCCTCTCAATTCTTCTTGCTGTTTAAAGTATTTTAGATTCAATCACTTCTTTGTTCTCTTCTGTAGTTCTAAATGGAAGTAATGAAATTGCATTACTCAGAAGATTGTATCAATTGAAAAGCTATGTCACGTGTAATAATAAGTGGCCATTATACTTGAATAAATTAAAAATAATGTAAATACAGAAAATTTACATGGCAGTTTTGTTTGCACACTTGACAAAATTTATATTGACATGTAATGAACGTGTAGTATGAAGTATTGCTGCATAGATTTATTTTCTACTTATAGCTTGAAATTTTACATTTTAAGAAAAATAGTTTAAAAAAACCCTTTGTATATGTATATGTCATATGTATATGACAAACTCATAGCACATTTTATCCTGTTTCTATTATTTCATTTATATTATTTTTCTGATGTAGTATAACAGTTGAATAACTTTTAAATTGGTAGAGATTATATAGTGATTCCAGAATGTTGACAGTGGATTTATATGTCTCACAATTTCATTGGTCTGTCCTTTGAGTGATCTTCCTTGTTTTTGACGTATCTTTATATTATAATAGGGAGTGAGATTATATTGCCGTCTCCATAGTCTGTTTACTCCAGTGATAAGGTGAGTCTGGTTTCTAAGTTCTGGACAACTTACGGGGAAATATTTATGTTACATATTGGGTAAATATCACTGAGTTGAAACCTCTTGGCTTATTTAGTTTTTCTTCCATAAGTGAAAAATGTACTTTTAAAGATTATTTTAAGCAATAATTTATCTTAAAATAGACCTAAATTTTCGGAGGCTCTAATTATGCACTTTTTCCTACTCTTTTTATTCTGATTTCTAAAATTATTTGCCATTAATCCATGCTAAATTACAGATTTGATAATGAAATAATCCACAGTTAATATGTAGTAAGTAATAGTTGACTGGGAAAGGATTTGGAAATACTATGATTATTGTATGTTGGGTTTTTTTCATTAAATTGTATAATCGAAACTTGGATGTGTATTTTCACAATATTTCCTTCTAATAGTCTTTTATTCAAAGAAAATATTTTGTACTTGAAAATTAAGAATTACTTTGGAGTTAATAAGTAAAATTTTATAATTTAATTCTCAACCATGATTTTCTTTCTAAAGAGATATGCCTTTGTTTTTGAAGCAGAATCATAAATAATTTTCAGTTTATCTCTTTAAAAAGAGAGCAGAAAACTGAGTTTTTTGTTATTACTAACAAAAATGTCAGGAGTATTATTGTATTTTTGTAACATATACACTTAAAGAATGTAGTGTAATGTTACACTAACTTCCAGTGGGCAGATATCATTTAAAGTTTATTAACTGAAACTTAATATTCAGAACAAAATAAAATGGATTTGCTATTTCCAAAATGAATAAAGAGGCTTTTCAGTTCGTGGCTATAGAATCCAAATGTTCGATATGCCATATTTCTATTTTTCATTCTGGGTTTCAGTTCCAAAGAAACTCAGAGCTTAAAAAACAAACAAAAAATTCAGAAGTTGCTGTTTACATGTATTGGAATGCCCACTAACATTTTATACAGAACACGATGCAGACCCTGGAGGAGGGAACAGAATCTCACCCATTACTTCTGAAAGTGCCCTGTCCACTTGTTTGTTTCACAAACAAGTTTTATAAAGTGAAAAGAAGTGAAAATGAACCCATATTTATGGATTCTCTGCTAGATTTCTAGCACAGTCACCCTGCAAATATTTTGGATAACTTAGTACTAAAAGATGGTTATTTCACTCAGTACCACTTGGCTACTTAAATTGGTTTTTCCTGCTAAACTAATAAAAAGCAATAGTGGTTATATTTTTCATGTTACTTGTATATACGTACATTTTGTATGTAAGAATATGTATTCTGAAAAGATCTTTTAGCCGCATGGGACTTCTTATCAAGAAGGTTGTATTCCATATGAGCTGATACGAAGGAATTGTTCTTTGGCTAGAAATGACAATTGTTTATGAGTTGTCAAGGGAAAATTTATGGGAATAAAACATAAAATGGATGGAATGTATGATAGTCATGCTTTTAATATGTGTGAACTCAGCTTACAAAAAGAAAAATGATTTGGGTGAATTCACAGGCCCACATGTGTTTTGTAATAGACTGACTACTCTTTTCTTTCTTTATTGACGCTTATGGAAACCAAAATGAAATGGATACTGAGGTATCAGAAACATAGAGGTAGATTTTAAAAGATTTTTTAATGTTTATTTATTTTTTTGAGACAGAGAGAGAGAAAGAGAGAGAAAGGGAGTGTGTGCAGGGGAGGGACAGAGAGCGAGGAGAGACAGAGGATCTGATGCAGGGCTGGAAGTCACAAACCATGAGATCACGAGCTGAGCCGAAGTCATATGCTTAATCGGCTGAGCCACCCAGGTGCCCCTAAAAGAATTTTTTTAAAAAAAGAATCTGCTGTTGATTACTGGCTAACTTAGTATATTTATTAATAAAATATCAGAAATTTCAACCATATTTCAGGGACTTTTTTTATGAATGCAGATAAAATGAGGTAAGTATTAATTGTAAATTGCTGTCAGGGGCTAAAGAACTGTGAACAGAGCTAGTAATTATTTATCACTTCAAGTTGTTTGAGGTTCAGATCTTTTGACATTTTGAGAAGCCTGTCATTTTCTCTTTGATCCAGGCCTGTAAAATGAATGAATTATAGATTTCTGCCCTTGGGGCCCCATTCTTTCTGATCAGGAGTACTTTGTTGGTATCTAACTTAACTTTGAATGATTTCTCAGATCTGAGAAGTCTAGTGAAAGGAGAGGCTGTACAGTCAGCTGGTTCCCTTGGTTCCCTGGGGATGTGGTGTCACTTGTCCATGCTCTGATCAGACAAAATGAATGATAGGGTTCTCAGTGTGTTTACTTCAGGACAGGCTTGCCAGCCAAACGAATAATCCTCCAGTGCAAATCCAACCTTCCTGGAGAATTCAGGAATAAAAGGGGTTTATTCTCCACATTTTGAGGATATTTTTTTGTAGAGTCTATCTTGTTTTAAGGGAAGAAGTTCTGCTTTGTTATTGTTTTATTAATGAGATTTTATATTTCTAGCCAAGTTATTATCAGATAATAGATCAGTAATAATTTACTTGTATAAAAGAAAATGTCAAAGAAGAAATGTCTTGCTTTGGTATCATTGTGGGTCTCTTGTGATATGAGCTAATGAAGGAGTTTTCAAGTGTTACGTATACCTCGTAAATCTCTTATTTGCACCTGATTTGGACAGTAGATTCAGATTATATTAAATCTTCCTTTGCGCACTGATATTAAATGAAATGTTTTCCTTTTCTTGTCCTCTTGCTTAATGTTTTTGGCTTCTGTTTCCTTTATAGAGATAAAGACTACCATTTAAGAACCTACAAATCTGTAGTCATGGCCAACAAACTGATAGACTGGTTAATTGCACAGGTAAATAGACAAATAGAAGTTGCTGAGTTACTTTCACTGCTGCTTTAAACTTTGAGGTGGTTTAAGTACCTTTTTTTTAAATTGCCATGTGCCGATGAGACGCAGTGAGATAGCTTACTGCATACAACTGCATACAACTAATATGAAGCAGAGTTAGGAGTTGAATCTAGGTAATCTGACTTCAGAGTCTTCAACATTAATTTTTATACTATATGGTTTCTCAAGAGGAAGATGTTCCTATTTTTAAAATATTAACTGAGATCCATCAAGAAAACTAAGTGTAATTTGAGTATCACTGAAGTGTACGTCTTCACATACACTGAAATTTCATGCAAGTGTGTATTCTATTTAGAAATTAAGATTTTAGATGAAACCAAACAATTACCTTTAGATAAAAACTAATTCATATATCCAGTGGGCTTACTAGAGTCAGAACCTTTTATAACATTGTGGTCAATACATGTCATTGGAATTAGTTCTATTCTTGGTATCAGAATTGGGGTTTCACTTAGAAATTATAATCACACAGAATTCACATGAACTTGTACTGTATGTTGCCTCTGTGAGAAAACTGAAGAAAGTTGTTTTGAAGCAAAATTTGATGCTTAATAAATATTTAAAGTTCTGACTCAGTGGAAATCAATGAGCAACTTGTTTTCTCTTTTTGGCTTTTTTTTTTTTTAATACTTTTCAAGTGTGAGTATTAGAATAGAATAAACTACTCAAAAGCTAGAACAAGTTGCAATTATTTTTTTTCTTCAGGTTTTCTCAGGGGTCTGTTACAACAATGTCTTTAGAAATTGTTGTAGTAGAAATTGGGACAGTGGACTGGGACTCCGGTAATTTAGCATCTGATGATGGTTCTGCTGATAAGTAGTAATGCAAAGTTGGACAAGTCACTTAATGTCTCTGGATTTTATTTTCACAACTATTCTCCTTACTGGAATCATTATCTAACAGAGAAACAGGCACAAGGACATTAGAAAAACTTGCTAGGACTAACAATAGATACTTTAAAACAAATGAGTGGACAAAACATACAAAACATGGATGGTAGGTGAATGATAATAAGCATGAATGAAGGTATATATTACATATATATACCTTATTGTATATAAGATAATAAGCAAGGATGAAAATAAACACAGAGTTCAGGCAACAGTAGGGGGCCAACCCAACTAGGAAGAAATAAGATGAGAGAGCACTTTGTAACCACAAAACCTACAAATGTAAGGTTATACACACACATACACACTTACGTATTCATATATATGAATCCATACTTACATGAATAAACTAGAAGTTATCTAGATAAAAACATATCAGACGGTTGTACTGGGCTTTCTTTATTGCTTCAGTTATATGATCTGATTATTTTTTCTGCAAGATAGTGGAAGAGAAGCTTGCACGTACAGGCTCATCGAAACAATTTATGTTAGTGTCTTACAAGTCATCCTACGTTAGTAGGTTTCTTTAGGTGTCCTTAAAAAGCAAGGCCAGGAAAGTGAAAGCAGAGATCATGCATAATGATTTTTCATTAACTTTATTTAGTGTGTTTTCAATATATAGGTTATTTTCTTGCTGGGCAATTGGGATAGAAGATTGAAAAAATAAAAGGGATCATTTGTAGTAGCAATAAGTTTTAGTTAACTTATATATCTTCATATTTAAACACTATGGTTTTTCTCAGGAAATATTAAATCTTTGTTTTTCACTTTATGTCAAAAAAGGCATATATATATATATATATATATATATATATATATAGCAATTAGGTGCATTATGGGCTTATGAAAGTAATGTATGCTGTAATAAATGAATGACTTTGTCAGTATCATGCAAATGATGTAAGACAGAACAACACCTTTAGTTGCCTACTAAGTTGTGTTATATTTTTATGTGGTTAACAGGGGGATTGCCGTACCAGAGAAGAGGCAATGATATTTGGCGTCGGACTCTGTGACAATGGATTTATGCACCATGGTAGGGATTTTTATTCTAGAAGCTTATAGATGTATTTCACTGTTTTGTTTTTGTTAGGACCCTGAGAGTATCTCAGTGTTTTAGTTAAGTCATTTCAAGATGAACCAGCAAAACTGTATGGATCTTGCCATTTGTCCATGCTGGGTCACCACATCTGCATTAAATTTCACCACTGGTGCCATTGCTCTACTACTTGCTATTATCTACCAGTTGCCATGACTTCCCTTCTATTTTTCTAGACAGATTCCAGAAGAGCAAAAGCTTGAACTAGAAGTTTTGTTTTTTAAAAATAGCTTTTTTAAAAAAATGAAATAATTTTAGATCAGACTTGTAGTTCTTTTGAATGCCAGTATATTTTAAAATAACTAAATAAGGGACACCTGGGTGGCTCAGTTGTTAAGCATCAGGCTTTGACTCAGGGCGTGATCTCACAGTTCGTGAGTTTGGGCCACACATCGGGCCCTGTGCCGACAGCTGAGAGCCTGGAGCCTGCTTCGGATTCTGTGTCTCCCTCTCTCTGCCTGTCCCCAGCTTGCACTCTGTCTCTCTCTCTCTCAAAAATAAACATTAAAATAATTTTTTTAGTGATTAAATGAAAACATGTATGGTTGGATAATTATTGATCTTTTTAGAAAAAAATGCTTTTATTTATTTATTTTAAATGTTTATTTATTTGACAGAGAGAGAACAAGTGTGTGAGTGGGGAGAGGAGAGAGGAGACAGAGAAACCCAAGCAGACTTCTCAGTGTCAGTGCATAGCCTGACATGGGGCTCAGTCCCACCAACTGTGAGATCATGACGTAAGCCAAAATGAGGATTCGGACATTTAACCAACTGAGCCACCCTGGCACCCCAAAAAAATGCTTTTAAAATTATCTCAGAGAATAAAATTCTAAATCTGTAGAAAAAATCTGTTTCGTTTTGGCTAGTAATTAAAGATTTTCTTTCCTGCTTGATGACTTCATTCCCCCTAAATTTATAAAAATAATGAGACTTAGTTTTCCCTCTCTATTCATATCATCTTACAGATTCCACAAATCCAAACAATCCTTTTCACTGCTTTTATATGCTTATAAAAACACACTGGATAACACTTTTGCCTGTTTCTCTGTTACTTTCAGAAGGTTATCACCTGAAGGTTATCACTGAAGAAGGAAGTATAGCAAATATTTCAGTGATGTTGGGAGCATCTTTGGTTAGCATACATTCATTTGGGAATTCCATTACATCCCACTATCTCTAGAGCACTGTATGGGTTGTGAAAGAGAGTTTATCAGCCCATAAAGAACAAACTATTGAATGGGAGAAATGGCATTATTATAAGGAATTAAAACTATGATATCAAGCTGAAAACCTTCAAATATTCTAATTGTTTTTCTCTTCAAAGGATCAACAAGCAGTAATTTTATCTAAATATTTTAAAATATTGAATTAAAAAATACTGAATTAACAACAGAAGTTTTCCCTACGAAAGTCTATGTCAGTAAAGCACAACCAGTTTGGCTCCTGCCTGGCCTTACTGGTGTCTTTCTCACTCCTGTTAGACTGTTTGATGGAGGAAAATAGCAGTAGCAAAATAGCATGTAGGTTTTGGGAAAGTGCTAAGATCTCATAGTCACGACTTAACTTGATCTCAAGTATATTCTCTTTCCTATTGTCAACTGTGACTTGTTGTTACTTTTTAATTTGTGGTTGATAGTTTAATTCTTAACCCAAGTTGCCGGCCAATCTTCCATTCAAAGATCAATACGTACATCATCCAGTCAACAGCTATTATATGGAACTCTGTAAAAATAATGAAATAAAATAGCTATCATTTTTAAAAATGTTTATTTATTTTGAGAGAGAGAGAGAACAAGGGAGGGGCAGAGAGAGAGGAGGAGGCAGGAACTGAACTACCCAGGCGCCCCAAAATAGCAGTAATTTTGTATTGCTTTCTATATGGCAATTTAGTCACATTTATTACCTCATTTTATTTCTATACATTATGAAGAAGGTTTTATTGCCCCCATTTTAGTGATGGGGAAACTCCAGTTCAAAAAGTTTAGGTACCTTCTCCGGGGCTCCTGCGTGGCTCAGTTGGTTCAGCACCCACTTTTGAATTCGACTCAGGTCATGCTCTCACAGTTTGTGAGATCGAGCCTTGCATCGGGCTGTGCACTGACAGCATGGAGCCTTCTCTCTCTCTTTCTCTCTTTGCCTCTCCCCTGCTCTCTCTCTCTCTCAAAATAAATAAACATTTTTAAAAAACAAAGAATGGAAGCAACTCTCCCAGTGTTACACCCAGAATCAATCCCAGACCTGGAGGTCTGTTTCATAATAAAGACAAACTTTCTACAGTGCCATGGGACCATTATCTTCCCTTTAGCTTCCTGATTCAATGAATCCCGCTGTTCCAACAAGCACCCTTCAAGGTATTAAGGATAGATAAATAGAAATAGAGAAGATTTCTCTTTTAAAACATTTTGCCAGCTCTTGGGATCTCACTGAATATAAATTCTCTCTATCAATATTTTGCCTTATTTAAAAATTTTTTAATGTTTATTTTTGAGAGAGAGAGAGAGACAGAGCACAAGTGGAGGAGGGGCAGAGAGAGAGGGAGGAAGACACAGAATCCTAAGCAGACTCCAGACTCCAAACTGTCAGCACAGAGCCCAACATGGGGCTTGAACTCCGAAGCCACGAGATCATGACCTGAGCCAAAGTCGGATGCCCAACTAACAGAGTCCACTAGGCGCCCCTAGCCTTATTTTTAAAAAGGTTAACTAAACATAAATCTTATATCATCAGGGCATGCCAGGAATCTTAGGGATTTTGGGGGGAAATATTAACATTCAGATAAAAGGGAAAAAACTGACCTTTATTGAAATAAGATTTTTTGAGAAAAATGTTTTTAAACAGAAAAGAACTAAGAATTGGTGGAAACTAAAATCACATTTCACCCAGAAGTTACATTTCTGGTTTGAAGTGTTGGAACACAAGTGACCACAGTAGGAATTGCTCACACACATAAGAGTAACATTTACCCATTTGAATTTTCCTATAATTGTTCAGGATATTAAAAACATATTCCAGATGTTTACTACAAATTCAAAACACTGTAGGTTTCTGTGTTTTGGATTGCATACATATCTTGATTCAATATAATCTTTTATTTAAATTTGGATTTTAATCTGGTAAATGACAGATGGGTAAGTACAAAAAAGTCAACATTGTAAAAATACTTAAAAATTCAAAATCCTTAGTTAATAGTAACTTAAAGGAAACATCTGCTTGAAGCTGTAGAAAGAACTAGAACAATATCATAGGGATCTTTGTGAATGTAACTTGTTCACTGAATGTCTGTGAGTATGGAAAATGAGTTTGAATTTTGGATTAATTGTAACAATTTGAATTTCTGTTTTTTGTAGTCCTTGAAAAAAGTGAATTCAAAGATGAACCCCTACTTTTTCGATTTTTTGCGGATGAGGAAATGGAAGGATCAAATATGAAGCACCGACTTATGAAACATGATTTAAAAGTAGTGGAAAATGTTATAGCCAAATCATTATTGGTAAGTTAACGTGCTATGTAAGGTTTCTTCTCTTATTCTGTTTGATTTGTACCTGTTTTCATAGTTGCTTTGTGAATAATGTTAACATTTTGCATTTCAGATTAAATCTAATGAAGGCAGCTACGGTTTTGGGTTAGAAGACAAAAACAAAGTTCCAATAATAAAGTTGGTAGAAAAGGGGTCTAATGCTGAGGTAACGTAAATTAGCATTTTTATTTGAATTTGTTGTCCATGTCATACAAATATAGACGTTCCAAACAAGTTGAAATCAGCTTTTAAGTATCTTTATTGAAAATAATGTGACTGAATGATCTTATTCTGAGGTTCTACCAGATGCTCTTGAGATTTGTGACAGAGTCCATGCACTCAACGATAGTTGGGTGGAGATACTGTAAAGATCTACAACTATGAACTTCTTAACCTCCTAGGAGTTCACAGGTTTGATTCCATGACCCTGGGACTTCCCCTGTCCATCCTTCTAGCCTGGAATGCTGTGGAGACTACATCCAGTGGGGGGCTGTATTATGTATGTTAGATAACTCATCCACTAAATCAAGGGCTAGGTCTTTTCTTTTCCTATTACTTTTGACTCATATAAATATAACTTTCGTCAGTAAAGCACATGCTTTGACTTACTTTCTCATTAGGTTAATACTGATTAATGTTTTCTCACCTTGCCAGCCTTTTAGACAAAGGAATATCCTGATCATTTCTTCACTCATTCAGAATGATTTATTTAGTACCTATTATATGCTAGGCAGTGTTATAGTCTCTGGGAATACAGCAATGAACAAAAGAGACAAAATTTCCTGTCCTCATGGAACCTACTAGGAGTGTTATATCCCAAATATATCAGATTTAAAGTATTTTCACCTTGCTGCCTGGCTTATACAATGCCTTAATCCTCAAGCAAATGTCTAAATATATAAATCTGAAATAAAGACTGTGAGAATGAATGAAGTATGGCTTTAAATTTTGAATGTATTTAAAGTTAGTAGTAAACTGCCATCCATCCTCCTATCTGGTAATGCCCAAAGTCTCGGTCTTTTACCAAAACACAGACTCATGCAGGACAATGTTTTATGTACAGCACACTAATTTCAAACAAAATAACTCTGGTCAACTCATACTTAGTGGGCTAGGCCAACAAATGACTATTTTTAGTAATTTTCTGTGAGAAGGAAATGTTTCTCCCAGATATTTTCTGAGGGTGTTCTTAGGGCACAGGTTCATCTGTCTATGCCATTAATTAAATGTCCTTTTCCAGATTTCATCTATTTAGCTGGTAATCAAAGCAGGATGTAGTTTATAGGCAGTAGGACTGGTTAAGAATTACAGCCTGGTTGGTCTGGAGAGATAATGTCTTTCTTGTCAGCCCCTGGCAATCTGTGCTTTTTGGAGTTCTTTTCCTTGAGTTCCAGGCCATTCCTCTCTCCTGTCCTGGGGATACTTATGCTGTATCATGCTAGTGATGCATATGTGGTTGTCATTGATGGCCATATAGAGATTGAACCTCTCTGAGTTAATTGGATATAAATAGAAAACACAGTAAAAGAAAAAAAGTAACCTAGGGTTTGACTGTAGTTTAAAGGATGAAATAAGAAAAAGCACTATAAGATACAATAGAAAGAGGGTCACACACAGGAGGAGTGCAAAGTTAAGTCATAGAAGAGGTGGTGGATTTCAGTAAAGATGGGTGATCAAATTTTAAACTGGGTCAAAGAGAATGATAACTGTGTTATCTCCCCCACAGTTCTGTTGTGTGAAGTTGTATAAAAATGTTGCAGATGTGTTAAAGTGTCAAAAATCTATAAGTTCTGGGTCTATTCAGCTTCTAGTTCTGTGAAAAAAATAGATTCCTTATTAAAATATAATCTTTTTTTTTTTTTTTTTTTTTTGCTATTTCTCTCTTAGATGGCTGGCATGGAAGTTGGGAAAAAGATTTTTGCTATTAATGGTGACCTAGTTTTTATGAGACCTTTCAATGAAGTGGATTGCTTCCTGAAATCATGCTTAAACAGCAGAAAGCCTCTAAGAGTTCTTGTGAGCACAAAGCCAAGGGAGTAAGTTGTATGATTTATGTGGGATTTTTAAAAAATTATACAGAGATGAATAAAATTGAAAAGTTAACTAAGTACATGTCAAGAATTAAGTATCTTATTGCTTGGAACATTTAAACCTCACCAACATCACGGATACCAGTCTTTAAATGATGGGAAAAACTGCTTTGCTTATAATGCTAATGCTTGCTACTCAAATCAGGTAGTTTCAGCAGAAATAATTCTTTCTTTTTGTGGCCCAAATTTTCCTGATCTGAGTTGGATTGAGTTTGATTATAAGTGAAGAAAACTAGTAGAACACTTGATAATAAAGAACTGCATTCCCCATGTTCAGCTCTAAGAATTTCAGGTCTATGAGTTGGTTCGATACCATTTATAATTAAATGTTTATAAGAAATGGAATCACAGCTGGCGAAATACACTTGTATGTGTGCTTGTACTTAGTAATATGTCTGTTCTTTAAAAAGACAAGTCTATCCATCTACCTATGATTAGAAAAAATCATGTTGATGATAGCAAATTTAGAGTATAGATTTTTCTAAATGAAGACGTTTCTTATAATCATATTACCCATAAATAAGCATTGTTGTTTTTTTGAAATTCAGATAGTTGATTTTTCTAAGTACTGATGCAGATTTACACAGTCCTATGTTTATAAAATGGGATTGTGCTTTTGAAAATTAATAGAATATTATGGATATTTCTTGGAAGACATTGGCTTTTCTTCTACAAATCGCTTCTGGTCTAGTGTTCCCATGTCACATTTCCATGATTTGTTTAACCAAATAATTAATCAATATAATGCATATCAAGCTCTTAGCATAATGTCTATTTAAAGGACTATGATTATATCAAAATTACTGTTTAAAATTTAATTATTCATTAATGGTGATAAGTAACTTCATTAATTTTCAGGTAAATGAAGGTTACCACTTTAAAAACAAAAGGCTTATTTTAACTGCTTATGAAAATATTCTTTATATAGTATAGTATTCTTCCCTGCCTTAAAAAATATATATATATTCAGCAATAGCTGGGTGCACTCTTTATCTTAGGAGTTGAAATACGATGCAATGAGCTAGATTTTGTAGCATTAACTCAGCCACGTTGCTGCTAAAACTTACCAAGGAAAGAGTGAGATGACTCATTAAAATTACTAACTTAGGAAGACTTTGGGCTGGAGGGCAGAGAATAACCATAACAGTGTCTTCTCTCTAAACCTAATTTTGATCTATTACTCCTCCTTTATCCAACCCTGTCTAGGATAAGGCTCACCTCGGTGCCTACCTCTGGACAGTCTGAAGACACTTAAAAGGAAAAGGATAGAAAGGCATTAGGGGATAATAGTCCAAAGGACCTTTAGTAAACATAAAGGTCCTCCCTATGGCCCCACTGCTCCCTGATTTAATCCTGCAACTGCTGATTCACTGATCCTGGACATTTCAACAGTCAGATCACTTCTGAAGTCCTCAACTTTAAGACTAAGTAGATAGGGGCAAATCCTCAGTTCCAGTACTAGCTGTTAGATGAGCAGCATTGGAACCTGGGTCCTCTGACTTCTTCCTTCAGTGTTTGTCACACAGTATCTGAAACCCAGTATTTCTGGTCCAGGTTCAAGCTTCTCTTCCATCACTTGCTTGCTTATTGTGTTGTTTCAACACTCTCATCCATTAAAAAATGGAGATGATAAGAATGCCTATGTCATGAAGATTCTAAGAACATTAAATAAATTTAGGTTAATAAAGAACTTAGTTATCTGTTCAGCACATAGTGTGTACTCCAGTGATGTTATCTGTGATGCTTACCTGTTCTCTCAGTTCATATTTTTCACTTCTTCTTTATTACATCGTTTTATATTTTATTTCAAAACTATTTTAAGGACACTCATTTTTTAACTTTTACTTTTATTTTGCTTGAAATCTATAGCTTTTCCTTTATGTCTTTATGCTAATATAGGTTTCTTATAAGTCATTCTTTTATTTTCTTACAATAGCTACTTATACTTGATGTAGTATCCTGTCTGGGGGTGGAAAAGGCAAAAATATGAGAGGTAAATACAAATGAAGTCTTCCTTTGAATCTAGCTGTATTTTACACTTGATAGCATCAAAGAGTTTTTCAAAACGCTTTGTAGCAGATTATTTAGTGCACTACTTTCTCCAAGAAATAGAGCGTTCCTATTGTATGAAGTTAATTTTCCTTTAATAGACAATATAGTGGTCACAACAGGGAAACATATTTTCCAAAGATAATTTTATGAAGAGAGTCCCAGAATAAGACCAAAATGTATCTCATGGTGTTTTGTACAAAAGTTTTAAAGAAATATATAATAATCATGAAGATTAGAGTCAACCTTCCCTAGCAATATTAGAAGGATAGAAGACCTTTCTGAGAAAGAATTGAGAGACTGTTATGAATTCCTCACAATCCAAAAGCAACAATAACTCACCATGGCCTGAAAGCTCTAAGTCATTTCAGCAAAAGTGAAATCTCATTCATAATATATAAAAGCATGAGCTACTTCTATTTTTTGTTTCATGCTCAGAAAATGTATTTATTCCCTTTTCTTTTCCTTAGTCAGATATCTTCCATTTTCATGTGTCTTTTTTTTTTCTTGAAAGATACTAGTAACAAGGTGCTATTGGAAGCGCATAGAGCCTTAAACACCAAAAAGTAAATATTTAAGGATAAAGGATAAATTAGTTCTTTAACCTCTACTCCAGCAATACGCAGATCACTTCTTAGTATATAAACTAGTTCATAATAATACTTTCAAGTTTTCCCAGGACAGTTCACATTTCTATCACCACATGCTGGTGTGCTTGCCTAGGTTATATTTCAGATAGAAATACCAGGCTCTGCCATCAGGCATAAATGCTGTGTGTGGCTTTCTCGAGTGTTCTAGGCACAGCATTGCTCAAACTGCTCCAGATGCTATTTTATAAGCTCTAAGTTAGTGCCACTGTACCTAACTTCACACTCTGTCTAACGTGCCCTTGAAGTGCTGCCAACATTTTTTCATGATTAATTCATCATCTTTTGGAAAACACTTTTGTTTCTTGGGCATCAAGGGCTATCCATCAAAATGTATTGCATTGTATTCATTTGTCTTTGCTCTGCACTTCAATTTACGATACTCATTTTTATTGTTATGATGTTCCGCCTTATCTCATGTTCTCTGCATTTCATTGTTGCTCTCTGATCTCTGGCTTCCTTCTGTGGAGTAGCTCACTTCTTAGCACCAAACTGGATATCCCTCATTGGTTTGTCCTAACAGTTTACTCCGCTTCTTCTTTCCTTCATCTTCTTTTCCATAGGGATTCATTGAAAATATTTCTTTTCTTATTCAGGTTTTCCTTTTGATGTACTACTCTTTCAAAATTTCACTGAGTAAATGCTAAAGTTAATCACATTCTTAAATTATTTTGATGTACTGTTTGACACATCTGTTCTTTATAACTAGCTTTTTGTTGTTATTCTTTGAAGTTCCCAACAGGTAGAAATGTATTAATTCTGTGTTTCTTTTATTACTTTTAACAAAGAAATGTCACAGTGCACTGTCTTCTTTGTAACAGTAAACTAAGGAGAGAAGCTTCCATTTTATTCAAGTGCCTAGTAGTTCATAGCATGATGCAGGGCAGTTTACCAAAGATTTCTCTTTTAATCTCCACTGACACCTTGCAAAGTAAGTTTTAGCATCATCTTTCTATGGAAGCTCAGGTTCAGAGAAGGTAAGGAGTTCATGCAAGTTATTCAACTATCAAGTGACTTAAATGAGGATTCAGAGCTAGTTTTATCTGACCCCAGAGCTTGTTCTTTATTCACCATATATCACGCAAATGACTGTGCTCAATTGAGGAAGTCTGTTGTGCTTGGCTGCTGTGTGCCTTTATGAGAGCACGCACCGTTTGTCTCCTGGTTTCTAGCCCAGACAGTGTCTTTCACACAATAGACCTTTAATACATATTTATTGAAATAATGAATAAAGGTGTGGACACTATTGTTTTAACCAATTGTGTGGCATGTTAAAGTCATCTCACCTTGTTTTCTGGTTGATTTTAGGACAGTAAAAATCCCAGATTCGGCTGAGGGACTTGGATTCCAGATCCGAGGGTATGGCCCATCGGTTGTACATGCAGTAGGAAGAGGTGAGAAATCCACCTTGCATGGCAAACAGCTTTTTAGCATGTTTGGATATTGCTTTCTAAACAAAAATATATTCAAAATATGCTCATGTTGTTATGAATTTTCTCAATCCTATTTTTACTTGATTATCTCAATGGTAGTGTGTTCCTAAAACAGTATTTTTTTAAAAAAATCTCTTAAATTGGGGTACCTGGGCAGTGCCTGGATGGCTCAGTCGGTTCAGTGTCTAACTCTTGGTTTTGGCTTAGGTCATGATCTCACTGTTCATGGGTTCAAGACCCATGTCGGGCTCCACACTGGCAGTGTGGCTGCTCGGGATTCTCTCTATCCTTCCCTCTCTGCCCCTTCCCCACTTACTTTATCTCCCTTTCTCTCAAAATAAATAAACTTGAAAACATTGGGATGCCTGGGTGGTTCAGACAGTTAAGCATCCAATTCTTGGTTTTGGCTCAGGTCATGATCTCATGGTTTGCAGGATCAAGCCCCACATCAGTCACAGCACTGAGCATGGAGCCTGCTTGGGATTCCCTCCCTCTCTCTCTGCTCTTCTCCTACTTGCTCTCTCACTCACTCTGTCTCTCAAAATAAATAAATAAACTTAAGAAACTATTAAAAATTATAAGGCATATTTATCATTGTTAAAAACTAGTAAGAGAGTGATGCCTCCCAATCTTACTTTTCTGTGTGTTTCAGTTTAGTGAAAAGGTATAATGATTTTAAGGCTTTTTATTTGTTTTTTTATCTGGTGGCAAATAACTGTATTTTTGTCTGTAATTCAAAGATGTGAGTGTTCAGGGTTAAGAATGATCTGTGTGCTTTAAAACCTGTTGCTATATGATTACTTCAAGTATTTCTAAAAATGAAACATTTCATAAAGCATAAAATTCATACAATAACTTATATTTGTGCTTTATTGTCTTTTTGTTTGATAGGCAAATAAACCATTGATTTCTCTTGTTATCATGTGTATTTCAAATTTTATACTAACACAAGTAAGATTTAAGGGAACAACTATTAGGTCCTACATAGTATATAACTTGCTGCTCTAGCAAGAAATCTCATTATAAGCTTAAGAGGCCATGTATTTCTCTTACCAAGAGACATACGTGCTTTTCGTTACTAAGAAATATAAAATGTAGGGACACCTGGGTGGCTCAGTTGATTAAGCGTCCTGACTCTTGATTTCAGCTCAGGTCATGATCTCATGGTTTGGTGAGTTCGAGCCCCATTTGGAGCTCTGTGCTGACAGTGCAGAGCCTGCTTGGGATTCTCTGTCTCCCTCTCTCTCTGCCCTTCCCCAAGTCACCCTGTGTTCATCTCTCTCAAAATAAGTAAATAATCTTAAAAAAAGAAATATAAAATGTAAAGCATCTTAACCCAAACATAAATCTGGAAAATTTTGAGAGTCATTGCTATCAGAATCAAAATTATCAAGAACAAACTAGCTAGACCTTTATTAGATTATAAAATTGCTTTCATTAGTGTATATATGACAAAAATGAATCTTATTTCAAAAACTTCTCTTTTCACTCAGATTTTTAAACTATATTGACTAATAGACATCTAAAGTCTTTCTAACAACTCATGAATATTATAAAACTGAAATATGGGATACATTTCATACTGAAAGGGGATAGTTGAAACATCAACTATCTTCTTCATTTTCACTAAGCCAAAAAAGCGTAAATCACATTATCGGTACTATAAAATAACTGAAAACCTGCGGGAATCAAGTTGTTCCTCTGCCCTTATTACAGTGTCATTTGAAGAGCAGAGTTCTGTCTTTGGAGTGTAGTTGTAGGGTCAGCCCACATCTAGTTCCTATGCTTTTTGCTTCTGAAGAGTAGAAGTCAGAAAAGCTCATGCACTTTTCCTTTCGGATGTATATTAAATGAAAAGTTATTATTCTGGGATTTCCTTTTGCACTGTAATTTTTCTGTAAGAAAGGAAAACTTTTTTCCCCTTTGTTCTTCTTCAGCCCCTTCCCATGACCACATACTAGAGTATAACAATAACTAAAGTTTTACCTTTGGAACCTAAAATTACAATATGCCAATTTCTTACTCCAATCTCTTATCACCCTGATAGTCTCAGCTGTTTTTTTTTTTTTTTCATTCCTTTGGGACCTCCAGTCTTTGGACCTTTCTTTTCTTCTCCTGGTTAATTATATCCCTTCCTTAGCCAGCCTTATCCCCTGGTAGGTCACTGCATTCTTAACCAGCATCACCAGGGTCCTCTTGTCATTATTCTTCAGATGCACCCATGTCACCTATTTTTAGCCTTAGATAAACTTAACCATCTTTTTTGCTGTTTCTTCTGAGTAATTAGGAAAAAACTATCATGGATGTGGAATTAGTGTTATCCCAGTTCACCATCCTGTCTTTTACTGGGCTTGTCTTACTACTCAGCAATCTTTTCATTTCTCTGATCACCTCCCTTTCTTTCTCCTCATAATTGCCTCCTAGCTGCCAAGATAAACTTCCTTTTTCACCTCACGGACAAATTCAGGATCCTAGGTATGAAGCCCTCAGAGTCCTATACATTTTTCTATACACCCACACCTTTTGTTGGCTATTATCACCATCACCAGCTTTCTCCCACCATAGAGGAAGAGATCTTTTTTTCCTTTTTATGGTTCAGGGTGAAATCTTTATACATGTGTTCTGTATCACATCCCTTCAGATACCTATTCTGGAATGTTTTGCTGTCAGAGATCCCCCTTCTAGAATTTCATCCCTTTCTCTTCGTTGGATTATTATAGTACAGGCAGTGAACATGCTCAATTCTTTCACGTTAAAATAAACAAAGAAACAAAATGATCTTAACTGAGAACAGCAAACACAAAATCTTTCCTTCTTCCTTGTTTTTCCATTTGGATCCTTGCTACTCAAAATGTGATCCACAGCCCTATAGCATTTGCATCACCTGGGATCTGGTTATAAATGCAGAATCTGGGACACCTGGGTGGCTCAGTTGGTTACGTGTCCAACTCTTGATTTCAGCTCAGGTCATGATTTCATGGTTCCTGAGTTCAAGCCCTGCGTCAGGCTCCATGCTGACCGTGTGGAGTCTGCTTGGGATTCTCTCTCCCCCTCTCTCTCTGTCCCACCCTACCCTCCCTCTCTCTGTCAAAACAAAAAAATAAACTTTAAAAAAGAAAAAGAGAAATGCAGAGTCTTAGGACCCATGCAGAACATACTGAGTCAGAATCTACATTTTAACGATATCCTCAAATGATTTGTATGCACTCCCAAGGTTGATAAGCTCAGCCTTAGAATAATGCTCTCATAACTTCTATTTTGTCAGGACCAAATTTCCTGAAATGCTGGTCTGTATTTTCAGTTGTGCTTCTTCACTTCCTATTTTAGTTTTAGCCCATTGGTATAGACATCTCTCCTCATCTTCCACCCATGTCTCCAAAGTCTGTCTTACAGAGTTATCATGGACTTGAATGGAAAGTACAGTAGACATTGATAACCTTTGTATTAATTGAGCTTTTCTGTGGCATTTGTTTAAACTGACTACTCCTGTTTGCTGAAAATGTTCATCTCTTGATTTCTGAGTTGACACTACTCAGATTTTTCTCCTCTGCCAGCTCCCTTCATCTGTCAACCCCTTAACTATTGGCTCCCTCCTTTCTTCTCTGCCTTCTTGTTCTTTCTTAGAAATCTATTGATCCTCTTGCTGGAGATTTTTTAATCTCTATCTCCAGCTTAGATCTCTTTTCTGAGTTCCATTAAGTCTAGATTGATTTGTTTGTTTGTTTATTTATTTATGTTTTAATGTTTATTTATTTTTAAGAGAGAGAGAGAGAGAGACAGAGCACAAGTGGGAGAGGAGCAGAGAGAGGGGAAGACACAGAATCAGAAGCAGGCTCCAGGCTCTGAGCTCTCAGCACAGAGCCTGACACCTGGCTCGAACTCAGGAGTGGTGAGATCATGACCTGAGCGGAAGTCAAATACTTAAACGACCAAGCCACCCAGGCACCTCTAGATTTAATTATTGTTTAAAACTCTCCACCTAAATGCCCCTTTGGCACCTTAAAACTCAGTATTATTTCCAATAATAATAATGAACTTGCTTTGCCTTCTATATTCTCTTTATTTAAATGACTCTGTTTACTCAGCACTGACTCCAAAATCAGAGGAGCGATCCTGGGGGCTGAGCCTCTTCAAAAGCTCCATCATGAGATATCAAATATGTGATCTCATTCTCCCCTTTTGTAACAAATGCTGCTTTAGTTCTAGCCTGGAAAAGTGCAGTAGATGCTTGTTGTGATTTTGATTTTTGACTTAAACTCCAATGATTCGTCCTTGGTTTTGGGGTTATGTCACTTCTCTGCTTAAAATTCTTAAATGCTTTTGCTCATGCATATATAGTAAGGTTGAGGCTCTTAGGTCTTCACATGAAGTATGCAAGCACTTCGCAACCTGGCTCAGCGTGGCTCTCCAGGGTCTTCACCCACACTCCCATTTTAAGCTCACACCAACTGCTCACATGCTCCCAAATGTCCAGGTTTTTTCTCGACTCAGTGCCTTTTTTTTTATGCTATTTTTTCAATGGGGAGTGTCTCTTTTCCCTCCAAGACCTACTTTAATCCAGAAAAAACACTTAGTATTTTTGGGAGTGAATTTTAGTGAGAAAAAAGTATATACTGTCTTCTTGAATATAAATTATGTTCTCTAAAATGTTAAATAATTATGGATTGCCTGGGTGGCTCATTCAGTTGAGCAACCGACTTTGGCTCAGATCATAATCTCACGGTTCATAGGTTTGAGCCCCATGTCAGGCTCTGTGCCTTGATTTTTTTAAGAATAAGAACTTGATATTTTTTAAGAATTTCTTTTAACTATTTGCATTTTAAAAAATGAAAGTGAATATAGAATTGATGAATAATTATATTTTACACTTGAAACTAATATAATGCTGTATGTTAAGTATACTTGAGTTTAAAAAATAAAAAGAAATAAGACTGAAGTTTTTAAAGTATTATAAATTTCAAAAATAACCTTCAATAAATGTTACTAAGAAAAATAAATGAAAGTTAATACTATTTTAATATTTAGAGATTTTTATAGAGTAAAGAAAGGTGAGTAGGGCATACATTTCTGTCTTTTTCATTTTGCCTTTATATTTGTATATGTAGAAAATTAAGACTGATGACACATTTGAAAGGGAAAATAACTGATTAGCACTGTAAAGGTCACTTTAAAAGAGCCCTTCAGGAGTACCTGGGTGGCTCAGTTGATTAAGCCTCCAATTCTTGATTTCAACTCTGGCCATGATATCTCAGTTTCATGAGTCCTAGTGTCCCAGCAGCGCAGAGCCTACTTGGAATCCTCTCTCTCTCCCTCTCTCTCTGCCCTACCCTCTCATGCTGTCTCTGTCTCTCAAATAAATAAATAAACAAAAAATATGAAAAAATAACTAACATATCCCTTCAAACTAATTCTCAGTGAAATGGGAGAATGTTCTGTTAATCACTGTTTGAATGGCTGGTTTAAAAGTAGACAAATTTTGAGAAAGTCTTACTATCAGAACTAGATTTATCAAGAACATACTAGCTATTCTCTATTATATTTTAAAATGGCTTTCCATACTGTATGTGTGATAAAAATGAATCTCATTCCTAAAATTAGTTTTTTGGCCATTTTCTTATTTTTCCTTGAAGGGACTGTGGCTGCAGCAGCTGGTCTTCACCCTGGACAGTGTATTATCAAAGTAAATGGGATCAATGTCAGCAAGGAGACACATGCCAGTGTTATTGCACATGTCACAGCCTGCAGGAAGTATAGGAGACCAGTGAAGGTAAGTTGTCCTTTGGCTTATCTGGGTCTCACTGCAAACTTACCTTGAAAGCCCAGGGGACAGCACAGGATGGTGCCAGAGATGTTTGTGGTTTCTACTTCTAGGTTCACATTTAAGCACAGCATTGTAAATCTCATGATGATTGTTTTATATGCATAATTAATCATGATCAATTATGCTTAAATGATTACATTTTATTGTTACAGATTATCACCTGTTTAAAATGTGCTCTGGGGTATTTTCATTTGCATTATGATATAAATTTTCAGATACCTACCTGTTTATCACATTGAAATCCAAAGGTCTGAATTGTTTTCTTGACCCTTGCTCTTACTCTAGAATATGTAATGGTCATTTTGTGTCTGTGTGGTTTTTTATAGGGTCTGTGATTGCATTTTAGATATATTTATTTAAGTAACTGGATTTAGCTTTTAAAAGAAAATACCAAATGTTCTTGTCATTGCTTAAAATTCTAATCATTATCCTCTGATTAAATTTCAAGTGCCATAGAAAAATAAAATTAGAATCCTAATTTATAAACAAAGCTTATCCCATGAGGTACAAGTGAATATTGGGCTATAAGAGAAAATTCTCTCAAATTAAGTAATCTTCCAGATTTGAGAATATGACTTTATGTCCAAAACAGAAAGAGGAATGCTCATTTTCTCATAGGCCAGGACTGACATCCTGTAAAATACTGAATCTACAAGAAATTGAGCTCGTCAATTTTGCTTATTAATAAAGTCAAACTAGCATAGCAAATTGGAATTCATGCATAGACTCATAGGTTATTCTGGTTGGCAATAGTTTAATAAATATTTATTGAACTATATCATTGAATGAATTTTTTAAAAATACACTTCTGAAATTATCAAACCTCTCCCCATCAATCAGAATTTTAACAAGTAGCCAAATTGATTTGAGTTTCATTTCTCTTCGTTTTCCTTGACTGTCTTCTTAGAAATTGGTTAGTAACATGATTAAGAAAAGCAATAAACAGAAAAATTCACTCAGCGAGTAACATGGTGTATCATATATCTGTTGCCACAAAACAGACTGTCCCAAAACTTAGTGACTTAAAACAGCAAACAAACTGAGGGGGGAAGGGGAAGGGGGAAAGGTAATGGGGGGTGATGGTCTTGGTGGAGGTCACTTGTGGGGAAGAGCACTGGGTGTTATATGGAAACCAACCTGACAATAAACTATAAAGTTTAAAAAATAAAAAAAATAAAAAAAAAATAAAATAAAATAAAATGGATGGGAGAGGAAAAAAAAAAAAAACAGCAGTGATTGATTATTTCTCTGGATTCTGCGGGTTGACTGAGTGTTGGCTCCTGTTGAGGCACTGACATAGCCAAGTTCTGCTTGGAACAGCTGGGCTTGTCACCTCCCCTCCTTCATGGCCTTTCACTCCAGAGCCCCTCCACATGGCCCCCTTTTCCAGTCTAGCAGATGGTCCTTCCTGCATGGTGTCTGGATTTCAGAAGGGGATATTATAAGCGATTAACTCTATTCACGTCATGCTTGGAAAAATCAGATCCCATGACCAAGCCTCAGGTCAGTGTGGGAAGGAGCTACACAAAGGTGTGGATACCAGAGTATGTGGTTTCTTAGGGGCCACAACAGGTTACCAAGATGTATTCAATGATCAAATATTAACTAGCATTTTAATGATGTATAGCAATATAGTAAATAAACATAATTGTGAAGTTAATCCATGCAAAAAATGGATAATGTAAATTATATCACACTTCAGTAGTGCAATTCAATTTATCATCTTACCTAATAAAGGTGTAAACTTTCAAGTAATGCAAACAGCATCTAGTCGATAACCATTTCCTCTCTCTCATTTATCTAGATAAGACTACAACTGCTATTTTAATTAAAAATAGGATGATTAATGGTATGGAAGGATTAAAAAATAGTTACATCACTTGGGAACCCAATGAAATGAAATATGTTCTTCCAATTTTCTTGCTGGTTTGATTCAAAAAAAGCATTAACTCTATTAAAATATATGTGTTAGGAGAGCATTTAAATGGTTTGTATACTGATAGATGACTGATTCTTCAGAAAACTGTCCATCTAACATTTATTTATTTAAAAATGGAATTTAAAATTTATTTTAAGATATACTTGAGGCATTTAAGTAAGACATTTGGGAGATATATCTTATTTACAAACATCTTTGGAAGGGGTACTTGGTTGGCTCAGTCAACTGAGCATCCAACTCTTGATTTTGGCTCAGGTCATGGTCTCACAGTTCATGGGTTCAAGCCTTGATTCAGCCTGCACACTGACAGCATGGAGCCTACCTGGGATTCTCTCTCTCTCTCTCTCTCTCTCTCTCTCTCTGCCCCTCCCGCACTTACTTGCACACACTCTCTCTCAAAATAAATAAATAAACTTAAAAAAATTCAAAAACATCTTTGGAAGATAAAATTTCAAGCCTAAAAAAATTAGTTTGTTAAGCAATATAATTGCCATTGACTTTTTATTAGTCTCTGATGTTGATTTTCTTTCTTTCAAATTTTATTATCTTTAAATAAATTTATTATCTTTAAATAAACTAGAAGAATAAATAAGAATGTCAACTCTCCTAAAGCAGGTTTATGAAATGGATATGCATTTTAAGGTTTCTTTTCCCCTCCTCATTGCAGCAAGACTCCATACAATGGGTTTATAATAGCATTGAGAGTGCTCAAGAGGACCTTCAAAAGTCTAACTCCAAACCTCCAGGCGATGAAGTAGGGGATGCATTTGACTGCAAAGTAGAAGGTGGGTTCCTTTTATTCTCCTTGATAATGGTTTAAAGTGTTGGGATTTGGAACCGATGGCCAAGAAAGAATTCTTGAGATATCTTTGGTGCCAAAAGTTGGTTTTATTAAAGCATGGAGACAGGACCCACTGGCAGAAAGACCTGCATTGGGGCTGTGCAGAGTGAGTGATTATGTACCTTCAGGTTGGGAAGGGGTCAGGGATAGTGTACATCTCTCAGGTATTTTGGAAACAAGGTTTCCAGGACCTTGAGGGGCTAGCTGCTGTTAGAAAAAGGTCATTTATTTACTGTTTAGTAAAAATTCAGTCCTGAGACCCTTCAGATATATATCGGTGGAGCCATAAGCTTGGAGTATGATTGCCAACCTATATCTGGGGGAGGGTAGAGGTAAAAGAGTTTCCAAAAAAATTTTTATATGTTGAAATAGATATACAGGATCCTGCAGGGACAGGCTAAGATTAAGATTCCCTTTGCCCTTAGCAAAGTGTCATCATTGAGGCAGCTGAGCTCCCAGAGGAAGGCCACTCTACCTGTTCCAAGGACTTGTCAATAGGCTGTAGGCAGTAAGGAAATGTAATATTTCATTTGCCTTTGTTCCCCACATCACTCCTCATTTTTTTACAGTAGTATTCTTTTTCAGTGTGCCTGTGCCTTGTCCCAGTTATTGAAAATCTTGTATGTTCAAGCCACTTTCTTAAGTCATTATCTCCAAATAGATGTTATGTGAAATACATAAGTAATACTAGCTGGTCATATCATGTCATAGCTACTACACCTTGTTAGGCACTTTATTAAGTGTTTTACATGGATTATCTCATAAAGTCATCATAAAAGGAACTCTCACGAAAGTGTTACTGTCATCATCCTTATCTTATGGAAGAAGAAATTGAGGCCTATTATTGAGGCCTATTAGGTTAAGGGACTTGCCCAAGCCAGTAAGTGGTAGAATGAGGATTCAAACCCAAGTTAAAATGTGTTTTCTGTTTTGAGTTTAAATGTTGTGTAGACCTTCCTAATCCAATGTGGTTCACAGACCAGCAGTGGCAGCATCACCTGGAGAAATGCTGAATCTGAGCCCCACCCATCTACTGGATCACAATCTCCATTTTGACAAGATCTGATCTGTATGCACACAAAAATTTGAATCCCTAGTTTAGAAAGAAGGTCTATAGTCCTTTGAAAATACATGCTTGATTCAAATAACTTTTACTGTATTCTAACATTAAGGGTACTGAAAAAGCCACACTAATAATGTAAAAACGAGAGAAAGAGATCTTTTGGTAACGACTCCTATCAATTCTCTTCTCTTAGTGAAACAAACCAGATACAGATTGCTGTATTCAGTGGCTTCTTCGCCAAGGGTAAAGGGATGGAGGCAATTAAATTTATGTTTGCATTTGACAAATACCTTGAATTATTGTTTCAACACTTTTTCACAGAAGTCCTTGAATCTGCTCTTAAATTTTCCTGGTATCTTTTCATTTATATTATTGGTAGGTATCTTTGGACAGTTTTATTGTACTATTAGTTTTTTCCAGCCAGCATAGTCACATGGACACACTGAGCATCCGGGTGTGGTCAGCTCGGGGAAAGCTGTGTTCCCTCCACTCCTGGAAGGAACCACTCAGATCATGGGCAGTGTTAGAAATATTTCTACCACACTGGAGCACCAAGATTGTTATGACACAGCAACTTTCTTATTTACTTAAACTAGGACAAATCTCAGGACATTATCTTGATCCCTTTATTCCTCATTTAAAGTTAGTTGTTTTTTGCTCATTGTCATTGGTGCTGCAGAGAAAGCATTGGTAAGATGCTCTGTTAATTGATTTCTAGCTATTCTGGGACTCAATTATTTTAAGATAAACCATTATTCTGCCGTTGTCTCTTTTATGTTTACTGTCTCTACCATCCTAAGACATAACTGTTTTTAGTTAACTAATATTCTATTTTTGCTAATTTAATATTTGTTGTTAGGTTTCTCCATGGTTTATTGCTTGAGATTTTAGGTGTTTTTATACCAGCTGACTGACTGTAGGCCCAAAACCTGTAGGAAGACATTCCAGATGAAAATGGCATAGCAAATAATGACAAATTTTCTCGATGAGCTATCTGCAAAAGATGCTGTTTGGGAAAATTCAGGCATCTTGTCTGTGGAAATAAATGATTAATGCATCTCCTTTCTACCTCTTCAGGATGGCTTTGTGTATATTTTCTGCTCTGAACAAATATTTGTTCAATGTTTGAGGCAGCTTTAGGAACCCTGACTTTAAGTCATGCATACTTTTTATTAAAATAAAAATTATACAATTGTACGTATAATGTTTACATTGGTATAAGTAGGCATACATATGGTTGATAGATCAAAATGGATGTGCAAAGACTAGTCATGTTAGAGTGGTGAGATCTGGATCACTCAAACATATATTTTTAAAGTGCTCTTGTTTTCAGAAATGTTAACAAGAATATCAGATTTAGCCATCCTTTAAAGAAATCTTTCAACATTATTCAGAGAGACTCAAATTATTTAAAGAGACTAACAAAACCCTTCCTGAACTTGCTGAATGAAAACTGTCCTTGTTCCAGAGGTGATTGACAAGTTTAACACCATGGCCATCATCGACGGGAAGAAGGAGCATGTGAGTCTGACGGTGGATAATGTCCACCTGGAATATGGTGTTGTGTATGAGTATGACAGCACAGCCGGGATAAAGTGCAATGTGGTGGAGAAGATGGTCGAGCCCAAAGGTTTCTTCAGCCTCACTGCCAAGGTAGGAGTGATCCTGGGAAAACAAGGGATTTTTTCTAAATAAAGTAACTGAAACCCTCCCCCACCTCCATTTACAAAACATAAACAGCTGTGTATGCTTCCGCTTTCAGCTCATTCAACTTCTTTTCTTTCTTTCCCCCCTTATTCAGTATGCATACAACCTTCCTTTTTTATTGATCTCTTTTGGAGTACAGTGTTAAGTTAGATGGGACTCTTGCCCAGGCGAGTGTTAGTTATTTGGCAAAGGCTTCTCTGCATTCTCTGCTACATCTGTTGATTCAGTATCTTGAATACCTTTCAGATGCTTTTCATGACAGGTGGTGCTTTTTTTTAAATGTAGATAATCCTCTACATTTAAATTTGAAGTCATGAAATGTATTATAAGAAATTTCAAATTCTTCAAGTCTCATTTTTATTTCATATAATTTCACAAAGCTTAGAGATACATTTATGAATAGATCTTCAGACATTTATGTAATTCTTAATTGGGAAGGATATCACCCTTAGTCTTTAGGCTAAAGCAAGATAGGAAGTAAGGGAGTTTTCAACCAAATGGATAAAACATGTGATAAGTGAAAGGTGGCCCTGTGCTTGCTTTTCATGATCCTTTCACTAGGCGAATCAATAAAATTCCTATTGGATGCTCCCGAGGTCTGAGATTCTAGTATTTCATTGACATTTATTTATTTAAATGTTTATATATTTTTGTTGAGAGAGAGAGAGAAGCAGAGAAAGGGTGAGAGAGAATACCAAAGTTATTACAGAGACCGACATGGGGCTCAGTCCCACAAATGTCAGGTCATGACCTGAGCCAAAATCAAGAGTTGGATGCTTAACCAACGGAACCATCCAGGCACCCCTTCATCTGCTTTTATATCATCTTGTGAGGATTTAGGTATTACAAGTGATAAATATGACATATAGCTTCACTACTTTTATTTATTTACATGTCACTTCTTGTTTCATATGTGTGTGTGTAGTTGAGATAGATTTAGTATCAATAGTATATATTTTTAAAAATTTTAGTGGGAGAAAATAGTATAGAAATCCAAATGCACTATTTCAAAAATAATCATTTTATGTTTTTGTTTTATATTCTGAAAGTCAACTTCCAAAACAATTGCATTATTCCAATGACATTGTACCACTATGTATCTTTCAATATAGAATCTGTATTTGCAAAATGCCACCCCTTCCCAAATACATTATATTATCAAGGCAATCTATGTAAGTTTGGACCCACGTTATTGTCATTATTTTATCCATTTTCTAGCTATTTCAAATCTGCAAAGTTACATGGATTATTTTATATATGACAACTGTACAAGCACTGCAAATATTTCTATTTCATACATGAAGAAAAAAAATCAAAGAAATTAAGAAATTGAACCAAGATCACATAGCTAATGATAAATTGAACTATACTTTCTAGAATAGTGATTAAACCAAAAACTCACACTCTGTATTCTGCAAGACAGGGAAGTAGAGCTTCCTGTGAGGAAGCTCAAATAAACATAGCATCTATATATTGTCTGTCTCATACAATATTATGAAAATGTCAGGTAAGGGTGCAATCAACCCTTGCAGTCTTTGAACAGTCATCAATATGGCACATAATTGTCCATTCATTGGAAATTCTTAGTGATCAGTGGTATGTACACACACAAACACACACAAATGCTGTCTTACAATTGATTCAAATGTCCAAAAGGATTTCCTAATTAAATATTTAATATGGTATGGACGCTTTTATCTAATGTGTTTATCAGCTGGAGCTCAGACACTGTACTGACATTGATTTTGTGTTAGCAAGAGAATTTCTTGTCATTTATTCATTTCTCAGCAAACATTTGTTCTCTGCCTTCTCTATTCTGGGCTCCCAGTAGAAAATAAGAATACCATTCTATTAGTTTTCCTTAGTTTTTGTTGTTCTAAGTACCAAATTGAGGGAAAAAAAATGTTCTGAGTAACTGACTAAACTATAGGCTGTGTGTTTCCACATCAAAGCATACTGATTTATCCAGCGGGGGAGTCTTTGAAGTCCACTCACTTCCCCCAGGCAACCTTTTATAGCCAGCAGAAGGAAGGCAAAACATGAGAGGCAAACACACAAGTCCATCACTTCACAGCGAAGAGTTTTACTGAACATAGAAATCCCACCATTTAAAAGAAATGTGCTGGGGAAAGTCACTGTGTGTTCTAGAATTGTGAAAATTGTATTTGGCTAATTTTGAAGGTTTTCTTTTCTTGTTTTGTGTGTGTGCGTGTATTACTACAGATTCTTGAAGCCCTGGCTAAAAGTGATGATCATTTTGTGCAAAACTGCACCAGCCTTAACTCTTTAAATGAAGTGATTCCTACTGACCTTCAGAGTAAATTCAGTGCCATTTGCAGTGAAAAAATTGAGCACATATGTCAGAGAATATCCAGTTATAAAAAGGTAAAAGTTTTGTGTACATATTATACATGTATATATATTTTTTAATTATTTAAATTCCAATTTAATTCACTTCTTGATATCTTCATTATTTATTTGTATACCAGTTTATTGGAATAACATTTATATAAAATTTTATTTTTATTTTTTATTTATATAATATTTCAGAGTTTAGGGTTTTTAAAATGCCTTTACATCCATTAACCTATTTAATCTTTGCAAACCTGAAAGCTAGGTCATTATTCCCCATTTTCCAAAAATAATAAGCAAGGCCTAAAGAATTAAATTACTTGCTAGCCAAAGATAGAGTTGGGTTGTAAATCCAGGCTTTATAATTATGAAGTCAATAATTCTTTTCCTTTTCTCTCAACAGAGGGAAGAGAGCTCTCAATCAGAAAGTACACAGAACATAGTCTGTTTGAAATTGACTGATTTATACATTTATTTGTCATATTTATTGAGCACATTTTATATGCCAAGCACTGTTCTTGGTGCCAGGAATATGGCAGCAAATGAGAGAGCATCTTTCTTCTCAGGGTACTTACATTTGAGTGGAGTAAGCGCAAAGAAGTAAATAAAGCTCAGCAGGAGCCCCAAAGTGAAGAAAGAAAAAAAGGCCAGTGTACCTAGCAGGGGGAGTATGGCCAGTCATAAAGTTGGAGGCTTAGGCAGAGACCAGTAAGAAGAGCTGTGGAAGCCTTTTACCTTTGGGAATTTTGGAAGGAGTTTGGATTTTCTTCTCAAATCAACAATAAGAGGTGGAAGCTTTTAAACAGGGGTGTGACTTCATCTGATTTAGATTTATAAAAGATGGCACTGGCTCCTCTGTAGGAATGGATTGCAAGGAAGAACTGAGGCATAGAGATGAGGAGGAAGCTTTTGGAATAGTCCCAGTGAGTGATGATGATAGTTTGGCCTATGGTGAAGATGGGGAGACAGAGAAATGGATTTGAAGATATAATTTAGAGAGAATTAGTAGAAGTTGATGTCCAAAATATATCCTATATTAAGTTTTTTTTTCTATCTTTGAATAGACTAGCTAATTAAATTGTTTCCCTTAAAATGAGGCTGGTTGTTTAAAATTTGTTACAGCCATCCTAGGAAATATTATTTATCTCAGTGTTTAAGAATGTGAGTTAATTGTGTATGTTTTACACTCCTGATATATAGTAAAAGATAAGCCCATGTATGTCTAGATAGGGCTGTATGAGAATAGGGAAATGCAAGAATGAATACTGGAACATTGGTTACCTCAGGTAGACTGGGGCATGGGGAAGAAGGATCACCACGTTTTTCTTTAGGACTTCCTAAAATGTTTATCTTGTGAAGTTGAATATGGTTACTGTTTTGATTTTTTATATATCTATTCACATAAAGAAATATGATACTCAAGATTACTGCTTAAGGGTCACATCTGTTAATTCTCTTCCCATGATTGTTGAGCTCAGTTTACCTATTTGAGTTCAGGAAAGATTTCATGAACGCTTTGTTGTTGCTGAAGAACAGAAGATTCTCTTTTTATTTCTCCTTTCTGTCAAAAATAGGACAGTGCTTTGAAGTACAATTTAAAAGGTCGAAACAAATGCAAATTAGTATTCACTTTTGAACATATTTTGAAAAGAGAATCATTTTCCTTCAGAAATGGGTCTGTATAAAGTATGATAGGCATTCAGGCCGATTCTAGTTATCAAACTTGTCAGTGTGGGGGGGTCATTTCTCTCTCTTTTTTAAAATTTTCTTCCTACTTCTTCCCATTCATACAAAAAACAAAAGCAGTAGAAATAGCTTAAAGAAATATACATGAAGAAAGTAAACTCTATGAGTAAAAACAAAACATTAGGATAAGGGTATTTAGGTAGGGTAGTGATTCAGCTGCTGTAAGAAGGACCAAGATAACATGGGCTTAAAATTGAAAGTTTATTTTTCACTCACATGTAAGTTCAATGGGATGGGAGTCCAGTGGGACTGGATTGACAATCTTCTAGGGCTCCTTCTATAGTTTTGCTGTCTCCCCTAAGATATTGCCCTCTTCCACAAGGTCAAAGTTGGCTCACCAGCACCATGTCTAAGTTATAGCCCATCAGAAGAGAAAAGAAGTCGAGAGCAAGGAGTTTCCTGTTGAGGACATGACCTGGAAGTTGTACAGTCACTCCTGTTCACATCCAATTAGTCATTTAGTGAAAGCAGGCTGAGAAATAGTGGGCATCCATGTGCCCAACTAAAACTCAGAGAATCTTCTTAATAAAAGGAAGAAAGAGAGAATGAACACTGGCAGAAAATTAGCAGATACATTTATAGGTAGTTTCAATAGGTGGTATAGACCACCTAGGAAAAAGGGTGATAAGGTCAGCAAGTGCTAAGATTCTAGTTAGTTGCTAAAGTGGAATATTATATTTGACCTGCAGTTTCCTGATAACCAAAATAAAAAAAAAAGAAATAGTCTATCACATATTTATCAGCATCCCTGTAATTTATACATGTTTCTTAAAAGAAGCAAAGCTTTTCTTAGACTAAATTCTAAAAGAACTTACTTTCACATTGAAATTACTCTCACACTGAATTTCAAAGAGGCGACACCAGGAAATGTCAGGGCAGTGTCTGTAAACATATCCCTGAAAAAGAGGCAGCAGTTTGTTTTATGTGGCAGATATTTTAAATACACTCTTTAATGAAAGCCAACGGCATGGGTCAAAAACTCAACTTCACAGAAGCAAATTTATTACAGGTTGGGGTGGGAAGAATAGGTAAACATTTACTAAATGCGTGCCTGTTATGTAGGCAATAATTGCTTAAGGATGGCTGCCCTCCCACACCTAAAATCTATATGGAAGGAAGGTCAAAATACATGAAGTAAGTAATAATAATACTGACTCCTTAACCTATTAGGAGGTGTGATGACACTGGTTGAATGTGTTGGCACCCCATACCCTCCTCTCTTTGTGCTCCCTGGAGTTGTGCAACACACAGCAGTTTATAGCAATCTGCTACAGTATCAGGCATTGCATAGATATTTTACGGTTTGCATATGTTGTATAATTTTATCTACACAGTGACTTGAGACACATTATCTATTTCATTGATAAAGTGGCTGAGGCTCAGTGTGGTCAAGTAACTTGCCCAAAGGCATGCAACTGAACACAGCGGTGGAACTTGAACCTTGCTCCCTTTTATTATAAATCTGTTTTTTGTTTGTATACCTGCATTTGACACTGTGCTACATGGCATACATATCATTCAAATTCCACTGCTAAATGTCACTACCCAGCTAAACAGAATGGGTCTGATTATAAGGGCAGTAGCATTTCAGTAAAGGAGAAATCTTTGTGGATTGAATAGTCAGCAAATTGGAAAGGTTTGTCAGAGTGGAGAGGAGTAGAGATGGCACTCAAGTAAAGAGAGATACTGTAAGTGAAGGCAAAGATGTAGAAAGGAGACTGATTTTATTGATGAAGAATTGGCATGTTGCCTGGACTAGAAAGGAGGGTTTGAGTTCGATGCCATTAAAAGGAAAACTCACAAAATCTGATTTTTCCAGTGATATCTTAGAGTGGCATAATAATCAGATTTGTTTGTAAGAGTGGTGACTTGGTCTCATGTAGAATCATTGGGGATGGAGAGAAAAGGATCAATCCAAGCAATACATAGGAGGTAATACATATACGGCTCTATGATGGCTTGGTTATGGTGGATGAAGAAGGTGTTATACCTTGTTTTTAAGCAAAAATATGGAGAGTGTTATGCTTGGGGTAGGATTAGAAGCAGAAGGGACAGGTTTTTTTCCCAAAATATTGGGGATTCTCAAAAACATGATCCTGCCGAGTAAAAAGTTTCTTCCATTTTCTCAGAAGTAACTGAAAGCCCAGAAAGCTTTTAAAGCAGAGATGGCCAGGCTAATGGGTGGTGATTTTAGATGATAAAAATAATATCACTGAATTGTGGGAAGCTCTTGTATGTACATTATTGTTGTTTGAGCCTCGAAACAGCTATACGTACTGAATACTCCTACCATCTGCTTCTTTCTCCAGGAGATTAAGAATTTGCTTAAGGTCACTTAGCTGGCAAGTAGCAGACTAGGTATCCATCCTATGGAATGCTGTCTCATTTATTTTTATTTTTAATTTTAGAAATAGAAAGTTATAATTAACTAGAACTTAAACACCTTCAAAGGTATCCTTTTCAGCATCCCTTATTGACCACAAACACAGAATAATTGACTCTCTGTCTCACTAGATAGAGAAACAAGGTTAGCATGAAAATATTTCAAGGATATTTTTAATTTGAACAAAATTTAGATACTTAAGACAATAATAGCCTTTTTAGGTTATGTAAGGTTAGTTCCATTTATGTATCAAACGCATGTCAACAGAAACTATAGCATTTATGAATATATATTTTTAATTTTCATGTATTTACTTTTAAACTATTTTCAGTAGCATATTTTCCTTTCAAATGAAGGCTTCAAACATCCTTCTCTTTTTGTAAAATAAAATGTATCCATAGAAACAAAAATCTCAAAGAGGCTGACTTCCCTTTATTTCGACTCTAAAAGTTTTAGGTTTTAAAAATAGAAAGAAGTTGATTTCTGCAGTTTCTATTGCCAGGATGCCCCCATCATAATTGATTTTCTGGCCAGCTGTACAGGCCACAGATGTTTTTTAGCACATGTATGAGAGAAGTTTCAGACCTTACTGGAGACCTGAGTGAATCCTAAGCAGGCATTTAATCTCCTTGGGGCAGGATGTGTGGGTGATCCAGACATAAAACTATGCACTGTTTGGGGAAACATTCTTATCCTAAATTGTCCTTGGAACCCTTTTTACTTCTAGATTAATTCTCTATTGTAGAGTAATTCCATAATTGGGCTTATTTTGTGTATTAGGGATGTTCCTCCATATAAATATTTAATGAGCTTTCAAGAGATAGTTCCTGTTTACACAAAAATATTGGCATGTAGGAATCCAAAGTCCTACTTTAAATATTCCAAACGCCTTTAGTTATTAATATCACAAAATCTTCAAACTGATTGATATATGGGTCTGGGAAATTTGTGGTAAAATTTTCCCCATGTCCCCTTCCTCTGATACAGAATTTTTATAAATCAATATAAAACCAATTGAGTTTTACACTTAAATTGAAATGGGAGGTTATCTGCGAAATAGTAGCCTACCTTTATATGTTTTTTTTTTTACTTTTTGTCAAGTGACTCTAATTGGATTAAAATCCCCAATGTATTGTCATGTATTGTCATGGTTAATAATTCATGAATTAATTACCAGAGCCTTAGAAACCTGAAGTTCCGTTTCCAAGAATTATTTATTCTCATCAATATACAAATACACTTTAATATCATCTAGATTTTAAAAATCAATATTTCCCTTGACCCCCATCCTTTTCTCTACCTACTTTGTCATTTCTTGAACTCTATCCTGCAAAGAACTACCTATACTTGCTCTATATACCTGTTGTCTCACTCACTTGTCATTCTCAACATACTCAAGATGGGCTCAAGTCCCTTCCATGTAACTAAAATGGCTCTTTTTTTTTTTTTTTTGGAAAGAGTGTGCAAGTGGGAGGGGGCAGAGAGAGAGAGAGAGAGAGAGAGAGAGAGAGAGAGAGAGAGAATTCCAAGTAGGCTCCACGCCCAGTATGAAGCCTGGCACAGGGCTTGATTCCACGATCCTGGGATCATGACCTGAGCTGAAATCAAGAGTCAGACACTCAACCTATTGAGCCACCCAGGTGCCCCTGAAATGGCTCTTTTTAAGGTCATTGATGACCTATATTTTGCCAAAATATGCAGTTGACCATGTATCTCTTTAGCAGTTTTCTGTCTATGCCTGATTTTGTCTTTTCTGGGTGGCTCAGTCACAATGAGTGTCTTCTACTTGTTCATCCTTTTTACTCTGATCTCTTGGGGCTGCAGAACATAGGATTTGGTCCCCCACTCTCTCTCTCCACTCTCTGTCCCCTGGTGATCACATTCGATCTCCTCACCATCTGACCTCTCCATTTTGGTCTAACAGATACCTCAGGCTTCACATGTCCAGAATAAACTCCTGATCCTGCCCCTCCAGTTTATCATATTTGCTGTTTTCTCTACCTCAGAATGAGACCCATCCTCTGCATTGCTCAGTCTTAAAACCTCACATACATTCTTTACTCCTCCTTCTCACATACCATTCTCTTGGCTCTACCTTCACAACATGCAACCTTTTCTCACTGCTTGGATTACAGACAGCCTAGAGTAAGCCAACGTCAACTCTCCCACGAGTGGTCTTCCTGCTTCCACCCTTGTCCTTGTTCTGAGGGGCTGTGAATCTCAATCACAATAAGAAAGTCCTTCCAAAGTCCTCTGAGCTCCTGTATGAGCTGTGCCCTCCTTCTACCCATGATCTCCCTATTACTGTCTGTCTCCTTTCCCTTCCCCTTTCACTCTCTGCTCTGACCACATCGATCTTCCTGAGGTACATCGAACACACCATCGTTGGGGCTTCTATGTCGGATGTTCACCCTGCCGGGAAGCCTTTTCTTCCTATACCCACATTCCTAGCTCTCCCTTCCTTCAAGACTTTGCTTAAATGCCAGGCCTGCACTGACCACCCGGATTACAATTGGCAGTGCGTTCTTCACCTCACCTTTGAAACTTCCAACCTTCTTTCCTGGTCCGTTTTGCTTTCAGCTGCATTTATCATCTTCTAGCATGGTGTAATTGACTTGTTATGTTTATTGTTGGCCTCTCCCTTCACCAGAACAGAAGGCAGAAATCTGTTTCCTTCACTGATAGTTCCCAAAGCACCTCGAATGGAGCCTGGTTTAGAAAGACCTCAATGTGTAATTGTTGGATGGATGAAAAAAGGTGGGAAGAAGTGGGCTACTCTATCCATGAAAGGTCTAAAATGCCATTCATCCCAGTTCACTTTCCCCTATACCCTGTACATTTCTATATTGCAAAATTGCCATTTTTATTTATGGAAAAGAGCTCTTTTTTTTTGTCTTTCCTTGTGAGTGTCTCCAAAGCAGCTTAACGAGTTCAGTATTCTTTTTGATGTTTCTAAACAAGATGCTGCTTCATGTTGGCAGGGCCACTTACCACGGGGCGACCTGACTAGAGCACACTCCTATGCATGTTCTACAGTCACAGGAACTGTGTCTTCCTCACTTCAAGTTTGCGTTACATGAAGGTGTCAAAATTAAATCTTAGAGCATGCCCCCTAGGAGTACAGTTTTGATCTTCAAAATGTATTTAGCACATTTCTAGGACCTATGACTGTGGGGTTCCTCCTGCACCTCCCCCTTTCTAGGGACTCCCTCAGATGGAAGATAGCACTGCTTTCATAAGCCTTTGTTCTCTGAGAGAGGCCTTAAGCAAAGAAGTTTCTTCTCTGACACTCTTTGAAAGTGTTGCAGCCATTTGGGCATGGTTACACACCTCTCCTGAGTGTATGGGGAGAGGGAACAGACTGTCCATAGGCATTTGTACTGCAGTGCATGTTGGAAAGCTACAGGAATCTGGTCTCACTGGAAACGCAGCCTTCCCCCTTGTCTATCTGATCACTCTAGTAACACCATAGCCCATCACTCTGTTCACTTCCTTCCTAGCACTTGCCAAATTTCTAACTGTCCTGGCTGTCATATTTATTATATAATTGTTATAGATGCATCTAGTCGTACTTATATTTATACATGTACATTACATATACTTGTAATAATATAATGGTTACATATAAGAATATTATATTGTTTTCACCTGTGTCTCCTACTAGACCATGAACTCCATGAGGGCAAAGGCTGTGTCTCCAACATTTACTGCGAGTCTGGAAGAGACGCTTCCCTTTATATTTTTCAATAAGTAGGTAAAAGGTTAAAATGAAAGAAGGCAGAAGCAGCATACCTATTATGGTCGATGCTGTGTCATGATAAAATTGATTTCTATGCCTCTGTGTGTGCCACAGGGCCTCATCTGAGATTTTTGTCCCACAACTACAATGGAAAAGACCTCCGACTGCAAGTTTGTATCTGGCCTTAAATTTGAGGTCTTTCCCAGATAAATCTTCAGGTCACAGTTTCTTTTTTAGTAAAGTGAGGGAATAGAACAGTAATTCCCTAAATTACTTCCACTCTTTTAGTTGTTAGGATATTTTCACTATACGTTATTATCAAATTTTCTACTAATTTTGTTGACAGTTTTCTGCATTTCAATCCACTTCCATTTTAATTGCTACTGTGTGCTTGTACTTGGCTGAGCTACATAGCTTTAGATGTGTGATTTGAAAGCATGGTTAAATATGTAGATAAAATAGTTTATATTCTTATGGTGAGCTTGTAAGTTGTGATTTTTGATATCACATCTTTATTTTTAAATTTAACCTAGAAAAGTCCTACAGTAACCAGTGTTAGTCTTAATTTTTAATCTTTCAGTGCCCAAATTACTACTCTACGAGAATAAATAAATAGGATCTGCTTATTGTTTTCAAGCAAGAGAGCACAGAGATTATTTTATCCATATTCTTTATTTTACTAAGAATGGTAAAAAGACAATGACTTGCCCACCATCACATCAGTTATAAATAACCTAAACATAACTACAACATACATAGACGGTGGCTCTTGGTCCTTTGACTTTGAAAGTATAATCCAGTTCAACTCCATGAGACACCTATGCAGTTCAACTCCATGAGGTGCACAAGACAGATGTAGGTATTACCCTTATGGAATTTACCACCCACCAAGATAGAGATAACAGAATTATTGATAATTGTAAGGAAAGTTACAATGTGCAATACCCTAGTACATAGCCAAGGAAGTTGGACTTAGATGAAGGCTCATGGTAGGCCTGCTGATGATTTCATAGAACTTGAAGACGCATAGAAGTAAGTCTGGCAGTGAAGGAAGAAGAACACTCTCGGCACACCGAACAGTCTGTACAAAGACCTAGAATGAGTAGATGGTATGTAAGAAGGCCTGAGTGAAGGCAAGAAGGAGTCCAGGGAGCAAGGGGAGGAGAACTTCAAATAATAACCTAGGTGCAGATCAGTCTTTGGATGGCCATATAGACCATGGTAAGGATTAGACGGATTTGGATTACAAGGTTTGAAGTTGTGGAGTGGCTGTTCTTGGAAGTCATGCAGATCCCTTGAGTGTCACTTTATTTTCAATGGCATAAAAGCAGAGTCAATTTTCAGGACAATCCTAACCCAGATGCTCAGCAGTGCTTAGCAGGAGATACGTTGTTTCTGCCTCTTGTCCCGCCCTTCTGGGTCAACACCACCACACCTTGCCTCACCACACCTGTTCTGAGACCCAGGTTTGGACTGGCTTTCTGACAATGTTTGGAATAATCCACTCTTCCCCTGACAGCTATCCTCTTCTGCCGCTTTGCCTCGCTTTAAATATTGTGTTCCTATCTCCGTATCCTTGGATTCCAATGATTTCTCTGTCAGATTCTCAGCTGCTAGCAGCCTGTGGATATGAGTTCTAGTAAGTGGGATTGGTCTCTTAAAATTGATTTCTTTTAGGGGCACCTGAGTGGATCAGTCGGTTGAGCATCTGACTCTCAGTTTCAGCTCAGGTCTTGCTCTCACGATTTCATGAGTTCGAGCTCCATGTTGGGCTCTATGCTGATTGTGCAGAGCCTGCTTGGGAATCTCTCTCCTTCTCTTTCTGCCCCTCCCCAGCTCACACTGTCTCTATCTCTCTTTAAATTAAAAAAAAAAAAAAACTTTAAAAATAAAAAAAAAATTCTTAGCATCTATCTTGTAATCAGAGTTTCCAAAGAGCCTATACATTTGCTGCAAATACTGCTTTGCTTTATTATGAATGTGTGGGTTTTTAAAAAATGACTTAGTTTCCAAAAACTTAAAACTTGTTTCACTTATTCCACTCGACATGATTTAATTTTTTGATATTTGTTATGGATGATGGAAGTGAAGTGTTTGAGGTGTCGCTATGCGTTTAACTGCTTTTTATTTCTTCTTTAATTTACAGTTTTCACGGGTACTGAAGAATAGAGCCTGGCCCACCTTTAAACAGGCCAAATCTAAAATCTCTCCATTACACAGCAGTGATTTCTGCCCTACCAACTGCCATGTCAACATAATGGAAGTTTCCTATCCCAAAACATCAACCTCCCTGGGGAGTGCATTTGGTGTTCAGCTGGATAGTAGAAAGCATAATTCTCTTGATAAAGAAAATAAATGTGAGCAAGGTATGTTAGCTTTTGAAACTTTCTTAAATCATGAAAAGTACTTTAGGCAATTATAACTATTCCAGCATCCCTGAAATAGGATAGTCCTCTGTGTGTAAACAAGTCTGAATTTTATAAAGACAGGATTCCTCTCTATTTTCATTTGGATAATTATACATAAGCATTTATCGAATGAAAATGGAGTTATGTGTTTTTATCATTTTTTCTCTAAGAAGAGTGGTTGTTCTTGCCTTCCTCACATGTATGAGAGACACAGCTTATCCTGCTGTGAAAACCACAAGTCTGACATGGCCCTGTAACTAGGAGAAAAATACTGCAGGAGCTGTTCAGCCCAGTGCCACTCCACACCATCACGGTAGGGTATGAGATCGAATCATACCCACTGGGAGTTTAATCACAACTCCCAGAAGCTTTACTTCCTGATGAAGTTCAGCATTGGATTGGCATTTTATTTTATGGAAGCTTGGGTGTCTAGAATGAATTGCACTGGATCGTTACTGAAGTCAAAGGTCATAAATATTATTCTGGAATGATTTTAACTCCTCAGGGAAACTGAGCCCTATGGTGTACATTCAGCACACAATCACAACCATGGCGGCCCCTTCAGGTCTGTCTCTGGGACAGCAGGATGGGCATGGGCTCCGGTATTTGTTAAAAGAGGAAGACCTAGAAACTCAAGATATTTATCAGAAACTGTTGGGCAAACTTCAGACTGCACTGAAAGAGGTGGAGATGTGTGTTTGTCAAATCGATGAGTAAGTATTTTATTTACTGTACTTTCAAATGTGCCTTATAAAATAGCTATAGAAAATGTGACTTTTCTGAACATCCATCATTCTCTTTTATTTATAGAAATATAGGATTGTGTGTGTGTGTGTGTGTGTGTGTGTAAATCACATAGATCCTCTTTATTCCAATACCTTAAAAATGATATAACATGATAAATATATAGATATACATTTTAAGGATGCATTTAATACCAGAGAAGAGAGAAGCAAAATTCTGTCTTCTACAAAACACTAAATAAGTCTCAATGTGAAAACAGTAAATTGAAAATTATGATTGAAAGAGTAGCAACTGGGTATAGGGATCTCCTTGTATACTTTATAGAGCAGAACACAGTGTTTGATATATATGCACTCAATAAATGTGCATGGAAAATATAAAATATAACATCCTTAACATGCTTCTTAAATGAGTAAATGCAAAATTATGTATCCATAGGACCAATGACCAGCACCCCTTTTTTCCTTTTGATTAAATTAATGGTTTACTAATCAATAACTCAAATAGCTCTGCTGGTCATTTGGAAATTTTTACCAAGAACAGAGAAACAGAGGAAGTTAATTAAAACTTTTCCAGGGGTCTTGGGTGGCTCAATCAGTTAAGTGTCCGACTTCAGCTCAGGTCATGATCTTGCGGTTCGTGAGTTTGAGCCTGTGTCAGACTCTGTGCGGACAGCTGAGAGCCTAGAGCCTGCTTCAGATTCTATGTCTCCCTCTCTCGTTGCCCCTCCCCTGCTCACGCTCTGTCTCTCTCTCTCAAAAAATAAACCAACATTAAAAATTTTTTAAAAAAATAAAAGCTTTTCCAAAGAGGTCCACTCCAATTCTTAATTTTAAAATTTGATGGTTGAAAACAAATAAAAAATAAAAAAATAAAATTTGATGGCTGGACAATTGCCTCCGCTCTGTGAGATGATTTGCCACATCATGGTGTGTGATAGTGCTTCACAGCTAGTCAAGACAACTCTGTATAGTCAAAACAACATGGGCTTTGTGATAGCTTGGTTTGTCATGTATTAAACAGAATGAAGAATAATAACACATTACAAGTGTGATGAAAATTATAAAAATTAATACAAAAAATCATCAGCGCAGTGTCTAACATCATACCTGCTCGCCTTGAAGGAGTTGAAATTGCTGAGTGTATCTGAAGTTGGTAGAATCTGAAAATGCTATAGACACCATCAGCCTCTTCTTATTGTGCTCATTTTATAAAGTTACAGATTTAGATTGCTATTGGGTGTGTATTGTTTAAGCCCCACACACATTACCCTATGCTCCCTTGGATAATTCAGTTGTGACATAAAATATTTAGAACTTACTCTAAGCCATTTTTTGTAATTGGACATTATACTAATACAATCTTAATTGACATGATCTCTTATTTTATTTATATTTGAAATTTAGAGATCAAGATTTCCATATGAGATACATCATATTTCTTTTTTTATTATTATTTTTTAATTTACATCCAAGTTAGCATATAGTGCAACAAGTGATTTTAGGAGTAGATTTCTTAATGCCCCTCACCCATTTAGCCCATCTCCCCCAACAACCCCTCCAGTAACCCTCTGTTTGTCTCCATATTTAAGAGTCTCTTATGTTTTTGTCCCCCTCTCTGTTTTTATATTATTTTTGTTTCCCTTCCCTTATGTTCATCTGTTTTGTGTCTTAAAGTCTGAGATGCATCATGTTTCTAAGGTTATCCTTAGATAGTTACTCTTTACTATGCTACTTTGTTCTGACATTTTTATGAGTTAATTTAGACTGGAAATTCTCCTTCCTTGTGTCTAATACACTAGTTTTAAAGAACTGCTATAACGTCGGTGTATTATATTGTGACTGCCCCATTTACAGATGAATTAAGTGGTTTGGAGTTGTGAAGAGATGGGTGGTGATTTTCAGATAATGGTACAATACTTCGGATTATGTGAGAATCACTTACGTGACACATAAGTTAATATCTTAGGGCATTATATTTTGTTCTATTTGATAAATGGAGTTTTATTATAGGATATGTTGTATTTTAAAAACCAGTTTTTCCCCCTGAAGTATTTAGGAAATGCACAGAGTAACAGTCTTTGTTAGTAAGGCAGTAGTGGCACTGAATCATGTATCCTGGCTCTCAGAGGGATTTTAGGAGAATATCTAGACCAATCCCACACCGCCAGGTAGGCCCAGAGTGATTATTACTGCTTTTCACATGAGTCCTTCACCATGGGCAGACACTACCTTGGAGCCCAGGCCTCTAATGCATTGACTACTCAGCACTTCCTGGTAGTTGTCCAGACTTCATCTGTCTTCGTGAATTTACTAATTTTTTTTTTAATTTAGCTAATGTTAGATACATTTTTAAGAAAGTGGTTAGAGCCAAAGGGCTCCCTTTACTTGGCTTAAAATGCTTTATATTTAAAGCACTCGTTGAAGAAAGAAGTTAGGCTATTTTTATTAACCAAAACTACTTAAAATAATTACCTATTTTTACATAAGATGTTTCCCACTCTGTTATTCTACAAGCTTTTACTTTACTGTGCATGTGTATTAGGAAAATGACATGAAATGAATAAGTGATTTGAGAAACTTCCTTGGTCTTCTCTATGTGCACCATATAATTTAATTCTAAATATAAATATGTTCCACATAATTCAGTGTGCAACATAATCGCTTTAAAACAGAGCAGTTGTCCAACTGCCTGGAGTCCCTGTTGCCCCATTCAGAGATACTGCAGTGCAGTTGAGCTTGACAAATTATTTGAAAAGCTAGTTACCAAACAATTTTCTCACCATGTAGTAATTACTCTTGGTGAGACAGAGATGCCTCTGCAGAGTGCAGAAACAGATCTCCAATACTTTGCCAAGTTTTAAGAGGAACTGCCTCACAGCATCTCATTGCTGGCCTTTCTGGAAATCATTCATTCCTGTAAAAGGGGCTGGTACTGAGCTTGTCTGCTTACCCTGCCACGTGGGAACCTTCTCCTAGAAATAAAATTTCCTCCAACGCATAGACATCCCACTCAATGCTTCTCCTAGAGTCAGATCCAAAGATGGGACTAGAGACACATTTGTTGTCTATAAACATGAAATAAGGTGATGTTATGAACTTACTCAAAATTCTGTGTCTCATTGGAGCTAAATACTTTTGCCCTTGCATGGGCTATTTTCTAATTGATGACACTTAGGTACGAGACCTAAGTAACGGATAATCTGTGGATAATACAAAACCATCGGTGGGACTTTAAAATACAGGGTTTGTGTATTCTGTAAGGGAGGGAATGAATAAAGAGTCCTGGCGGCTAGTGAAGATGGGAAAGCTCAGAACAGACTGCATTTTGCAGGTGTAGATGCCCCAGACTGAATGATCAACAAACAACATTGTGGGACCCTTAGTGAGCTGAGCTAACAGGTAGGCATGGTAGGGCCGACAGTGGAATTATCTTTGAGGTTTTCCCAAGCATTGTGCTGTTAAATGTATGAAAAGAGGGCACAGCTTCATGAGCTCTAACGTGTATTGTAGGGGCTTATGTGCTAGGCACAGTTGTATTAGTATACGCACTGTTTGATTTTATTCTCACGGTCCCTCTGTGATGTGGGTTATGAAGCACGGGGACATATCACATTAAATCTCTAACTTCAAGATGTTTCCAAAACTGAATTCTAGATTTCTTTACACTAAACCTACTCTGACTCATTCTTCCCTCTTCTCAGTCAGGTATTCTCCATGTCTACAGTTCTGCAAGCCAGAATCTGGGTATTACCTTTAATTCTGATCTTTCCTTCTCCTTCACCTGGAGTACCTTGTCAAGCTCAGTCAGTCATACCTCAGAATGTATCTGCTCCATCACCTTAGACTGGGTCACCATTGTCTCCTCACTAGTATCCACTGTAGGAGCTATGTCCTCCCTCATGCATTCTACGTTCAGCAGATGCCAGAAGAATCTGTAAAGGTAAATCATGCCAGTTCCTTGCCTAAAACCATTTAATGGCATTGCAATGCCATTAAAATAGTATCCACTACATCGCAGTGACCTGCGTAGCCCTCCACAGCCTGCCCATCAGCCTCTCCAAACCCATTTCTCTGAACTCCATCTGCCCTAGCCTTTTTCTGATCCTGCAGCGTGACAAACCTCTGCCTGGTTAGTGCTGCTCCTAGGTCTGCAGCTAGCCCTCTAGGTGCCCAGGTGTCAGGCTAAGGGCTGCTCTGTAGAGGGGCTGTGCCTACTTCCCCAGGATGAAGCAGATACTCCTATATCCCAGTCACATATGTCATTCTTCCAGATACCCACCTTTCTACACAACTGTTTTTTGTTTTTGTTGTTTTATGTTAACAAAACTCTAAAGCCTCACAGACTTAAAGCAAGACGGTTTCTCTCTTGCTCAGTCCCCATGCCCATCTGGGTCACAGGATTTCTGCTCCATATTGACCTCACTCAGAGTTCAGGCTGACAGAGCCCCCATCAGTAGGGGTGGCTCTGATTGTCACACCAGCAAAAGGGAGTGAGGCAGGCTGCACACTGGCTTTAAGACTTGCACCTAAAAGGGACTCATGTCACCTCCACTTACACCATATTGGTGAAAACAAGTTACATGGTCATTCTTACCCTCATAGGGTAGGGGAGGACACCCAGTTATGTGCCCAGGAGGAGTGGGATGTGGTGGTGAGCACTAATGACCCCCTCCCTCCCTCCAGCGTGTATAAATGATATACAGGGAGGGGATGTTCTTCCTAATTTGCAAAGTATATGTATATAACAGTGTGCCTCACTCACTCCATCTCTAAAATGAGGATCATCATCATCATCATAGTAATATCTACTTCAATTTTTTTTAATGTTTATTTATTTTTGAGAGAGAGAGAGAGACAGAGAGACAGAGCATGAGCAGGGGAGGGGCAGAGAGAGAGGGAGACAGAATCCGTAGCAGGCTCCAGCTCTGGGCTGTCAGCACAGAACCTGATAAGGAGTTCGAACCCACGAACTGCGAGGTCATAACCTGAGCCAAAGTCGGACGCTTAACCGACTGAGCCACCCAGGTGACCCAGTAATACCTACTTCATAAGGGAGTTTTAGGATTGGATGAATGAATACCTATTAAGTATTTAGCATAGTGACTGGCATAAGAGCTCAACAAATGTTAGGTCTTATGAAAATGATAAAGATGATGATATTTAAGTCTCAGTTTAATAGAAAAACACACAGTGGATGCAAGATACTAAATACAAAAGTCTTTATTCATCAAGAGTGTGAGAAGGAGATTGGCCTACTCAAGACTTTAATTAAGAATTAATGGACCTGTAGTAGGTAGCTTAATGAGCAAAAGCAAAAGAAAACTATTTCCATATGCACAAATATTAAAGCTTTATGCATTATTATTTTAAGAATCTAGAAATTTTATGCAAAGACATGGTATTAGAAACACTGATTTTCTATCATTTGTTTGTTAGCCTGGCAGTTGTTCCCACAGGGTCAGGGCAAGCATCATTGCAGCTGTTTAAAATGAAAAACAAATATGTGGATATAATTCATATGACTTTGAAAAAAACTGAGTATGCTTAGCCCCATGACTTCTAATTTAAAAGATACATAAAGCACAGAGTACTCCTTGCAGAATGAGAACTCCTGCATCTCCTTCCTCTTTAGTATTCAGAGTTCATCTGTCTGTGCAGTATAGGGTTTGGGTAATTGGAATTAATCTAATGTTTTAAGCTTTTGGGTAGAAGGAGTGAATAAATACACATCTGTCTTCCAAGACATAAAAGTATCTTTTCAAATAAGAAAACTCTGTTTAAAATAATTTATAGCTTCACGGGGCCTGGAGCATTGTAACCCAGCCCCCTGATTTTCACTGGTGTCTAAAAACTATAAGGTGCCAAAATATTATTCAAATGTCATATCCCAGTGAGACCTTCCCTGACTACACTATTTAAAGTTTCAGCTCCAGCTTCTTTCCCTTCTTTATTTTCCTTCTTAACATTTGTCACCATGCGATACACTATATAGTTTACTTGTTTATGGTCTGTTTCTTCCCAGTGGAACCTGAGCTCAAGGAGGACAGGGGATTTTGTTTTTTAAACTGCTGTATGCGCAGCATCAATAGCAATGCATGGTACAGAAGATGTGTCTAAGTAATTAGCAAATTCTCTTAACAAATATTTGCTCAGTGCATGGCACTGTGGGTTATCCATGAAAGGTATAAGACATTCTCATAGTTTTGAAATAAAACAATCATGAGCTTGCTATGGAAAGATGAGCGTGAAGATGTGTATATTTGTGCTTTGCTTTGGAAAGATGAGCGTGAAGATGTGTACATTTGTGCTTTGCTATGGAAGATGAGCGTGAAGATGTGTACATTTGTGCTTTGATTAGAATAGATTGCCATCATTGGTGAGAAGATAATTGTTGCCTGGAGAAGCCATGCAGGACCCCTTTGTTAAGATATGGTTCATTTCGTTTTGCAAGTTTTACAGCATTTTGTTTGATAGCAAAGGTTAATTCCATGTTTGCATAATTTTGAGTGAGTACTAACAGAAACTTTTTACAGCCAAACATTCAAGTCTGCAGTGATGGATCCATGCTACTCACAGTACACATCAACTATGATACCAATTCAGAATCTGAAGGCTGTATTGTTAGCCTTGAGCCAAGTGTTAGAACTTTTCATTTGGGTAGATTTGTGATGTGTCATCATGACTAGATTGTGGATGATATGGGGGTAGTAGCCTCTGCTGCCTTCCATCCTTATATTGTGTGTGACTCTGTTTAATGTCTTATGACATTATCACCTGTATAAATAGTGAGAAAGGATTGACTACATGATATTCTCTCTGTCAAATGGATGAAGCCTGGGAGAAGACAAAGGCAGGGGTGGATGGGTAGATGGGATTTTAATATCTGAGGGTGAGCCAGGGAGGGTATTTAATCACATTTAGTCTTTATTTTAATATTTGAGTAGCACTTTACAGGTTTCCAGGTAGTGATAGTGGTGATAATGGCTAGCGGAGAGGGCTGACATCCATTATGTACTGCAATATATTCTCATTTCATTGTCACAGAATCGTATTGGGCTAGTTCTTATTTTTCCCATATCATAGATGTCAAAGAGAACTGTCATAGTTTTGCTGTGGTAACAAAACTAGTGAGTGGCAGAACTGGGATTTGAACAGTATTCTAATCTAAATTGTGTACTGTTTCTATTACTTATTCTGAGAAGAAAAAGTGAACTTCATTTGGTCTTTTTTTTTAAGTTTATTTATTTATTTGAGAGAGAGAGAGAGCAAGAGAGAGAGCGTGCACTCCTGCACACGCACAGGGGAAGGGCAGGGAGGGAGGGAGAGAGAATCCCAAGCAGGCTCCGTGCTGTCAGCATGGGCCCGATGCAGGGCACAGTCTCACAAACTGAGATCATGACCTGAGCTGAAATCATGAGTCCAACGCTTAACCGACTGAGCCACCCAGGTGCCTTGTGTGATGTTTCTTTATGCAATCAAATATTTATTTTAAATGGAACAAACAGCTTCAAAATATTTGTAAGCCTATCATATTCAACAAGTAAGGTGGTTGTCTGTAGCAGCCAGTTTGAAAACATGCACTTATTTTTTTTTTAATATCACATTGCAGCCTTCTGTCTTCCATAACATATTCTCCTAAATTAGAACGTAAGACATCAGAGTGCACAGTACCGACAGACAGTGACAACGAGAAGGGAGAAAGAAATAGCAAACGAGTCTGTTTTAATATGGCGGGAGATGAGCAGGAAGATTCAGGTCATGACACCGTCAGCAACAGAGACTCTTACAGGTAATTCATTAATTCCTTGAACTCATCTCATCAACACAGATGTGATTCTGTATTTTTTACAAAGGTCTTGAAAAAAATTTCTGATTGTCATTTTTGTTTATTACCCTCACAAAATAACCTCAGGCTGTCATCTACCCCAGACAAAGCCTGGTGATCCCACATGATCTTTCAAATTACTTGTTTTTCATAATCTTAGTAATTTGGAAAAAGCATTGTTTTCTCCGGCTCTGTGGCCCTAACTTGGGGACTTGTTCTGTTACAGAGTATGTAATATGTATAGCAAATAAACAAATAGAGCCTATATTAACTTTTCAAATATCTGTTGCTGAATATTGGACTATCGGATAGTGAATAGGAGTTTTTCTTGTTGTGCTTCTCCCCTTGCTTCTTATATTATAAGTTCTAAGCTAATTGGACTAATTTCATCTGCTCACCTCCCTGGCCAGCTTTATGTCTTTTTTCCTTCTTTTTCACGCTTTCTGTATAATCTTGGAGGACTGTTGTACCAAAGTACCAAGGACTGGGTGGCTTAAACAGCAGAGGCTTATTTATTTATTATCCGACAGTTCTGGGGCCAGAAGTCTGTGATCAAGGTGTCAGCGGGACCTTCTCTTCTGAGGTCTGTGGAGGAAGGTTCAGGTCCAGGTTTCGTTCCTTGGTTGTAGATGGCCGTCTTCTCCTGTGTCTTCCTGTCCTTTTCCCTCCACGTGATTCTGGGTGTCCACATTTCCCCTTCTTGTAAGAACACCAGTCATACTGGATTAGGGCCCACGTTAATTACCTCATTTTAACTTTATTATATCTGTGAAAACGCTCCTCCAAATAAGATCATAGTCCTGGTACTGTCAGCCTTCCAGCTGTGAATTTTAGGGAGAGACACAATCAAGCCATAACACCTTCCCTCTGAAGTCTGCCTCATCTTCCTCCCAGACTCTCCAGCATGACTCCTACAGTGAACTTCCTTAACTGGAATTGCTTGTTCTTTCAATCCTTATGTTACCTGACACCTCAGTGACAGCTGTCCTAACCAACATCCCCTGCCTTATTTACTTTAATCGAAGACAAAAACTCTTATTTGCTGTTATTTATTATGCAGTGTTTTACAATGAAAGATATTAAGTCAAGTATACTAAAGCTATTCTCCTCAGAGATGTTTAGCACAAACTAATAGCTAACATTAAAAACATTTTTACCAGACACATGGGGAACAGGATTATTTCACATAATTCCTACACGGCCCTATGCGGCACATTCTCATATTAACTCCATTTTAAATGTAAGAAAGCTGAGGCCACATAAGGTATATAATTTGCCTGTGAAACTAGGTAGCCTGGCTCACAGTTTCTCTCTCAGCCACTGTAGTGTCCCAATTTCTACGTGAAAACGATTTTAATGAATGCATAAGAGTTAATTATTCCTAGAGATTTAATAATATATAACATAGATTAACCACTTTTACCATTTCATTGACTTTTAGCTTCAAAGGATACCAGTAGGCTGTTTAATAGGCACCTGTGGTTGTTCTCCAATGGGAAATTACAGATCTAAAAATACTTTCTTACCTCAATTTCTAGTTATCAGATAATTAAAATTACCCTCAAAGTCTCCCTCCAGGCTAAAATAGAAATTTTAAATGTAAATTTAGAGTTAAATCAGTCCTTTTTACCAATTCTGAGAGGAAAAATATATTTTGCCTCCTGTACTCTTTCTGAAATCTGTAATGTGTCCATATTCACATACCAACCTTTTAATCATTCTTTCCTGGGACATTGACCATTATTACCAGGCACTTCTCAGGGATGGTGGCCTGTGCTGAGCTCTGAGGTGGCCGCTAGGTGCGGGTCCTCTCTGGGGTTAGCTCAGAGTGCAACTGGTGAGTTAGAATTGGAAGCTACCAGAAAGAGTTGAAAGGCAGAGATCAGGAAACAGGACCTTGTCTCTATAGCAAATTAACTACATCATCATCTAGCATCAAATAGCAAATTCTTCATCATCTAGCATCAAATAGATGATGAAGAATTTGAAGCGTAGTTGGACTCCTAGTTTTCTAACTTCCCATTTTAAAAAGTTCATTTGGGAGTAGCTTACATGGCATAAGACATTTTGCAGTATGACTGAATCGACGATTGTTTTTTTAATGTAAGATAAAATGTGAATTGAACAAAATTTCTTCTTTCTCATAATTTTCTATTAGACATATCAGTAAGTAGAACGGTGGCATGATGCATTTATCTAATAAGAGCTGTCAGATGTGCTCCAAAAGTGACATGTGCTTCCTTCTTTCCAGCGACTGCAACAGCAACAGGAACTCCATCGCCTCCTTCACCAGCATCTGCAGCAGCCAGTGCAGCTCGTACTTCCACAGCGACGAGATGGACTCAGGTGCGTCCAGCCGAGGAGGCACGCGCACTGGCCGATGCTCGTCCTCTGGGGGATACTTTCCAGGGCTTGAGTTGTTTGATTGGCTTGAGTTTTCACCTTCTACCAGTCATTATTGGCTGCCACACATACTGCATTTCAGTCCCACGTGTTGGATAAAGTCAGCGTCTCAAGCCTGTGGCAAACAGAGTGAATTAAAAAGAGATGTGAAAAACAAATGAATTCTGATCTGAATATATATTTTAGGAAGTTTCATGGTACTATGTAGGATGCTAGGGACACTGGAAACGGGTTGTACTAAAACATTAGGGGTTGATTGAATGAAGAGGTGGGAAGGGCTTTGAAACTGAGGACTTTTGAGACAGTAGATGCTCCTGAACTGGCCTTGGAAGTGGGTGGTGGGGAGAGGAAGGGTGAGGAAAATGCTGAGAGATAGAAATATCCTACAAAGAGTGTATTTGGGGTGTGTTAAAAACAAAGACTTTCCATACAATTAGGACACATCTTACGTTTGAAATACACAGTTTATTTCAACTGTTTAACCATTAGAAAACTGCACCGTTTGGCACCCTCCTACACTGTTGGTGGGAATGTAAACAGGTGCAGCCCCTCTGGAAACCAGTGTGGAGGTTCCTCAAAAAATTAACAATAGAACTCCTCTATGACCCAGCAATAGCACTGCTAGGGATTTACCCAAGGGATACAGGAGTGCTGATGCATAGGGGCACATGTACCCCAATGTTTATAGCAGCACTTTCAACAATAGCCAAATCATGGAAAGAGCCTAAATGTCCATCAACTGATGAATGGATCAAGAAGATGTGGTTTATATATACAATGGAATACTACATGGCAATGAGAAAAAATGAAATCTGGCCATTTGTAGTTAACATGGATGGAACTTGAGGGTGTCATGCTAAGTGAAATAAGTCAGGCAGAGAAGGACAGATACCATATGTTTTCACTCATTGTGGAACAGGAGAAACTTAACAGAAGACCATGGGGGAGGGGAGGGGAAAAAATAGTTGGGGAGAGGGAGGGAGGCAAACCATGAGAGACTCTTGAATACTGAGAACAAACTGAGGGCTGATGGGGGAGGGGGCGAGAGGAAGGGGGTGATGGGCATGGAGGAGGGCACTTGGGATGAGCACTGGGTGTTTTATGGAAACAACTTCACAATAATCTATAAAAGAAAAAAATAAAGAAAACTGCACCGTTTGACAGAATCACTGACATGGGATATACGGGGTTTTTTCTTGTGAGGCCTCTGCTTCCACCTCCATTTCAAAGAGCAATCATCTGATAGTCTAATTGCTATTAAATCTTTTGGGACTCTATCTGAACATAAGAACATGATGTAATAAGAGCTCGTGAATAAAGATTATTTTCTTATTTATGTTAAAATATTTTAGCATGTTAAACATTAAGATTTATTTTTTATATCTAGGTGATGAGCTTCCCCTCAGTGTTCGCATTTCTCACGATAAACAGGACAAGATACATAGTTGTCTTGAGCATCTTTTCAGCCAGGTATGATTTTTTCTTTTTTTCCACAGACCACACTGTCAGGAGTTCCTTCTGTAGACAGAGTAAAAAGAGGTTGGAATAAGAATGGAAAGGCCTCAATCTGTCCTTCTGCCCCCTTCCCCTCAATTTCCACAACTTAATATGGGAATAAAGACTCTTCAGCCAGCCAGCCTAAAGGATTGTGGTGACTATCAGTATTTCATGGTTCAGGTTACAGTTTTAAACACAGGCATTACCTTTGTATTATTTATTTCTTTTCAGATTTTTCATGACATTTCTTGCTTAACTTTATTCCTAATTTTAAGGAGCCTAAGGTTGTTCTAGTGCTTTTGTGTTGGTGTTTTGCATATTTAAAATTTTTTTTAAGTGTTTATTTGAGAAAGAGAAAGAGAGAAAGAAAGCAGGGAAGGGGCAGAGAGAGAGAGAGAATCCCAAGCAGGCTCCATGCTGTCAGCACTACGCCCAACGTGGGGCTTGATCTCATGAATCGTGAGATCATGACCTGAGCCAAAATCATAAGCCAGTTGCTTAACCAACTGAGCCACCAAGTCACCCCTGGTGTTTTGAATTAAAATATTTTATATATCCATAACAAAAATTCATAATATAGAAGCTTTTACTACTTTGAGAAGGATTATGATGACTTTTAGTTTTTTTAATAACTCTAGAAATCTTTTGTAAAGTAAACATAAAGTATATTTATGTTTTATATTAATATATGGTGAGATAATAGGAAATATTGCAAGTGTTATCAGTGAGTTTATTCCAACATTTTACTCAATGATGGATTTTTGCAGGCATCATGAGATTTCAAAAATAATTGTGGCTCTAAGACAAAGCTATTTTACAAGATTTATTCTTGTAAATGTATATTATATATTATGAGAGATATGTAACTTTCAGAAATCTCTGCTGTTATGATAGGTGGATTCGATTACCAATCTCCTAAAAGGGCAAGCTGTTGTAAGGGCCTTTGAGCAAACCAAGTACCTCACACCAGGGCAAGGATTACAAGGTAAGGTTTAAAAAATCATTATTAGAAGCAATTGGGAAACAAAAGTGGGAAATAATATAATCATGAAGCAGAAGCATAATTTAAGAAGAAAATGGCTGCTCATGCTTCATAATCTCAATATTAATTCTATTTTGATAATTTTTGAATATATATTAATACATCAGTATAGAATCTTTTAGTTTCTTTGAAAGTTTAAAACGTGCAGTGCCTATAGGGACTAGAATGAATAGAAATGAGATAATTGAAGAGATGCATTGCTTTTACTGAAACCAGCATAAGTGCCTATTTGGTTATAGCCCATTGGTGGGGGAAGGGGTTTCTGGAATGTGTGTTGGCAAACAGAACAGCCAAACACACCAAGATCTAGAGCTGCCACTTTCTGACCTCTAGTTTTGGACATTGAAAACAGAGTTTTTAATCTAAACTGGTTTTAATCGAAACTGGTTTAAATATTTGTAAGAAAATAATAATAAGGTTTGACTTTTTTTTTAGATTTAGCCAATTTTCTCCTGTAATGTAACTAGAGAAATTACCACCATGCTAATAATCCAGGATGGCAGGAATGAAAGAGAATTCTGAAGCTTACAGGTTTCTTAACTGTTCAGTAAATGGTTGAGACTTAAAAGAGATTTTCTGTATTTATTTAGAATTTCAGCAGGAAATGGAACCAAAGCTGAGTTGTCCAAAAAGGTTAAGGCTTCACATCAAGCAAGACCCTTGGAATCTTCCCAGCAGTGTCCGGAATCTTGCTCAGAACATCAGAAAATTTGTTGAAGGTCAGGATGAAAAGCAAAGTACATTGTGTAGCATTAGCAATAATCATTTAAACCCAAAAATTCAGTAATGCCCTGATTACTTTCTGCAGTATTTCATGTTATGAGGAAAATAAAAGAACTGGAAAGGGTAAAGGAGGAGGAAGGAAAAAGGGATAGAATTATAGAGCCTTATGTTCCAAGGATCTAAACAATGTAGAATGAATTATGGAGAATATTGTCAGTAAATAGAATAAGGGCTTGTAGTTAGGAAGATAAATGGAACATGGAGAGAGTTTCATATTTTATAATATGACACAATATCAGAAAAATTTCTAAAGGATTCACAAAAGTCATAAAGCTAAGTTTTATGGGAAGTCTAAAAATTTAATTGTTAATCCATGAGAATCAAAATAATAACATAGGTTGCATCATTGTTTTTCAAGTTTCCTTTTTGGAAGTGTTCATCCAAGTTTATTGTTATTAACTACCATGGTGTTGCTTACTCAACATCCTCTAATTGGTACAACCTACAATTGGAGATGCAACACTTCAAGACGATTCTAATGAGTCTGAATTCATGTTGTTTACGGCCAGAGTATTATGTAGGAAATTCTGAGAGTTTCCAAAAACGATTATAGGGAAAACAATGAAATGAGAAATGTGTTTAATTTTTTATTTAAATGCCTAATTAAGTGATTTTCTTCCCAACATTCGACCAGTGTGACAATGTCTGGAGATATTTTTTTGGTTGTCACAATTGTTAGTGTGCTACTGGCATCTAGTGTGTAGAGGCCAAAGATGCTATTAAATGTTGTATGGTGTACAGCACTGTCCCTCACAACAAAGAATTATTTGGCCCAAAATATCAATAGAGCTGAGGTTGAGAAACCTCTACAATAAATAAGTATATGCCTGCATTTAAATTTTTATCCCTTGGTCATTTGTGTGTCAGTTGGATATGGTAAATAGTATTCAGAAAAATTACAGTGTAACCCCAGTCGCTACCATTTATTTTAGGGTGAACTAGAGAGAGTTCTGTACTTTGCTGACAAAGAGAGTTCTTAAACTGGATAGAGTCTGAGCCTGTGACATAACTCTCTTGGGCCTCAGTTTCTTCATTTACCAAATGACAGAGATGTGTATATATTCTGGGATTACTAAGTTTTCCACCTAGAAATGTACTCAAATAAAACACCTTAGATAGTGATTAGAGGTCAGTAGAGGAAAAGTTTGTACAGATATGGGAACTCCAGATAAATCACATCAATTCTACTGTGTGATGAAATCTCTTATTTTTGACAGCTGGATTTCTTGGCTGTATTTTTAGTTTATAGCTAAATATAATGGCTACTTGTGACACACAACATCATATTTAATGAAAAGTGTGAATGTAACCTCCAAAACAATGAATAGCAAAAATGATAAATATATTTTTTAAAGGCTTCCAGGTTTAAAAGAATTTATACATATATTTTACTGAGTAAAAGGTGGTATTTTTTTGTGGAATAAATGCCAATATCATAAAACTCCTAGAAGTTGTAAATGCACTTGTTCTCATCATCTTTGAGGGCTTTTTTTTTCATATTATAATTGTGTTTAGAGTAAATGCAGAATCAAGAACAGAGAAATCTTTAAACCTTTTCTTGTTTTTTGGGGAGCTTTATCTTTAACATATAAACTTTTTCTAATACAAGATAAAAAGCTTAATTTTTAATGATACTTATTTAAAACACCTTACATTTTGGGGGCACCCGAGTGGATCATTCAGTTGAGCGTCCAACTCATGATTTCAGGGTCATGGGATTGAGTCCCCTGTCAGGCTCTGTGCTGAGCACATGGAGCCTCCTTAAGATTCTTTCTCTCCCTTAGCTCCTCTCCCCTGCTTGCTCTCTCGTGATCTCTTTCTCTCTCTCTCTCTCTCTCTCTCTCTCTCAAATAATTAATTAATTAATTAATTAAAAATATTACATTTTCATCTTAAGTCCTTACCAATTAATCATGAATTTATCCTATTCAACTTAAAGTAATTTTAATTCTATTTCCCATTTGTCTTTATATAGGGGATTGTTTAATGAAGGGTTACGTCTTGGCTAGAAATTGAACATAATGTCACCTTGCCAGAATTTCATGGTTTATATAAGTAGCTGGGATAACCCAATTCTGATGTTCCTGTAGGGGAGGAAAAAAGTAATCTTTTTCTTTCCACCCTTCTAGGTTCTCTGGCTGGGAATCCTATAAATTAGTCAGAAAAAAATAAGTTAATAAACAAAAAGCATTTACATTTATTTAGTATCTTTTACATTACATGGGAGCCTTTGTAAAGAAATGAAGACCAGAAAAAATGGTTAAACCTGGGTGCTTTTAAACTAAGTTTAATGAAGAATAGAAAATTTTGGAAAAATGTGACAGGACAGAAGTATATGAGCAAAGGATAATAAACTGGGGAAACTTAGCAAGGCCTATTCCTCTCAGTATCCCTCTGTGTTCTGAGATAAGGATGTTCTTTTCCTCTGGGATTGGAAGGGCACTTCTCACATGAGGGTTTTATGACCTGTTTCAGGGGGGAAGCAGAGAGTCCTTTGTACACCTGCCTTTTCTCAAATTCCTTCATGTTGAAATTTTCAGTATGCCAAATTGCCATATTTGGGGATAGTGTGTTCTGAACCTCATCATTCATTCATCTCTGATTTCAAAATATCCTATCAAGTGTGTATCAAATATGATATCCAAATATAATAATTAAATGATCTTTATATAGGAAACACTGCTACAGTGCCATTCCTAAACTACATCACACTGTCATTCATCCATATATGGCCTGCTTAACTGAGGGTAGAAGAGAGCAGAACAAACAGTAAGACTAAATGGGGGGATAGATTCATTGCGTAGTGTCACAAAGATGATGCCTGTCTCCTGCTTAATCTCTACACTAAATTATGGTCTCAAATTATCAGCCAACTGAAGATATTTTTAGTTGATTAGCACACTGTGACATTGTGATTTATAATAAAAAATATATACTGGTCTTTGTCCCTTTTCCTGGCAGATTTTCTCAAACTCTTGGAATTTCTTGTGATGAGAACAATAAAGGTATCTTTATGTCACTGAGGTGACTTTTGGAAAACCTCTACTGATGGGACTGGTTGCCAAGGAAGCCAGCCCTGTGATTAGGGGGTTGGAACTTTTCATCTCCCCTCCCCACTCCCCACCTCGGGGAAGAGGGGCTGGGGATTTAGTTCAGTCAACAATAACCAGTGATTTAATCAATCATGCCTATGTAATGAAGCCTCCATAAGATCCCAAAAGGATGGGATTCAGAGAGCGTCCAGATGGGTTCTAGAAGAGTGGTGTGTTTAGAGAGCACGGAAACTGCACCATTTATTTCCCCAGGCCTTTCTTACCCAGCACATCTCTTCCTTCTGGCTGCTCCTGAGTTCTATCCTTTTATAATAAATACACTGGTGATTTAGATGTTTCTCTGGATTCTGTGAGCCACTCTACCAAATTAATCAATCTTAAGGATCTAGTCATTGGAATCTTCAATCTGTAGCCAGTTAGTCAGAAACACAGGTGACAACCTGGACCTGCATTTTGCACCTGAAGTGTGAATGTGTGAGGGGGCAGTCTTGTGGGACTGAGCTTTTGCCCTGTGAGATCTGACGCTGTCTCCAGGTCAATAATGCCAGAACTGAGTCAAATGTAGGATACCCAGATAGTGTTGAATAATTGCTTGATGGTATTGGTGGGGGGGGGGGGGGAACCACACTGGATTTGGTGGCAGAATTGGATCCATGATCACCTTAAATTTAGATGTTTATTAGTGAACACATTTTCAACTCTTGCTCCCTACAAAAATTGTACTCTGCTCAAAATCTGTCATTTTTACAGCAACATATTTTTTTCCCATTTTTTCTTTGCCTTTGTCCCAAATATCCTAAAGAGCTTCTTCTTCTTTTTTTAAATCATAGGTCTTGGGGCGCCTGGGTGGCTCAGTCGGTTAAGCCTCTGACTTCGGCTCAGGTCATGATCTCACGTTTGTGGGTTCAAGCCCTACGTTGGGCTCTGTGCTGACAGCTCAGAGCCTGGAGCCTGCTTCCGATTCTGTGTCTCCCTCTCTCTCTGCCCCTTCCCTGCTCATGCTCTGTCTCTCTCTGTCTCAAAAATTAATAAAACATTAAAAAAATTTTTTTAAATCATAGGTCTCCAATTTTCCTTACCTCAGTAATTGGAATAGTTTTCCGGTGATTCCCCCGTCTACATCTTTTCTGATTTATATATTGCTATATACTATATTCATCTTCCTAAAATATCATGTTACTAATTTGGTACTCTGCCCCAGAACCTTACAGTGATATTTGTTAAGTCTAAACTCATTAATCTGATGTTGGAAGCAATTTTTCAATGGGGCTATCTAACTATATCTCAATCTCTGTCTCTAAATGATATAATAAAGTCTTTTCTATGCTAGATTGTTGGATATTTGGTATTCATTCTTTACTATATTCTCTTGCTAGCACTCTTTCCCACTCTTAGGCTGTGTACCTACTCCCTTGACAATGTAACTTTGAAAAATGTTTAAAAACATTTCAGGACTCACTTAGAATTCTATACCAACTTTAGCTAGGTCCAGATTATAATAACAATAGTGCGTCACAGGTACGCAGTACTTTAAATAATTTTCCAAAGCTTTTAATATATATCCCCTTTTATTGTTCTTACACAGGCTCATGAAATAGATGAGATAGGTATTATCACTTATGAACGAGCACTTTGAAATCAAAGTACGATTGGCCATTGAACGACAGGAGGGTTAGGAGTGCTGATTTCCTATATAGTCAAAAATCTGCATATAGTTCTTGACCCCCCCCAAACCTAACTGCTAATAGCTTACTGCTGACCAGAAGCCTTACTGATAACATAAACACTCAGTTAATACATAATTTGTATGTTATATGTATCAAATACTATATTCTTAAAATAAAGTAAGCCTGAGGAAAGAAATGTTAAAATCTTGAAGAAGAGAAAATACACTTACTGTACTGTACTGTATTTATTGAAAGAAATCCACATATGAGTGGACCTGTGCAGTTCAAACCTTTGTTATTCAAGGTTCAACTGTATTTTAGCAATTTTCTGAATACCGCAAAGCTGGTACAGGGGTTCCCCATAATCCACAGTTTTGCTTTCCTTGCTTTCGTTGACCCTTAGTCAACCACAGTCCAGAAGCAGACGATCATCTTTCTGACTTATCGTCAAAAAGTTAGTAGTAGCTTTACTCTGTGTCACAATGCCTACTTCATCTCATCATGTATCACAAGAATCTTTATCATCTCACATTATCACAAGAAGAAGATTGAATACAGTACAGTAAGATATTTTGAGAGAGACCATATTCACATAACTTAATACAGTAGATTATTATAATTGTTCTATTTTATTATTAGTTCTTGTTGTTAATCTCTTACTATGCCTAGTTTGTAAATTAAACTTTGTAGTAGGTATGTATTACAGGAAAAAACATAGTATACCTAGGGTTTAGTACTATTCATGGTTTCAGGCACCCACTGGGCAGTTTTAGTCCATATCCCACATGGATAGGGGGTGATGACTGTAAGAGATGATTCTTCTGATTCTTTCTTGTACTTTCCTCCCTCTGAAATTCTCTTGTTCTTGTTATCTTCCTTGTAAATATAACATCCCCTCTCAAGTATTTCCTACATTTCTTATCAGGGAATTTTGTCACTCTGACTCTATTGTGAATCTGTCTGGAATAGGATGCAACTTAACCCTTTTTTATTTCCCATAATCTTGGGCACATAAAGAACTTTGAATGTTTTTATATTTCCTTATTGAAAGTAAACTATTTACCAATTAGAAGTAAGCCAATGGGTATGAAGCTAATACACATCATTTATCAAACATTTGAGATTGCTCTTGTTTGGAGATGTGTTGGGAAGAAGAATATTTGGAAATGGTTAGTATTTTTCTGCGCTTCAGGACAGTATCTTGACGTATAGGTAGGAAAGGAAGTCTATATATAGAGAGATTATATACATATTCACTATATAATTTACAAGTATAATATGTATAATTAATTTATAATTCTAATATGTTAATGAATAATAAATTACGTATATTTATATATAAAGTTTATAAATGCATATATAATACTTAAAAGTTTAAGTAACTAAAAAAATGCTGTTTGAGAGCTTATTGATCAAGACCACAATAACTGTAGGAGTTTAGAGAACACCACGCAAACTACAACAGCTAAGGATGACTTACAAAAGTAGCATTATTTGAAGTGTATTTCACAGGCTAATTTAATTTGGAACTGGAAGAAATGTTAGCATCTTGAGCAATGGATAGAATTTATATAGGCAGATAGGAAGAATAGCATGTCAAGTAAATGGGATTTTTATTATCTAATGGGGTAAGATTGTGCTAATTTTTACTACAGAGTTAAAATGTGGTGTTAATGGAAAAAAGAAAAAAAGACTGAACAGCTAACTCTTGTTTTCTTTTTGTGCAGAGGTAAAGTGTAGGATACTCCTGGCTCTTCTTGAATATTCAGGTAATACTTCTCATTATTTTTACTATTTGAAATTATTGTGGCCCATGACCTTAGAAGTCTCATGATATTAATGCCTTCAACAAATTAGATGGAAATATGATCCCTACTCTCTCAAAAGCCTTTGAAAGACTTTTTTAAATACTTAACTTTAGTAAAAACAAAACATGCTCATCATCAATTATAGTACAAATATGGAAATGTATATAAATATGTATTTAACTAAAATAGAGCTACCCTACAATCCAGCAATTTTACTATTAGATATTTACCCAAAGGATGCAAAAATACAGATTCTAAGGGATACATGCACACCAGTGCTTATAGCAGCCAAACTATGCTATGAAGAGCCAAACTATGAAGAGAGCCCAATTGCCCATCAAATAATGAATGGATAAAGAGGATGTAGTATATATACACAATGGAATGTTACTCAGCCATCCAAAAGAATGAAATCTTGCCATTTGCAATGATGTGGATGGAGCTAGAAAGTACTTTGCTGAGAGAAATAAGTCACTCAGAGAAAGACAAATACAAATAACATATGATTTCACTTATATGTGGAATTTAAGAGCAAAACAGATGAACATATGGGAAGTGGGGGAGAGAAGAGAGAAACAAACCACAGGAGACTCTTAATGAAAGAGAACAAACTGAAGACTGATGGAGGGAGGTGGGTGGGGGATGGGCTAGATGGGTGAGAAGTATTAAGGAGGGCACTTGTGATGAGTGCTGGGTATTGTATGTAAGTGATGAATCACATAAATAAAATTTAAACTTAAAGGAAAAAAAATAAAATACAAATCTCAAAATATATATATTTAATTTATATATTTATATATATATATATACACACACACATACACACACACACAGAATATAATTAAAAAGGAGGAAGGAAGCAGGTTTTGGTTAAGTTAATTGTGCAAATGGGATTTATTGTGAAACTGTGTCTAACTTTGGTTTATTAACAAGAGGCAGGTAGGCTAGATTCAAGGGGTGGAGAAGTGGACTGTACTTAGGAGAAGGAGTCTTTTACAATCTTTCATACCTGGAAAATTTAAATGATAAATGAATGAATGAGTCAAGTTAACCAGAGAACTTTTTTTTTGTTTGTTGGCTGGTTTTTGCTTTAATTAAAGAAGTAGTTGTCTTGTTTTTTGACTGAGTAATAATAACAACAAAATATCTTCTTTTAGTTTTACTAATAACCACACATTGACAGACCTCATATTTCTGGATTTCCTTGGGTCCTGACAATCACTCTGTGAGATTATTATTATTTTTCCATAGGTTTAAAGATGAAAAAATTAATGTTCAGGCTAATAATAACTACTAAATGGTATGCATTCAATACATATTTTTGAGCATCTGGAAGATTAGATGCCTTATTGAGTAATTGCATTAATAGTAAGTGGCAGATGAAATTCAAATTTAGTTATGCCAGTTCCAGAAGTGGTCCTGGAACACATTGCTTTATTCATTAGTATTCACATGGCTGTTTCTGTAGATCCTTATTTTGATTTCAATTTAATTTTTCTATTCCCATCATCATTCTCCTGTTTCCTACTTTATTTACTCACCCTTTTTTCCCCTCATATAGGATAGCATCAGAATGCAGCCAAATTACTCCATATCGTTGGCTGCAGAATTGTGCTCTCCACTCGTAAAAGGTAGATTGTATCTGCTAGATACTGTTTTTAACTCACCTTTATTCCTATCCTTCTCTCTCTGTCTCTCTCTCTCTCTCTGTCTCTCTCTAATCTCTCTTTTACTTCTTTGTTGTTACTTTTTTGTTTAGTTTATTTTCCCTGCAGTCTCCGAATAATGACTAGGGTTACTTGTGTGTCTAGAAACCATCTCATTCTTTTTTAGACTGGCTATGGAATTTGAGCTTTTTAAACAGTGGAAAGTAAATGAAGTGTTACTATTTTAAAACATGTTTGTAGAAGGTGATTTTAAGTAAGTGCTTAAATACTGGAATGAAATGGAAGCCTTTGCTGAGTAAAACATCCATTTGTTTTGAGTGTATTCCCACTACAAGAGAATTCTTACTCTGCAAAAACAATAAACAGTCACCAAAAAAACAGTTCTCCGTGCCTTTCTTCTTTTGCTAGAAGCTAGAAGCAGCTGTTGTTGTTCTTCCTGTAGTTCTTATTGATAAAAATGAGGAATGAGAATAGTTTTGGGGAAGGATGGACACTTGTGAATTTTGAACAGCTACATAATTATAAGAAAAGACTTGTCGGTTTTTGCTGGGAGTTTGCTTATTTTGGTGTCTTTGTTCATCATGTGGTTCCTTCCCCATTTAGCAATAGAGCTGAGCTCCACTCAGTGCCAGACACCCTGCTAGATGCTAGAGAAAAGAAGAATCACAATAATCATGCTGTGCAATTTCACTTCAATAAGCCCTTTATCTGGTTTATCTTTATTGTAGGTCTAAGAAGTAGAATCTGATACCTAGGGTTATAAGGTTTAAAATGGGTGTAATGGGTAGATGAAATCAGATTATATATCTTTAGGTTCATGAGCATAATTCACATTATATGCCACTTCCCCTGGTCTTGATGTGCTGATGGTCTCTTGGGGAACCCAAACGTGTAAACAGACTCTCACAATGCTGAGTAATTAGCCATCTTGTACAGGGATGCCCCCAGGCCTGTGGTGGCAGATCAAGAAGTGCAGGATACTTACTGAAAGAGAGGGGAAATTTCACCAGGAAAGATAATATTTCATAAGTTCAATGGGTCTTAGAAGCTCAAGGAGTTGACTCTTAAGGTTTGCTGATGGAAAGAGTGGGAAAGTGTCCACAACCAGAGGGCCCAAAGGTGTGAGCTCTAAGAGCATTTATAAGGGTATTTAGCATTCGAGGAACCTGGGCAATAGCGTGTGGCTCAAAGAGGAGAGATCTGTACAGCCAGGGTCCTAGCTGCTTTCAGAGACATCGATTTATTGTATTCTCACAACAAGAATACAAGCCTGTGAAGGTTGCTGGTGTAGAGATGATTGGAGGGAAGTAATGCATTTAAAAGCTGTCAACATAACTTGAGGATAGATAGATCGGAAAGACCCCTTTCTGCCACTCTGAGTTTTCTACCTTTGTTACTCACCAGGAAACGATAATGTGTAAAAGTTACTTGAAAACCTCAATATGATGTGCATTTTGAAGTTTATGCAAATAAGCCATTTACCCTTTTGAAAATAGGAAAGTAAACTGAAAATTGCCTCATGAAATAGTAAGCATTTATAAAATATTTTTCATTTAAAAATATGTTGGTTTGAAATTTAAATGGCCTTGTGGTCCAAGGACATCTTGCATGTCAACTTCTGTTACTGTTCTGTGAGCACAGACATGGCCAAGGCCTCAACTTAGATGTCTTCATACCCCTGGTAATTGGTGCCATGTTTAATTCCTGTGGTGTATTCAGTGTGAGAAGTTTGAATTGATGAACAAATACAACTTTGTGTGATCATTATCTGATTTGATAATGAAGTTCAATGAAAATTTTATTTGGCTTTGAATGCACATACAATATAGTAGCAGAGTGTAGAATAAACATCTAAGTATTCTTTCCAAGTTTAAAAAAAGGGAAGAAATTTGAGCATTTCTTCCCAAAAGCAATTTGAAGATAATTATTTCTCCTAGTGACAAAGTTATTAATGCTTGTGATCTCTTCTAAAGTTCTCCATGGGACTGGATCCTTCCTTCCCTAGACCTTAGCTTTCCATTCTTCATATAAGGCATTTCTTTCCAACTCAATTTTTATTATGAAATTATTCTCAGGTTATAGGTGGGAGTATTCCTGCTAAAATTACTGAAGTATTTTTTTTAATTTCCCAGATTTTCTGCTTTGCTATATAGGACAACAGAAAAGCAAAGCAAGAAAGTACAAGAAAGATCTAGGGCAATTTTATGTAGTTTCTGTCTTGAACTCAGTATTGCAGCTACACATTTTGGCTACCAGGCTATCTGAATTGTCCTTCTAGGTTAAACTAAATCCAGGCATTTCAAGAAGTCAGAGGATGAGCTCATACATTTTCATTCCACTTAATTTGTTTGTTAGTTGCTCTAGTGGTTCATCATTTTCATTTATTAATTCAGTAAATAGCTGCTGAATGTCCACACTTTGTTAGAAATTGTGCACAAAAAATGGTGTTTTGCTTTTTTCTTAATTGAGGCTTGGACAGTTTTTTCCCAGTTTAGCTATTTCACAGTTACCTGTAAAATACTCCTTTCCATCTATTTGAATGAGACACACGGTATATAATTACTTAAGGGAAATGTCTTACATATGTTGTTGATTAACTTAATAAGTTGAACCATATGGAATTGCTATATTCAACCATTTTGACCTAGGAAAGCCCAAGTTTGTATAGTTCAACATAATAAATGAATATTTTCATTATAAAATTAAATATTTTAAATATTCAATCCTTTTTCTAATAATTTTTTTTAAGAGTAGCCTTTACTAATAGTGAATGTAGGTAACACACAGCAGTTACATTATGTGTTCACATGCCTTTGATGGTTATTAAAAACATATGATCACTGTTCTTGGTAAACAACTTAAAAATCATGCCTTTTATCAATAGAGCAAGAACTCATTACCAAACAATGGCAACATTTATATCTATGTTTTATAGTAATTGACAATGCTTCTTCATTTCAAAAAATTCTGAGCCCTTCGAATATTCACTATACTTTTAAGAATATGAGTATTTTCACTTTTATTGTTCTTCTAGTACAAGTGATTTTTCAATGCACAGAATGTATGGCTCATACTTATATAGTTCATGGAGTTTGTATGTGTCCAAACACCCAAAGAAGTGAGTCTCTGTGATCAGGTTCTCAGAGGCAAGTTTGTTTCCACTTGGAAAAAAACAGTGGCCCAAGAGTGGTAAGTCACAGGGTAAACATACCTTTAGTGTGGGTCCATCAAAAATCCAACCAATTGCGGAATAAGAATCCTGGTGAAAATCTGTGTATGTTAGAACTGCAAATACATTACTTATTTCAAAGAAATATGAGAATTTTAAACTGGACATGTTTACAACTCATGAAGTTTAATAGGTAAATCCAAGAGATCCAGGTTTGCTAATTGTATAAACAATCAGACATCAGTACTCTTCTCCCCATGTGCATTTCATGTTAACAAAATTAGATCATTTAAAAAATTAGGTATTACTTACATTAGTATGTAAAAATAAAATACATTTTTCATTTGCCAGCACACACTGAAAAATTGGACTTTGAATTTCCTTTAGGAAGTATCATGAAACAAACACAAATTGTGTTCTATAAGAAAAAAAAAGTCAATAAATAAAGCCTTTTTCCCGTGGGGTTTTATAGAACAATTCAATGACTGCAAAATAAAGTCACAGTATCAGTTAAGAAAAGCTATTTCAATGGTTTAAAAATTTTCTAGCATTTAATATTTTCTAAAAAGCATATTTGCTAAAGTATATGCTCTTTGGTAGAGCTCAATTCACATTTTTCACGTGGGCGGAGTTTAGTGAAAGGATGAAATAACAGCAAATATGAATGCTTAATGAATTGGTTTTATTCACCTGTGACATTTTTCAAAACTGTCTTTATGTTCTCCTGGGTTACAGACAGCGAGACACAGCTCCGAAGAGACATGGTTTTCTGCCAGAGTCTTGTGGCCACAGTCTGTGCCTTCTCTGAGCAGCTCATGGCAGCCTTAAACCAGATGTTTGACAACAGCAAAGACAGTGAGATGGACACCGGGGAAGCCAGCCGAAGGTGGCTGGAGCAGATAGCGAATGCAGGTGTTCTTTTTCACTTTCAGTCACTCCTGTCACCAAACATGGTAAGGAATCACAATGCCTCTCACCGTCTGTGATAACTGTAACACACCTTGTAACATATTCCCCAAATAAGAAGTGGTTATTCATTATGTATTACCAGTCAGTCAGCTACTTTAAAAGAGTGCATTTTTCCATGGGCAAATATGGTTTTAGTAAGTATGTGGAAGGTATTCCTTCTTTTCTGATTTTTATTTATTCTCAGGCTGCTGAGAAAGCCTCCATCTGTTACTAATTGCTGTATCCCTTAGCACTGACTGAGAAAGATCATCAGAGGAAAGAGTCTTTCTGCTGTGGTTCCTTATTTCCAATCCAGAAAAAATAACCTGCCATGAAACCCACGCTCCCACTGAGGTTGATATTCTAGATCCTGCTTGATAGACAGGATCTGACAACTCGCATGCCTTACTGTCTGGCAATCTGTTTAAAAATTCTGTATGTTAAATGATTTTATTTCCTGTCTTTGCATGCATATTTATCCTGTTCAGTCTAAGAACACTGCCTTAATTATTGTAGAATATTCCATATTTATGCATCCATTTCCCACATTGCCTATGAAGAAAGCATCACAAAATATTTGATAAATCAAAGTAGTCTTTTAACATATACTTTCTGTGGTTCTGATAGTTGTCATGATGTTTAAAGGCAAATATGTTCACTCTTACATGGAAGCTGAAGGTGTTCATTAAATAGAATTGTGATTTTAAATATGAGATCCTGTGTCACCTATTAAAGTACATATAGAATATGTGGCTACCAAGTAACATGGTTGAGGTTTTAAACAAACATATGTGAGTTTATATATTAAAATCTTTTTCTTCAATGATAATGAAGATAGGGAGGTAATTGCAGTAGTACACAGTCATAGAAGGTTCTGGAATGATAAGGTAAGGAAGTCCGCCTGAGTGTACTTCAGAGAAACAAAATTAGATTCTTTTGAAAAGATTCTATGTACTCCATGTGGGTGATCAATTTCTTATTTGATTGCTAATAAAACTAAGAAAGATTTAACTAATGAAAATTTTGAAACAAGGCACTTTGGGAAATGTTTAAAAACAAAATAAATATTAATCATTTCCTATCAAATAGAAATAACATTAGAAAGGAAGCCCACTTCCTAACACATAGTAGCATTAAGTGTTTGTTACAAGCATGAATGAATGAGGCTTCATTTCTATTCTACTGTTACTTTAAAACTGCTGTTGTTTAATCAAGTGCTGGTACTTGTACTTTAAACTTAATTTCGTGTGAAATCCCAAGGAATGGGAGGAAATATTTATAACTTGTATACCTGATAAGTGACTTATATCCAGACTCTAGGAAGAATTCTTTTTTGTTTTATTTTTTAAATTTATTTTGAGATTGTGAGAGAGAGAGAGAGAGAGAGAGAGAGAGAGAGAGAGAGAGAGCGCACAAGCAGGGGAAGGGCAGAGAAGAAGAGACAGAATCCCAAGCAGGCTCCACACCTGTCAGCGCAGAGCCCGATGTGAGTTCACAAACTGTGAGATCATGACCTGAGCTGAGATGAAAAGTTGGACACTTAACCAGCTGAGCTACCCAGGTGCCCCACGACTCTAGAATGAATTCTTAACACTTACTAAAAAGACAACTCGATTAAAAAAGCAAACAAAGGATTTGAGTAGGTGTTTCTCAAAAGAAGATACAAAATGGCCAGAAAGCACATGAAAAGATGATCCACATCATTTAGCCATTGGGGAAATGCAACTCAAAACTACAGTAAGATACTAGGACACTTGTGATGTGGATACTGTAATCCAAAAGACAATCCCAAGTGTTGGTAAGGAGAAATTCTAGCCCTCATACATTGCTGGTGGGAATGTAAAATAATAGTGCAACCATTTTTAAAAATTTTTCCATATAGTTTTTATTTGAATATAGTTGACACACAATGTTATATTAGTTTCAAGTGTACAACATAATGATTCAAGTTCTCTGTATGTTGTGCTACCCTCACCACAAGTGTAGCTACCGTCTGTCGCCATAGAGCACTATTAAAATACTACTGACTGAACTCCCTATGCTATGCCTTGTATTTATTTTTCCTTATGCTGTGCCTTTTATTCCCATGACTTATTATTCCACAACTGGACGTCTGTATCTCCTACTCCCCTTTATCCCTTTTGCCCATCCCATCACCCCCTTCTCTCTGGCAACCATCAGTTTGTTCTGGTATGTATAGGCCTGATTTGTCTTTTGTTTGTTTATTCATTTGTTTTGTTCTTTAGATTCCACATATCACTGAAATCACTTGGTATTTGTCTTTCTCAGTCTGACTGACTTCACGTAGCATTATATCCCCTAGGTCCGTTCGTGTTGTCATGAATGACAACATCTCACCTTTTTTATGGCTGAGTAATATTCCTCTGTGTGTGTGTGTGTGTGTGTGTGAGAGAGAGAGAGAGAGAGAGAGAGAGAGAGAGAGAGAGAGAGAGAGAGAAAGTGATACATCGTATCTTCCGTATCCATTTGTTGTTGATGGACACTGAAGTCAGTGCAACCATTTTGGAAAAATGTATAGCACTTCAAAATGTTAAACATAGAATTCCCATATTACCCAGAAATTCTACTCCTGTATAATATCCAACAAAAATGAAAACTTTTATTTTCATAAAAACTTGTTACAAATATTCTCAGGCTACAACCTGAAAACATTATGCTAAGTGAAATAAGCCAGCTGCAAAAGATACATATTATTCGAGTCCATTATTATGTAATATGTGAAATAGGCAAATTTCAGAGACTGGAAGTAGGCTAATGGTTGCCTAGAGCTAAGGACTTGGGGAACGGATAAGGGGAGTGAAGCTAATGGTACTGAGTTTCTTTGTGGAGCGGTGCAAATATTCTAAAATTAGACTACGGTGATAGTTACACAACTCTGTGTGTGCACTAAAAGCCCTGAGCTAATACACTTTAAATGGGGGGTTTTTATAGTATGTGAATTATATCTCAAGAAAACTGTTTTTTTCCTTAGTCTTTTGAAACCATTAACTTTGTAGAATAGATTTAAAAAAATCCAAAGTTTGCTTTCAAAAAAGTAAAAGAAACCCATATTTTTTCTGTCACTGTAAGAAGTGCATAAAAGCCTCCTAAGAATGTGAAAGGTTCTCTGGGAGCTGCCTGTACTGGCAGTCTGCGTGTCCCCAGTTCTGAGCACAGTCTGTGGGACACTGGCAGTCTGCCTGTCCCCGGGCTCTAAGCACAGTCCATGGTCACTCACGTATCACCTTAGCCACGTCTGCTGGAGCATCAGGGCTTGCACTGTGCAGTCAGAGGCCTGCCTGTTTGGGACATTTTTTTCCTTGCGTATATTCTTCTCAGTTGGGAAAATGATGATTCTTCAGCCCTGTCCTTCCAATTCCAGGTTCGTGGCATACTTCTTCTGCTTCAAAGGACTTTAAAAATTAACAGTTTACTAAAATAAACATTTATCCAGCACTTACTGTGTACCATACACTGTATTAAGTACCAAACCAAGGTGCAAATGTGATGATTCTTTTAACTTTTTGTTTTTCGTGCTGTACATCTTTGGGATCTGGAGTTTGATTTGGTGATTCTTTTTCACACAGTGGACTATCTCCTTCATGCTGTATTCATGCTGCCCCCCCTTACACCAACTTTTAAAAATGTGTATAAATCTTGTTAAAATCATTATTTAAAAGGATCACTGATAGTCTTAAGGAGACAAATGTTACCTTTAAAAGGTAAACTGTGTATGATAAGGCTAATTTTCTTTCAGGAGGAAATTAATAAAAGACTCTAGATCATGCACAAACCTGCTAATAGGAAAGCCAGAATGTAGTATTAGAAAGATAATATTGCTGCAGAACTTGTTACCACATCTGGGCCTTACCTGCCTCCGCTGTAGAATAATGTGCTCTTAGAATGAAAGGAATGATAAAATCAAATCAGATTTCGTAGTCACAAGACTCTAGATTAAGGCTTCATGAAGGCAAGTGAGATAAAAACGATTCTTGTCCCCAAGCTCTTTGGAAGAAAAATCACTGCATACATGCAAATTGCTTTCCTCACAGCTCTACAAGGTTGCAAAATGAATAATGCATAGGTTACCTTATTGTAAAACAGGATAAAAACTGTGTACGGTGGCTTTTTAATAAAACAATATTCTTGCCTTTTAGCTGTTACATTTTTAAGATTATAGAAGTTTAGAGGCAGATAGCATGCTTATTGTATTATTTACACATTTGTTTGTAGATAATAAAAATCAACACAGTTTGAATGTAGCTCCAAAGACTGAAAAGTTGTGTAGAACCATTTAAGTAGTATGGAAAAGGAAAAATATAAAACTATTGAAGAGACTTGCAACTTTGAGAGATTTGTTAATTTCATTGTGGGCAGTAAATTCTTAGATAAGTGTTGATAATTTGGTTTGCATGTAAATAAAACAAATGAAGCTAAGTTTTGGTCTGGAAATGTGGTGTGATGTGATGTTCTATCCTTTACAATCCAATCATATCTTATATTTTCTTTCTTTCTAGACAGATGAACAAGCCATGTTAGAAGATACGCTGGTCGCACTATTTGATTTGGAAAAAGTTTCTTTTTACTTTAAACCATCAGAAGAGGAACCACTAGTTGCAAGTAAGTAGTTAAATGTTTCATAGGCGTTTCATAGAATTTCTTTGACGTCAAACAGTAACATATTGGATAGGTTTGATACTAGCATATATGATACATAGTTCAAATTGTTTTATATAAGATATTATATTTAGGGTAAAATAAATAATAACCAACTGTGAAAGTGATAGAAAATATACATAATTTGAATCTACAGGTAATTCTGAACTTTTATTTTCATCTATTAGTTTGGCCTTCAAAACTTTTCGTGAGTGTATGCATCAAATTTTGTGCTATAGTCAGTATTTTTTTTCTGTGGTATTGTGGTAAAATATACATGCCATAAAGGTTGCCATTTCACCAATTTACAGTGTACAATTCAGTGGTGTTAAATCCCTTTTCAGTGTTGTACAACCATTTCCACCACCCATCTCCAGAACTCTTTCATCCTACTAACCAGAAACTCCATACTCATTAAATAGTCACTCCCCATTCTTACTCCTCCAGTCCCTGGTAACCTCTCTTCCACCTCTGTCTCTGCAGGTGCCTGTACTTGGTACTTTATATAAGTGGGAATGTTGAATATTTGTCCTTTCTGCCGCTTTTTTCATGTCAGTTTTTTTTTTAAATGAAAGGACTGCCCTAATACAACTCACTATAGTGGATAAACTCTGTGACCTCTGAGCCTTTTACAGAAATATATTACAATTATATGACAAAACTGACGGAACTGAGTTTTCACTCCTCATCTTCAGTTGATCCTATAGAGAATATATTAGCAGGAAATGAATACAAGTATTTACAGCCAAGAAGAAAGAGAGGAAACCTAAGTTATGCTCACGTTATGTAAAATTTAGATCCAAACCAATTGAGAAAGACATAATTATTTGATTTGGCAATATTTGAAAAAAATCTATAATCCTGAAGGTGTATATACATATTCTACATTTTCCCTAGATTAACAATGAAAATTGAAAATCATTACATCTGAGTGTCATATTTTAATGTGCACAAATATAATTACATTAACTATCTTGATTCATTTATTCATCCTTTACAGTTTCCAAGATGGCTAAACCTTTCCAAGTGCCTGGAATGAAAAGGGCAATATTTTATTCAAGGAAATAAATGAACAAAACATCAATTAAGTGTGTATAGTCAGTAAGCAAAATGGTTTTATGGTTATAAGAATAGAAGGAAAAGCAAACCTGGTGTGAAGAATAAGGAGAGAATTTCAACAGGACCTAGTTGTAACTAATGTTGCAAATAAGTGACTTTATGAATTCAATTGAAGGATTGAAAAGTATCCCTTTGATTTAGCAATTTGCCATCATTAAGCCAAACAAAGGGAATATTTTAGAACGTACAGTCAGAGAAATAGAAATATTTAGGTTTAATCTCTATCTTTTAGTTGCTGCAAGTTATCATCACTTCGTTACCATTTCAACATTGTCATAAATAGGTTTAAAATCTATCTATCAACCCAAGAAGTCTTTAGCAGTTTACTTTTTTGTCGTCTTGTTTTTTCATAAATGTGAGGATCCTATGTGTAAGGTAGAAGGTATAAGCTTCTTCAGGAGTGAGAAAGATTTTTATTTATTTTCTTTTTTACAAAATTTTAATGTTTATTTTTGAGAGAGAGAGAGAGAGAGAGCACAAGCAGAGAAGGGGCAGAGAGAAGGGGAGACACAGAATGTGAAGCAGGCTCCAGGCTCTGAGCTGTCAGCACAGAGCCCAACACTGGGTTCCAACTCATGAACCATGAATCATGACCTAAGCTGAAGTCAGACGCTTAACCGGCTGAGCCACCCAGACTCCCCTTATTTTCATATTTCTAATGTCTATTATGAATGATAAATAGGGACCCAATAAACATTCATTTAATCCATGATCTGATTTAGGAATTGATAAGCATCATTCTATGGCCAAGCACTATTCTAGGAGTTGGATACAGCAGAGTACTAAACAAACGTATCCCTCTTGGACCTGATATTCAAGTGGGGAGAGATAGATAATAAGCAAGATTAATAAATTAATTTGATAATAAACTAGAAGACAATCATATGAATGTATGAAGAGAAATAGAAGAGAACAAAGGATAACAATGAAGAGGCAGGTGAGAGGTTGCAAATTTTTAACAAGCGAGGAAAGCCTGACCAAAAAGGAGAGCAAAGACCTGAAGGGGCAGAGGGATATTTGGGAGGGGGTGTTCCAGACTCTGAAGTGAGAACAGGTGTTGTATGCTCTCAGCGTGGCAAAGAGCCCCATGTGGCTGGCGTGGCGTGAGTGAGGAGAGAGAGCAGGGCATGAGAGCAGAGAGCAGGCCAGACCATTGAAAGAACCTCACGTTTCTAATGAAGCCACGGAGCAGAGGAATGGCCTGATCTGACTTATCTGTTGAAAGCTGCCTCCAGCTGCAGTGTTGAATAAAGCATTACTGGGGACAAGGACAGTAGCAGAGCGACCAGTGAGGAAGCTACTTCAGTGACCCAGGTTGAAAGATGATGGTGACTTGACCTTGAGGGTAGCTGTGGAGATGATAGAAGTGGTTCCTTCTGTATGTATTAAATTACGAAGGTACAGAGAACAGAATTTTATTAAAGTTTCATCTTCACTGATAAATGAGAGAGAACGAGAACATGAATTATAATGTTAAGGATTTGGATTGTATTCAAAGGAGAACTTGGTAAAGGGGATTAATTGATGAGGATAATATTACTTGAACAAATTATATGGTCTTCTGTGGACATATATAAAATAGAATATATTTTCATTTACTTTAATCATGTGGGCATGAGTTTGCCAAAGGCAGAGAAACTCTTATTTTCACAACATCACCTGTTGTTGTTGTTGTTGTTGTTTTTCTTTTAAATTTTGCCTCAGGAGCCATTAGCTCACGGGAGTATTGTTTTCCTTGGTTCAGATATTCACATTACTGGTGAATGGTCTGTTGAACAAGCAGGCAGGGGACCCGTGTTATAAGCTTGATAAAATATTTACTTATTGCATAGCCACCATGAGAGATTTAATTCAGCACATTGAAAAATAGTATAAATATCAGAGATAATTAAGACCATGTAAGTTATATTAGCATATAAATGTGCACATATCGGTGACAAACATAAACATTCATATAATTCGTATATATTTTTATGAATGTCCCCAAAGCATAACCTCAACTTCTGAAAACAGGTCCCTAGGGCAAGGTCAGTTCCAATGCTACAAATAGATATTCCAGGCAAGTCACTAACAATGACGGTAGGAATATAGCTATCCTTTTAAGCTGATTCAGGAAAGAAGAGAATTTTTTATTACCCAGTGTCATCACATCTTATTTAAGTGGTATAAGGAAACTAGAGCTTTATTATTAATTGCATGTGATTTGATATTTCTGTAAGGTTAGAAACAGAGGAGTCAGATGGACAAATTAATTTGCATCACTGTAGTGAAAACTAGTTTGGCTGCATGTCTTTGAGGGAAATTCTGAGCACAGAGGGGAAGAAACATGAAGCTATAAAGAGAACACTGGCGGGGTGCCTGAGGGGCTCAGTCAGTTAAGCATCCGACTTCGGCTCAGGTCATGATCTCACAGTCCATGGGTTCAAGCCCCATGTTGGGCTTTGTGCTGACAGCTCAGAGCCTGGAGCCTGTTTCAGGTTCTGTTTCTCCCTCTCTCTCTGCCCCTCCCCCAGTCGTGCTGTCTCAAAATTAAATAAACTATAAAAAAATTTTAAAAAAATAAAAAGAACACTGGCTTTGAAGATAAGAAACTTGAGTTCCAAACCTGCATGACTCTCATCCGCAAACATGAATACTAGCTTTCCCTGACTCGTGGGGTCATGAGCCTTGAATAAGATAATATATTTGAAGGTCCCTAGCCTTGTGATTGCTCTCACTCGCTCTCTCTCTCTCTCTCAAAAATAAATAAACATTAAAAAATGAAAAATAAAAAAAGAAGGTCCCTAACATTATATGAGGCTCATGGTAGTATTCAGTAAACATTTGAATCCATCCTCCTCAGTTTATTACTCTGTATTCTTTTTAAAGAGCTATGTTTAGCATTACTTATAGTTGTATTTTTGTGTTCAAGAATAACGAGATTCTGAAGAAATAGGGCTTGCCGAGCAATTTGAACTCAAATGTCTGGATTGAAGACATTTTAGAAATATTAGGTATATACACCATGCTAACTGCTGAACTAAATTACAGAGATATAGTAATGACTAAATAAAAGACCCCATTGGCATGCAGCTTAGAAACTAGCAAAACATACAAAGGAATAGATGGATATTGTGACCCCCTGCAGTATAGGGAAAGTACAAGATCCTTCCTATGTTATATTATGTAATTAGTGAAGAAGGAATAAGTGAGCTAAATGATTAGGTTGTATAAAATTAAATATATTTTATGGAAAATCTTCATGTTTTGGGGGAATAAAAATATAATGATAGCAGATCTTCCCCCTTTTCAATGATGATACAGGTAATTTTAATATAATAATTAGAAGAATTGGATATTTTTGAGCTTTCACTTTTTCTGTGTGGGCCAGGCATTGCACCTGGAACTGTGGACGCCACGGTGAAGAGGACAGACACCATCCCTATCTTTATGGAGCTCACAGCCTAATTGGGAGAAAGCAAAGAAGGAATCAACTACAAAGATGATTAGGGCCATGATAAATCCTATGCAGGAAATAAACAATGCATAAAGAATGAGGGTAAGGTGGCCCTTTAAAAGATCAACAGGGAATGGCTCTCAGCAGAAATAGCTTTTAAGCTGAAATCCAAAGGGTGAGAAATACCCAACCCTGCAGAGAGTCAAGGAAGAACAATTCAGGGAAAGGGAGCTAACAACTTCTTAGAGACTTATTTTCAAACTCATGAGCGCATTCAGTGATGGAGGACCATGTTTACTGGGATGGGATGCCACGGTTGGAACTCCTCTCTGGAATAAATACCATAGGTTGGAACCAGAGACCTTTTCTTAGTGCACTAAGTTTTTGAAGCCTTTAATCGTTACATAGTCCTAATCTTCAATTTGTTTTTCATAGTAGATAAATTTCCACAAATAAAAGGCAGCAATTTTCAGCTCCACATTACTATGTGCTTTTATAGGTATACCAATTACTTTGAGAGAAAGTCATTCTTTCACTCTTAGCTTTAACTTCATTTAAAACTTAATATGCTTGATAATTTTCAGTCATTTTTACTTTCTTAGTTCCTAGTATAGCATGTTTATTTGTTCTCAGCCCTATAATGGAACTCCAACTGCTGCATTATTATCTTTCTCTCAAAAACATTATCCGTTTGATAACAGAGATTGGCCACTTTGGTGCCAAAGAGTAAACAAATGGAATTTTATTTTTTTTATTTATTTTTTGTTTATGTCTTTATTTTGAGAGACAGAGACAGAGAGTGAGCAGGGGAGGGGCAGAGAGAGAGGGAGACACAGAATCAGAAGCAGGCTCCAGGCTCTGAGCTGTCAGCACAGAGCCTGACGTGGGGCTCGAACCCATGGGCTATGAGATCATGACCTGAGCCAAAGTCAGATGCTTAACCGACTGAGCCACTCAGGCGCCCCAATAATTGGAATTTTAGAATTGGAATACAAATGAAGGACATTGTATGAAAAGGGGAACTATAAAATACAAATACTTAGTATATACTTAGTGTATGTCCATTTTCTTTAGCGTCTGTGCATCCCTTTTCTTTATTATACAGCCAAGGAAAAAAAATGGATTTTCTCAATCATTAAAATCCAGTAGATTTCCAGCTTTTCAACTGAGAAATGTGTTCTCTTTCCTAAACCAAAATCTTTTATACCTTTCTTAAGCATATAGAAAGGGGCTCCTAGGTGGCTCAGTCAGTAAGAGTCCAACTCTTGAAATCTGCTCAGGTCAAAGCCCTGTATCAGGCTCTGTGCTGACAGCATAGCATGGAGCCTGCTTGGGATTCTCTCTGTCTTTCAAATAAAGTTTAAAAAAGCTTTAAAGATATAGAAACAAAAATAAAATAAGCATTATTATATGGCATAAAAGAGACTTGTAGATGTTAATACAATACCTCTGCTATTGATATGCATAATTAGCTACATTTAATGAGAAACCTGGAATCTCTCTTCATTAATGGATTTAACCTTGAAGTCTACTTTTATATACAGTTTTATTCAAGAAGCAGATTAGAACTAACAAATATTGAGTCAAGAACTTGTCTTAATTTCTACTATATTTTTCCCTTAATTTTTAACTTGGTTAATATGACTATTCTAGCTTCTTAGGAAGAATTTACATTCTTTTTAAATGAAATGAAAATTATTTGTCTTAGATAAGTAACATAAAACACTTCATAAGAAGTATATATGAGTACTGTGAAATACTCCTGCAGCATTTTAGCTTTTCAAGTTGGTTGATTTTTGGGTTTGGGTTTATATTTTGCTCTTGTTTTCGAGTAATTAAACTTAAGATCTTTGAGAAAACAAAGAATTTGGACAGATAATTTCTAATGACTGTAGGGCATCAACAGAGGTAATACATTTTTGATCCAGCGCTCAGGGAATGGAACTTGCAAAAACCCTTGCAAATTTTGATAATTGTTGCTATGTACCCAATCTCTTGTACACTACTTAAGAATTGTACCCCAAGGACTCATTTTGACTAAAATATGAATGAGGCAGCTGCCCTGGGAGATTGTGATTCCAAACCATGTGTAACTAAACTTCTCATTTAGTTAAGTGAGACATCTGGTGTGTCAAAGTGTAACGAAATTTCCTATTGTAGAATTTTATATACAGTACAGTAATAAATCTGTTGCTTTAGCTAATAAGAATCTGATTTAATACTTTCACTGAACAGTACTATAATTTTGCCTAACCTAACATACGTGTCAAGAATATTGTATTAGTATAATACATTATATAATATGTATATTATATATATATATTAGTTTCTAGTAATTTTCAAGATTTTTTAAAAAGTTGACAAGTATACTTTATAACATAACCTGATTTTTGGAAATAATGTAATATTAAATATCATTTTAGATGTTCCTCTTACGTATCAAGCAGAGGGAAGCCGGCAGGCTCTGAAAGTTTACTTCTACATTGATAGTTATCATTTTGAACAACTGCCTCAACGATTGAAAAATGGAGGAGGGTTTAAAATTCATCCTGTTCTTTTTGCACAAGGTAAACTGCCTTTTTTAATATATGTACATAAGTTATGTTATCTTTGTCTATTTTAAAAAATACATGTAATTGTAACCATCATAGTTTTTTCTCATTAGTTCAAAAATTCCTTCATAGTACCTAGGTAATATATTTACTTCTGCAAATGTTTATTAAGGAAAGAATAACATAAGGTTTAAATATTTACCAAATAGGACTACAGCAGTATTTATAATGGAGAAACAAGACATGAGTGGTTTAAATAATAAAGAGAAATTAATTTGGCTTAAATAAATTATGGTAGAGCCATTAAAATTGTATGGTTAAAAATATTTTATGAAATAGAAAAAGTTTTGCAATGTACACATGTGGGTTAGAAAAATGAATTTATATTATAGTCTCAATTATGTAATCCAAGTATGTATATGATTAAATGTATATAAAATGTTTTTTGTATCATTGGGTGATTAAACTGATGATGACTTTTTATTCTTTGAGTTTTTACTTTGAGTAAAAATATATTCCTTTTATAAATAAGAAAATTGTTATGGCAAATGAACAATGAGGTTTTTTAACTGCAATAGAAGAAATCAAGGTTAACATCAGTTAGAAGATTCTTTCAATGAACTGGGTTCCAAGGAAAGGTCCTGGGTCTTTTTTATTTCTGGGGTCACAAATGCAGCCCCAAACTGATCAGAAGTCCAGATTATTCTAGTGTAGTTTCTTCTAGTCTATGATTTTTTTTTTTAACTCATGCTGTGGTCACAAGATTATATCAATTTCTCTGAGCAATTCCATGGAGGATTTCATTTTTTCTTCTATTGAGTTTTCAAGAACTGCATCGGTTTTGCTGTGGAATTTTTATACTCTAATAAAAAATGGGAAGAGTAGAGGAATAAAAATCAATCTCTGTAACTGAAGAACAGACAGGCATAGGAAATGAAAATCCACGGCCAAGTGAAAATTCTTGTACCATATGCATATTATTGTAATTCTAAAAGATAGATTGCCCTTTCTTTGATTGCCATAGTTTAAAAACAATAACTGCCTCAGATACTTGGTAAGAATACATTTAAGCAGAGGGGAAAATGTTAGTGCAGAGATCTTAGGAGTTTATTAGAAGGTATTTTCACTTTTTGTTGGAGGACTATGGTAGGGTCCATATAGATAATACAAGAGTCTGTAATGGAAAGGAATGGGCGACGAAAAGAAACTGAGCAAAAATAGACCTTTGGACCTACGTTGGTAGAATAGTTTAGGCTGAAATATGTTACAAGCCATTACACAGATAGTTTTAGAAGACAAAGAAGGAGACTGCTCTGCAATGTTAGGTTTTATAGGAATTAACCAGAGTTTACAGTTATTAAAGCTTCTTCACTTCCTTTCCTTTACTTCTCTTTTTAAACATTCTGCCTTTGAAATCATGACTGAGATGACAGATGGCATTTTGCATCTTTTCTAAAAAAATTATTACATTTGTGACACATCAGCCATAAATAGCTGAATATTCATACCCAACAGCAAATGTTCATAGGAAAAGGAAGAGTATTTTCCAAGTAACCTCTATTTTATAATTGTGGTTAAGTCTAATTAAAAAAAAATCCCTAAATATATATTAGTTCAGTGAATACAGTATTGCTTTTTAAAATGTAACGAAACACGAGCTAACATTAGGTTTTAATATTCACACAGTAATGAACTGCGGAAAAACAACAGTGGAAATACTTCCACAGTTGAGGTCACAGATAGGTAAGGAAGACTTGGAAAATAGCTTGTCTCATTACCACAGTGTCAGTGATAATGCTGCTTATTTAAAGGGGTTGCGGAAGTTCCTCTGCACTTCTAAAACCCCCATGAGGATCCGTTATTAGTTGCTCTGACTGTTTTCATCATATTGAGAGAAGCCCAGGAAATTCAGCCCTAGCTTGAATAGAGATTACCATCTGGTAATTGAAAGTAGTGGTAAATGAAGAGATTCCAAATGGTGTCTCTTCCGGAGATGAAAGTTTATTCGAAGGGTTTTAGCTTTAGGTGTACATATGTGCATGGGTCTTTGCTAGCAAATACAGAAATTAGAAAAATGAGATGAATTTGAAAGCCTCCTGGGAAAATTATTTCTGTCAGCCCTTTTAAAGTCTGTTGTACCATATACTTAGAACAGGAAGCAAATGTACTGCTTTCTTCCCATTTTTCTTTCCTGAATGGACCTTTTGGCGAAGGAGGGCACACTGACTGATAGGGCAGCCTGCAGAGATGGGACCAGCTATGAGATCAGGAATTCTAGTGCCAGAAGCAAGCAGGATACACTTTAGGGAACATGTATCACTCAAGGCCAGGCCTGCAGGAGAACAGGAAACTAGGCAGACAAAACAGGTGATACAGATTTACAAGATAAAGATCACAGAAGCAGCCAAACAGAAAAGTCAGCACAGAGCATAAGCAAAAGGATAGAAGGAAAAGATCACATGAAAGCAGTCTTCTGTAAATACTTCCTACAGGCCAGGGTATTAACCTTGTGGGGATCCCCAAGCCCTCGATGAGATAAAGCAAGTGACTATAAACTTGGTGAAAATGGGAGTAAGGAGAATAAATATTCAGGGTCACTTCCTCTGCCCACTCCCCATTGGCCTGTTTGCTTGCTGTCTTTCAGTGGTTTTCAATATTGGCTGCACCTTAATCGCTTTGGGGAGGTTTTAGAAAACACCCATGCTTGGTCCCACACCAAATTGAATAAGTCAGAATCTCTGGGACATAAAGCCCAGTATATGTTAGAAGTTTACAAGTGATTCTTTTTTTTTTTTAAGTTTATTTATGTATTTTGAGAGAGACTGAGACAGCAGGAGTAGAGAAGGGGCAGAGAGAGAGGGATACAGAATCCCAAGCAGGCTCCACACTGTCATTGCAGAACCCAACACGGGGCTTGAACCCACAAAACCATGAGATTATGACTTGAGAGCCGAAACCAAGAGTCAGACACTCAACCAACTGAGCCACCCAGGTGCCTCTTTACAGGTGATTCTAAAGTCCACCGGGAGTGAGGAAGCACAGGTCAATGTAGATTATGAAGCACTGTGCAATTATCCATTTAATCCTTGCTTAATTAGGTTGATCCATTTCAAAAAGGTTCAACATTTCTAGATATGGGGAGACAGGATGATGGGGTGGGGCCTTTTCACTTCTGCATTAAGTCATGAGGATGCAGGCTGCCCCTAGGAGATGTGATTTGGGTGGGACAATTTTCTTCAGCAAAGACTGAAGATGCCCTGAAGAACTGGGGCTGAAGACTGTCTTTTGGCAACCACAACAGCTAGGGCAACAAGCCCATCCTTTCTGAAAGGGGATCTGAGTGGGTGACCTGCTACGGTCCACACCTTGTACCCTCAGATCCATTTGGGTCAAGAGTAGGAGTGTCTCCTTTGTGACTCTGATGGGCTCCCTTCAAGGGACGAGCGATAACCCCTGCTGCTCCAGCTGGTCTTGGGGCTGCAACAGATGCCCATTTTCCCTCTTCTGTATCCATTGTAGATCAGCCTTGCTCTCAGCCTGAACCTTCTGGTCTCAGTGGCATGACGAAGGCTTCCATCCCTGAGGGGCATGACCCCCCTATTCATTCTGCCCTTCTCAGGCCAGAGTTGCTGCATTTGTCCATTTACCATCAAATTTAGACATGGAAGTACCAAGAGGGACCCGAGTGGATTACTGGGTGCCAAACATGTTTCTTCCTGCCTTCCTTATATAAGGATAGCCCTACTTCCTTACGTGTTGCAGACTATGAGTCTGGAGTTCTCTCTTGTCCAGCAAGAGAGCAGATGCAAAATTGAATACAAGAGAGGCTAATGTCCAGGAGGAGGCAAGAACCCCAAACAGGGGCTTTCTCTCCATATTTATTGAGTGCTCAATATTCACATAGGTGGTGAATGGGAAGAAAACAAGATCTTACACATGTGGTGAACGTGGAGAAAACAGACAGTAGGCATTAACTTGTGTGTATAAGAAGCAAAGTGTGGGAGGGCAAGTGGAGTTTGTGACCAAGGTACACTGGCATCAGATGGAAAGTAATTTCCTGCAGGTGATATAACAAGTTACTCGTGATCCAATGACAGTATCTGGATAGCTTACCTCAGGCTCTTTCACCCCATGGTGGCAACTTTTCACCCTAAGCTTTTTTCTAACACATTTATGTAAGTAAAACCTGTTTAAAGTCAACTAGCCTTGTCAAGATGGTGATTGCTCTTCCTGGGTGCCTTGGCACAAGGGGCCTCCAGTGCTCACGTGGCAACCGTAGCTTATGTTCAGTGGGACCCCTGCCTTGTCTTCTAGGGAAAGTGTGTCCCTTTGGGGATCAGGACCTTTTAAACCCATGAAGCCAAAGTTTCAGGGTTGGGAAGCACACATCCCCAGGTGAGGCACTGGGACTAATGTATTAGTTTCCCAGTGCTGCCATAGCAAATTACCACAGACTGCGTGGCTTAAACCAACAGAAATTTATTCTTTCATTGTTCTGGAGGCTACAAGTCTGAAATCTAGATGCCCAAAGGCCATGCTCCCTTGGAAGACTCTAAAGAAGAACCCTTCCTTACCTTTTAGCTTCTGCTGGCTGTTGGAAGTCCTTAGAATGCCTTGGCTTGTGACGGCATGATTACAGCTTCTGCGTCTGCCATCACACAACCTTCTTTCCTCTGTGTGTCAGTCTCTCTATCTCTGTCCCAATAAGGTGAACACTTCTCATAAGAACAGAAGTCATTGGATTTGGGCCCACCCTAATCCAGGATGACCTCATTTTAAGTTGATGATATCTACAAAGGCCCTGTATAAAAATTAGGTCACATTTGCAGCCACCAGGGGTTAGGACTTGTGTCATATCTTTTTGGAGGATGCAATTCAACCCTCAATAGATGCTAAGCAGGGACCTTTCTGCTTCCACTCTTGGTTCCTAGACCCATGTATTCTACCTATTAGGGACATGGCATCATATAAAGGTCTTCGATTTTAGTTACACTGTGTCCTAGAACATGGCATCTCTTCTTTGTAAAGTAGTGGGAAGTACTTGTTTCCTGGGTCTCTTTGGTGGTTTTCTTTACACTAAATAGAACATGCCATGCCAGTCCTGTTCTCCACAAACACACTCTTGTGTATCTTTGTTTTTCAGCCCTTATGAAAAAGTTTGGCACCGCAAATTTTAAACGCTAACTTTTACTTCTTTATAGGGTGTCCTTCTATTCTCAGAGAATAATTAAAATCAATTAGAAACTTGAGCATTTTCTCTTCTATTTTTTTAATTTTTTAAAATATAGTCCATTATACAGCATTTTCTCTTTTAAACAAAAGGGGACATTTTGTTTTAAATATTGTCATTTTTCTAAGGTGCTTTCATTCAAGTATTTTTTTTGTTTGTTTGTTTAGAGTGTTTGCAAAACTCTACTTTGGGTCCTTTAGAAGATGAATCCCTTAGTTTTCTCTATGGTTTTCATATGGTATTTGAAATTGAAACATTAAATAGCTTTTTCCCCCAAATTTTTAATTAAATTCTAGTTAGTTGACATACAGTGAGTGCAATATTGGTTTCAGGAGTAGAATTCAGTGATTCATCACTTACATACAACACCCAGTGCTCATCACAAGTGCCCTTCTTAGTACCCATCACCCGTCTAGCCCATCCCCCCACCCAGCTCTCTCCAATCCCCTCAGTTTGTTCTCTGTCTGTACAAGTCTCTCATAGTTTGTTTCGTTGTCTTCCCCCTACCTCCCATATGTTCATCTGTGTTGTTTCTTAAATTCCATGTGGGAGTGAAATCATATAGTATTTGTCAAACTGACTTATTTCACTTAGCATAATACACTCTAGCTCCGTCCACATTGTTGCAAATGGCAAGATATTATTCTTTTTGATGACTGAGTAATAGTCCATTGTGTGTAGAATACACACACACACATCTTCTTTATCCATTCATCTGTCGATGGACATTTGGGCTTCATGTACCCCTTCAAATCTGTATTTTTGTAACCTTTGGGTAAATACCTAGTAGTGTCATAAAAGAAGGAACGGTTCCCGGAAGTGAGATCTCTTAAATGTTAGAATTGGTCTGTGAACATGTGAGCTCACCCCTCTTTAAAAGGAGGTACAACCTTTCCTACATGCTGGTCATAATAAGATTGATAAAACTTGCTCTCCTCCCAAAAACTGTGACCGGTTCTGAAGAATTCTGACCACTGTGACAGATGCATATGTAGTGTTTTAATTACCATTGAAGTGTCATTGTGCTATCAGGAAAAAGTGTTAGTTGGTTGAAACAGTTTCTAAAATTGTTCTTCTGATAATTTTTCCCCATCAATTCCTTTCTTGGAAAAGCCTTGAAAGGTATTTCGAGTGAGTGGAAATGCAGTTCATTTTCAGTCTTAGAATAGTTTAATTTCCATTTTGCTAACTACCTAAGTTTGATGGGATGATTTGCTTCCTCAAATTCAGAAGGGGTAGAAGGAAAACAAGCAAAGAAAGAAACTCATTGTATTTTCAATACTTCTTTTAATTAAATGCTATTAAGTATTCAATTAAATATGTCAATACTACTTCTAAGAAATATATTGTTATCTAGATGAGAATTAAGGAAACTAGACAAGAAAATGCTGAGAAAAGGCCAAACTTGGAAGTTTGGACATTATTATATATTTAACATACTTTTGCTGAGTGTAGAAATGGAATTTGGTAAAAGATTACCCCGTTTTCTTGTATGTATAACAATAAATAACCAAGGTATTCATCTAAAATTGGGAATGTTGTTCTCGTTCCTCTTCTTTGCTGCACAGTTTAGTTTTTAAATACAGAACTCCTCCTTTGTCATTGTTCATCTCGTCACAACCCTGTGCACCTGCCATAACATTTTGCTTTGACTCGGCACAGTCATCAGACATGTTCCCCATTTTTATAAAAGCTCTATGTAATTGTGAATTTTAACTGTGTTAATTTGGAAATATTGCCAAGGAATGTCATAAAAATGCCAGTTTGTTTTTAGATGGCAACAAGATTTTAGGGTAGAACTGGATACTCTGGCCAAAACTGAGCCATTAAGACTTATAGGGGCACCTGGGTGGCTCAGCTGGTTAAGTGTCCGACTCTTGACGTCAGCTCAGGTCATGATCTCACAGTTTGAGAGTGCAAGCCCTTCATAGAGCTCTACAATGACAGTGCAGAGCCTGCTCAGGTCTCTCTCTCTCTCTCTCTCTCTCTCTCTCTCTCTCTCTGTCTTTCTCTCTCTCTCTCTCTTCCCCTCCTCCTTGGCCCTCCCCACTTGCACACACATCCTCACTCTCTCTCTTTCTCTCAAAATAAATAAATAAACTTACAAAAAAATTATAACTTTTGTATAAGAAGACTTTTGTAAAAGTCTTTTGTAAAAATTAGACCCCAGGTGCTTTCTTATCCATCCCCACTCCACCCCAGACGGCTAATTTCCCTGTTGTTCCTGCTTACTGTTCTCCTTCCAATCTTTCTGATCTTAAATCACAAACTGAAGTGTCCTTGCATGGACCCTCCTCTTAGTTCCCCAAACTTCCTGTTTGGCTAAGCACACTCATGCATAATCTATATCTCCTGGAAATTGAATTAGATAATGCCTGAGGGGCATTGGGCATGTTGCCTAATATAAAAAACACGTTCAGTGAATGAAAAGAATAGTCATGGGGTCTCTTAATACTATTATTTAATTTATTTATTTCCCAAGGATCGTAATTAGCATGTAGTCTTATTTTCCATTTCACAAACGAGGAACCTGAGGATCTTGGATTTTAATTAACATGCTGGAGGTCACACAGCTACTAAGGAGTGGAAGTGGTGGGTTTACTCCAGTGCAAAGACTTCCATTATTAGCTTTACAACTAATAAGAGGAATTCACATTGAAGGATGACTGAATCCTCTGAATATTTGCCTCTCACAAATAACATCTCATTAATGGAAGTGAACATGGCATTTATGTGAGGATCGTTTTATCAGGAAGACTTCCTTTGATTTCTTGTATGTATTCAGGACCAGAATCTTGCTGAACCAGTTGCAAATATTCTAATTAATGTAGAAGTCATAAGGAATAGACACACAATCCTTTGAAACAAGCTCACAAATTTGATAACGTAACTGAAGCAAATATAGTCAGCATTCTCACTTATTTTTTGTAATTGGTTTTCTCAATTATAGGCCAATAATACCATTTTTTAAATTTCAAATCGAGCAACACTCTAAAAGGTCTCTTGTTTCTTCAGTGCTGTGGAAATCTGACTAGTCGAGAAAACAGCACAGCAAAAATTAGCAGTGAACTTGCTAGGATTGGCACTGGGTATGATATATATGTGATGAATCACTAAATTCTACTCCTGAAACTAATATTACACTATATGTTAGCTCACTGAAATTTAAATAAAAACATGAACCCTTAAAATAATTAGCAATGAGTTTCCTATTTTTGTCCCTAAGATGGTGATAAGTTTCTGTCAATTTGAACAAATGTATTATTTAATTTAGAAGCTATTGCATTTAGCAGTTTTAAAAGATTATTTTTTAATCAATTTTGAAACAGTCTGCTGGAAACTGAGGCTTATCAGTGGTAATAATTTCAAGGGGAAATAATTTACGTTGCCAAATTGGATCCATTGCCATTCCTGTTGCAGGCACACTCACCATAGGAGATCTTGTCTTTCTAGGCGCTACCATGTGATTCATTTCTTCTGCAAAAGGTTAAAAGTACCATCACATAAAGTTTAAAGGAAAAAGAAATAGTTGGGGCGCCTGGGTGGCTCAATCGGTTAAGCGTTCAACTTCAGCTCAGGTCATGATAATCATGGTTGGTGAGTTCGAGCCCCACAGGGCCCTGTGCTGACAGCCTAGAGCCAGGAGCCTGCTTCGGATTCTGTGTCTCCCTCTCTCTTTCCTTGCTCCTCCCCTGCTTGTGCACTCTCTCTCAGAAATAAATAAATAAAAATTAAAAAAAAAATACTTAACTAAAAATGTTAATTAAGAAAGAAATCCATACTAATCAAAAGATGTTTAAAATTAATGGAAAGTTATATATATGTTTATGTTTATTCTTTTTTTTAAAGCGTGTGACTTTTTTTTTATTTTTATAAACATTTATTCATTTTTGAGAGACAGAGACAGAGTACGAGTGGGTGAGGAGCAGAGAGAGAGAGGGAGACACAGAAACCGAAGCAGGCTCCAGGCTCTGAGCTGTCAGCACAGAGCCCGATGCCGGGCTCGAACCCACGGACCGCGAAATCATGACCTGAGCCGAAGTCGGACCTTAACCGACTGAGCCACCCAGGCACCCCTATGTTTATTTATTCTTAACTACATTAAGCATTGTAGTAAAGCAAGTATTCTAAGATTACCTATATTTCTGATTTATTACGCTAATATTTCATAATTTAACTGCAACTACAAGAGAATGAGAATAGACACGGAGAGCAGCAGTTTCAACTTTTTTATTCTTATGTATGTTAATACAGTTCTGTCTCATACATATGCATGTGTATATGCAATGTATGTAGGTATATGTGTGTATATACATACATATATACATTTGTGTGCTTATATATATAAATATGTGAAGTTTGAGTTTAGCTTCACAAGAATGTATATAAAATGTTTTAAAAGTAGAAGACAATTTAAATTACAAATTATCTTTGCCTACTTAGATATAATCACCAAATGTTTGGTATTTATTTTGAGAGCAGAAGAATGATTTTCATTCAGTTTTGAACTGGTGAAAGTGTGGTCATATTCAGTGTTTTAAATATATTTGCTAATAATCAATAAGATTACACCAAATTTGGAGAAATTGAGTTATAAAATCACATAAAAAAGTACATTTTTGTTTACACAGCACTGGAGAGCATGGAAGGATATTATTATAGAGACAATGTTTCGGTGGAAGAATTTCAAGCCCAAATAAATGCAGCCTCATTGGAAAAAGTCAAACAATACAACCAGAAACTCAGGTATGAAATTGTTCAATTTTTTTAAAAGTAAGTGTTCATATTTTGACAATAGCAGAGGAATAGAGTTTTTGACATACTTGTTATGATGATACTCCTTCTGGTATGACATCTTTTTATTTAAGGTTTAATATTTCAGATATTCTAACAAGTACACTTTTTAAAAATAAAATTGGAAAATAATGTTTGAAAATTTTCAAGCTATTGTCTTAATTGCTGAAGATCAAAAATTAAATATTTATTAGATCATTAGCAGAGAGGGACAAAAACATTGATATTTTATAGTGGTGTCCCTTAGGAGGTTTCAGTGAATTAAGGGCAAATAAAATAGGTTCCTTTATGTACCATTAAACACCCGGCATCCTGACAGTGGGAGAAGGTGGTTAACACAGAAGCCATGACACAGTGCATACTGGGTATTGGGAAAATATCTACTTTCAAATATATATATTAATGTTTTGATTTTGCTGTTTTCCTCCTCTAAAAATTAGTGTTACTGGCAAAATGATCAATGGCAGGGAAAATTAATCATAGTAAGTGAAAGGGAAATGTGTTACAATTCAAACTTTAATTTTCAACAAATTATTAGTATATCTATCTCCCTCTTACCTGATGAATTATTTTGCAAACAGATCATCTTTTTAAATTACTCACAGATTACAGCTTTTATTTTTAAAAGAAAAATACTCTTGTTCTACCTTAAGCCTTAATGACTCAAAAATCATTTTTATATTATATTTTATTTTGTATTACATTATAACTATTATAACATTTTTTTGTTTTGTCCACAATATGGTGAGACTATGAAGATAAATTAATTCCTACATTTCCTGACACAAGGAGGTATTGGTTCTCGTCGTTATGAACAATGAGGAGGCTTTCCTTCACGACAGATACTTTCTCTTTCTTCCCCTGCCTCACACCAACTGTCCTCTTCCCTAGTTTCTTTACTCTCTTCCATCATGTTATCACTTCTGAAGCTCTTAGCCTCAAAACCCCCAGTATCATTTCAACTTCTCATTTTCTTTTCCTTCCTAAAATATAGTTGAAGACCCTGATGAATCTGACTGAAATGTCTCTTGGACTGCCCACATTTTATTATCTCATCTAGATAACTGTTTCTCAAAGATTTATAATGTACTGACTCCTTTCACAGGAGACAACAAAAAAAAAGTTAACCTTAAATTCTTCGATAGTGTCCACTGAGAAACACTGAAGAAGTTAAGCGCAGTCTTGTACAAATCTTCAATTGGGGAGTATTATCACAAAAGATAAATTTGACTTTTGTAACTGATCAAATACATTCTTAGATTATCTTTGAAATAAAGATAGAAACTTAAGACATTTGTATACAACCCGTGGGCCCTGAGAACGCATCCCCAAGTCCACTTTGAGAAAATAGGTCTAGACCATTCCTGTACATCCTGACCAATCCTGTCTCTAAGACCCCATGTTGTTTCAATCTCAGGATTTTGCTTTCAGATAATAATTTTAAGTCACATATCTTACTATGTCACTCTTCTTGCTCAAAAGATTTGGTGATTTCTTATTGTCCCCAAAAGGAGTCATAACCTTCTTAGCATAGCAGTCCAGATCTTTCATGACTTGACCTGAGATTTCTTTTCTCCTCCTGTCCTCCAGCCATGATGCATTCTCCTTATTTCCAATCATGCACTGTAGTTTCCTTCTTACGTGACTTTTCACTGTCCACCTAGCATCTGTGTCCTCCATCTCCAGCTGTTTATAAAACTACTATTCATATTCAATGTCCAGCTCTAGTATGGTCTTCTTAATAAAATATTTTTCTTTTGTTATTGGGCTAGGATGAGGCCTGGGCATTAGACTGTCTAGAAGTCCCCTAGGAGATTCTGATGTGCAGCTAGAATTGAAAACCAATTCCCTAAATCCCAGAGTTCTTTTTTTTTAATATTTTATACTACGTTTTTTAAGTTTATTTATTTTGAGAGAAGGGGAGAGGCAGAAAGAGAGGGAATCCCAAGCAGGCTCCACACCTTCAGCGTGGAACTCGATGGGGGGCCTGAACCCATGAATCATGAGATCATGACCTGAGCTGAAACCAAGAGCCAGATGCTCAACTGACTGAGCCACCCAGACGCCCCTGGATTCCAGAGTTCTCAAAGGATGACCCCCAGACCAGCAGTGTCAGTGCTCATCTGCAAAGTTGTTTTTAAAAAGTCTTATGTAGGACCAGCAATCTGTGTTAATATAAGCCCTCCAGGTGATTCTCATGCACACTCAAATTTCAGAAACCCTGCCCTAGGCTAAATAATGTCCAATCATTCTGCCAATCTTTCATTTTACTTTATTTATGGCTACTACGGAATTCAGTTTTTCTCCTTGATACCGTTATGTGGTCAGATCTCTCATCTTCTTTATTTTATGATAAGCTCCTTAAGATGAGGGATACCTTGGGGCACCTGGTTAGTTCAGTCGGTTAAGCATCTGGCTTTGGCTCTGGTCATGATGTCATCAGTTTGTGAGTTCGAGCCTGCTTCGGGCTCTGTGCTGACAGCTCAGAGCCTGGAGCCTGCTTGGGATTCTGTGTCTCCCTCTCTCTCTGCTCCTCCCCTGCTCATGCTCTGTCTCTCTCTCAAAAATAAACATTGAAAAAAAAAGATGAGGGATACATTTATCTTGGTGTATCCCATGGTGTGTGTCAAAGTATTTTGCATAAGAAGTTCTCCAAAATTTTGTTGAGTTGCATTAAATTGTTTAGTATAACAAGCAGAGAGAAGTGGGGATGTGACCTAGCATTCATGCCCCTGTGGACCTTTGCTTTTTAAACAGAATTATAATGGATGTTTAAGATTCTTTATGAAGATAAACAGCATGTATATTAATGTATGCTATCCTCTTCACATAAAACATTTTAATGTATCTTTTCTAGAGAAAACATTTTCAAAAGCACAAACCCCTCAGGACTAATTAGTGCTCTTGTCAGTAATTAGCTGCTATACATCCTACTTGTTGCATATTAGATTTCCTTTGCACAGGAAGAAAATTATTGTCAGGAAGACAATTATTTTCCTCTTCCAGTGATGCCTTCTCTTCCTGCCTATTTCTTGAATAAGGGTGTTAATTTCTTCCTTAATTTTTCCTGTTGCTTTGTAACCACAAATACTCTGAAATTGCTCTTGGGCAATCTGTTTTTGGGTTTCAGGGCTGCACACCAACGTTGACCATTTCTTTAAAGGGGCTTTTACTATCGATTGTAGAAAAATAACCCTCAGGTGTCTAGTTCCTTATAGCCCAGAGCCTTTTTAACACTTTCACTGAAAACCATTTCATTCTGCATGTTAATTCATTTGCTAATTAGACCTCAGAAATGGCCCTTTTTTTTTTTTTTACCCCTTAAGCTTACAACAAACCAACAACCATGAATAAATAAACTAGTGTTCATTCTTTAGATTACAAGTTTCAGATGCCAACCTCAAACTGGCATAAAGAAAATAATGCATTGGCATATGAAATAGGTATATTCAAGGAGCGTGGTGCTGACTGCATTAGGCACAGGAGGACCTTTCCCTATCTCTTGGTACTTTTTTCCTCTGTGTGGGCTTCATTTTGTTACACATTTGGGTAAAGATGGTCACTGCAAACCAGTGTTGCATTCAAAGAAGAGAAGGTGTCCACCCCATTCCTCCTCCACAGAGAGTTCCAGCAAAGAACCTGAGGAGGCATTCATTAGCCAGACCCAAGTCAGGTGCCCATTCTTGGGTGGGCTCAGCACCATGAAAGTCCATACCAATGGACTGTCACAAAAGGAACAAAGTAAGGATGTTGGACAAGAGAGAATAATGGATTCCATTCTAGTTATAGAGATTCTCCAGAACAACAAAGAATAGGTGCAAATAATTTGCTACTTAAAAGATGATGATAGCCATAATACCTATCAATTTTTAAGAACATATTGAGTCAGTCACAATTCTAGGTATGTTATATGGATTATTTAATAAAGCAATAAGTTCCATATTATCGTTTCCATTTTAAGGGAGACTTACACAAGTTTACCCAGAGAATAAGTAGTAAAATCGAAATTTAAATCACAAACTTTTTTCTCTAATTTAGAGTCTATACTATTTGTACTATGTTAGGCCAGCTTAGTTACTGGAGTGAACATAATATGCTGAAAACAAATTCTCTGTTACTAAGTTTTGGTGTCAGATACTATCAAGTGCCCCCAATTGCTCTCAGTTTGAACCATCAGTTATTCATTCATTCAGTGTCCATGACGTTTCCATTCTTATGAAATTGAGAAAAACAGAAAAAGGAACACATAAATCCATAAACAAATTATTGGAGATGGTGAAAAGCTCAATGAAGAAAAACTAAAACAAGTTGCCACACTAAGAGGTTGGTCATGTAGAGGAGGTAGTTAGGGATGATTTAATTAGGTGGTATTTGAACAGAAGACTGAATCAAAAGGAGACAGCCTTGCCCAAATTGGGGGAAAGTTCTTTCTCAAAACAGTGAATTGATGTACATAAATCATGAGAATTAGCTTATCATGTTTCAGGAAGATAAGGCCAGGAGGATTATAGCCATTAAGAAGGATGATGCATGGGGGTGCCTGGGTAGCTCAGTTAGTTAAGCGTCCAACTTCAGCTCAGGTCATGATCTCACAATTCATCGGTTTGAGCCCCATGTCAGACTGCATTGACAGCATGGAACCTGCTTGGATCCTCTATCTCCCTCTGTCTCTGCCCCTCCTCTCCCTCAAAAATAAATACTAAAATTAAAAAAAGGATGATGTGTGTTGAGATATATTTGTAGAGACCTGGTTATGTAGGGCTGTAGGGCATTGCAGGGGGTGTAGATTTTACTGTAAGTGCAATCCAGAAGCCTTTGGAAAGTTTTTATTTAATTGCTGTGGTCCATTTGTATCTCATGTTTCTATTGCAAATAATATCCAAAATGGTTGAAGTTTCCATGAGACAGTAATTCATTACCAGCGGGCTGCTCTGACCACTCTTGCTCCAGTTTCTGTGGGAATACAAGTAAGGCAGTGCACTTGGGGAGTCTTTGCCATACGCTTGGTAGCCCTGACACTGGTTGCCTGAAAACACCCTGATTGAGCTGTTACCCCCTATGAACAAGGTTGAGCCAGCAGAAATGTTTAACAGCTGTGTCTAAAATATACCCTCCAAAGCCAAGTCAGACACAGTTCTTAACTGTTTTCATTCTGATTATTAGGAAATAATTCCATGTAAGGGTCTCCCTGATGTCTTCTGTGATTTTCTCAAGCCACCGAGAAAAAGGTTGTCCATTGAGGCAACCTGTGGAATGGGAGAAGATGTTTGCAAATGACATATCTGATAAGGGTTAGTATCCAAAATATATTTAAAAAAAAACTTACAAAAATCACACCCAAAAAAAAGCCCAAATAATCCACTTAAAAAATGAGAAGACATGAATAGACATTTTTCCAAAGAAGACATACAGATGGCCAACAGACACATGAAAAGATGCTCAACATCACTCATCATGAGGGAAATACAAATCAAAACCACAATGAGATACCACTTCCCACCAATCAGAATGGCTAAAATTAACAACACAGAAACAACAGGTATTGGCGAGGATGTGGAGAAAGGGGAACTCTCTTACAGTTTTGTTGGGAAGGCAAACTGATGCAACCACTCTGGAAAACAGTATGGAGGTTCCTCAAAAAGTTAAAATGGAACTACTCTGAGTTTCAGTAGTTGCACTACTAGATATTTACCCAAAGGCTACAAAAATACCGATCTGAACGGGTACAGGCACCCTGATGTTTATAGCAGCGTTACCAACAATAGCCAGATTATGGAAGGAGCCCAAATGTCCATCGACTAATGAATGGATAAAGTGGTGGTATATCTATTTACAGTGGAATGTTACTCAGCCATCAGAAAGAATGAAATCTTGTCATTTGCAATGATGTGGATGGAGCTAGAGAACATTACGCTAAGCTAAGTAAGTCAGTCTGAGAAAGACAGATTCCATATGATTTCACTTATATGTAGAATTTAAGAAACAAAGTAAATGAACATGGGTGAAAAAAAGAGGCAAACCAAGACTCTTAACTATAAACAAACTGAGGGCTACTGGAGGGGAGGTGAGAGGGAGGATGGAGTAAACAAGTGACGGGCACTAAGGAGGGCACTTGTGATGAGCACTGGGTGTTGTATGGAAGTGCTGGAGCACTAAATTGTACACCTGAAACTAATATTACACTGCATGTTAACTAACTGGGATTTAAATAAAACTTTGGAGAAGAAAAAAATAATAGCATGTAAAGTGTTTAATTCAGAAATTCTAATCAAGAAATTTAGGAGGAAGGGCATTTTTATTTCCTACCTTCAACATCCTCATGATATTTTATTCTCTGTCTTCTACCTCAGGCTTTCCTTTTTATTCCCTCTGGCCATGAGCCGTCTTCCCCATTAGCATCATTTTTTTTCTGCCCTCCATAATTGTAATTTATCATTACCAAACCCTTTCATTTTAATGCATCCTGCTTATTGGCAAAAAAATAGCACACTGCGTAGTGACCAGTGAGACAAAATATAATGTGAATGTGAACCATATTCCATGTATTTCAGTACTCCTTTCAGTTTGAAGGGTCTCAATGATTATTTTTTAAATATTATTTTCAGTATAAAGTCAACAGTAAAATATAACAGAAAAATAAGAGGAAGCAAGTTGTGTATTAGTTACTGAGATCATGTATCATTTTTGTGAAGTTATAGCTTTAGACGGACTTGTTTTAGGGCATATAATCTTGGCTATCTAGAGGCAAATTCATCTCTTTACAGAAATAAGGCAAGAAAATGTTTCAAAGCATATATTCTCTTAAGGTATACTGCTGCGGATAAAGAGTTTTCTTTGAAGAAAGACAGTTTTTTAAAAGCCGAAAGGTAGTTTATATCAGAGGCAGAAGGAAGATGAAAATCGTATTTTGGTTAAGAAAACATGTTACATGAGTTCCAATCCCAGAGCCATATATTTCGAACAATTTTCTCAAGTGAGAAATGCCTGACCAGAAGCATGTACGTGTTTGGGTGTTCCCATGATAACACGTTCACAAAATGCGTCAATTCTCTCTACCTCTGAGGAAGAAAAATGTCAGTGAATATATTCTCCTGGCATAAATAGGTATGAAGGGTGGCGTGGCCTCGCGGCCATGTTATGTCTTCCAGTACAGCTATCAAACAGCCTAAGGAGATGGAGAACATCGGGACCTGAGCCTTTGTACCTCGTAAGGACATACCCCCATCCCTGTGTCTTTCTTCCCTCAGAGCCTTCGCCGCACACAGCGCTGTCTCCTAGTCCTTGTGTAGATAACAAACAGTATATCCAAGCTTGAAATGGAATATTTCTGTTGTCCTGTTGATGGAACCTGCGGAAGCTACCTTAAATCAGCAGGAATATGGATTTAATAAAATCTGAGAGAGACAGTAAGAGAGAGAGGAGGGAGAGCAAGAGAGACAGAGAAAACATTAAGTAGAATTTAAATAATGCCTTTGTCCTACAGTCGTTTTTCTTTATAAAGTTGCAGCTTTTAGAGTTATTAAGTGATGTGATTTTTTTTCGACTAACTGGAAATATTCCAGATGCATGTTTATCTCCTCTGTAGCAGCTTCATATTTGTTTTTCATTCTGTCTTCAGCCGAAGTTCATTTTTTAAAATATTATAGATGCATCTGTATTTCTGTTTCTCTAAGACAAGCTGTAAACTAGATGTGTATATTCAATTTCCTTCTATTTTCAGACTAGGAATACAGAGTTTCCGGGTTGTAAATTTTGTTTCGTATTAGAAGTGATTCTTCAATAGCAGAAGAAAACATCCTAGTCTACAAAAAATTTGAATTCATTTATAAGGCTTAAACATTTTCTAGACTCCTTTTCTATATGTGAATGGCATACAGGATTTAACATTTACAGAATATAAGTTATACTTAAATGCCAAATTCTCACACGGTGTAAATCTAAAGGAACTACTGGATATTTATTCGACAAATCCAGTATGCCCACCAAGTGCCAGGATCAGCCCTTCACATTGGGGGAATCGTAGTAGATAAGATTGCAGCCTTCCAGGAAAATTTTGCCTGTGGGTTATGACAAACATTAAACAAAAGTTTTACTAATAATTTATAGCAATATGTGGAAAACTTAGTAGGCAGTGTGTAAGGTGCTATGCAAGTGTGTAAGAAGGGAATCAATCTTAATTGGATGGGAAGAGGGTAGAAGGTTTGGGGAATGAATGATCTAAGGAAGTGACATTTATGCAGAGATCTCAAGGAGGAGTTGGGCTTGCAGTGTTTAGGGGGCAGGAAATGAGAAATAAAAGGGTGCAGAACGGGTATTTCCTAGCAGAGGGAGCAGCATGTCTAAATGTCCTGAAGGGGGAGGGAGAAATTATATAGTATATGGAGGCTGGAATTCAAGAGGAAGAGGGGTGTGAGACAGTTGTGTGAAAAGAATCCGCTCTGTACCTCCTTCACTAACAGTTCTTCCTCAATTTCTTTTAAGCCAGCTGTCGCCCAGGGCATGCTTCAGCTCCATTTCCATGTGTCGAAAGAGTATAATTATTTAAGACCCATCTCAAATTTATCTTCCTGCAGGAAGCCTTCAGTTATAGCCTCAGCTGAAATTAATCACTTTCTTTTTCAAAACTTAACAACCTCTTTGATTTCATGTGTTTTATTTTGACTTGAGGGTTATTTACTTGCCTTGCTCAGTACATGTGAGGGCAACAAGGTCTTAGTTCTCCACTGTGCTTGGTACATAGTACGTACCATAAAAATAGATGAATTGAATTGGAAATCAGGTTAATTGTAATATAATGGTCTTCTATTTTTGTACAATTAGCATTTTATTGAATTTATTCCAGTCTCCAGTCTACTTCTTTTTATATCCAAAAAATGCAGGGCCATTTGAAGGGTACAGATGCTGACTCTGTTGGAGACTTCTCTCAAGAAAATCATCAGCATAGGCAAGGCTCATAAATTTCACATGGGACAAGATCAGATAAAGTTGAAATTATAAGGACACTTTTGAGAACAACATCTCTTCTTTATTTGAAAAATACTGTAATTCTATTAAACTTTGCCGTCATTGCCTTTTGAGAATGTGATATGGCTAAGTATACATTTATGTGTGTAGTTTTTAATTTATCTGGATGGTACTTATTCTTGTCTGTATTCAGATGACTTCATTTGTTCTTGAGAAGTTGTAATTACATGTAATATTTTTTATGTTATGTTAAAGGAATTTTTAATGTAATTTCTAGATAAGGGCAGCAGATGAGATTAGAATTAACCATGTGTTTTCACATTTTTATAAGTCCTTCATTGTGATAATATTTATCAAGGATGAATAGATATTTTGGATGACAAGTAGAAGCAGATCATCTTTAAAAGCATCTTTTAAAAATATTTTATTATTATTATTTAATTTTTAAATTTATTGTCAAGTTAGCTAACATACAGGTTTTGGTGGTATATTCCCATGATTCATCGCGTACATGCAACACCCAGTTCTCATCCCAACAAGTGTCCTCAATGCCCATCACCCATTATCCCCCTTCCTCACCTCCCCCCCCCATCAGCCCTGTTTGTTCTCCTCATTCAAGAATCTCTTATGGTTTGCCTCCCTCTCTGTTTGAAACTATTGTTGCCTTTCCTTACCCCATAGTCCTTCAAAATCTTTGAAGAGAATTCCATCTATCTCAAATTTTTTAAAAAGCTATTGTTTTCATCAAAGCAAAGGGAAGATCAAAGTTCTTTTTGCTCAGAATTTCCTTTTGGAATAAATGAGAGTTGGAAGTGTCACAAAGAAAACAAGCATACCCCAAAGAATCAGTTAGGGAAATATACTCTGTGAGGAAAAATTTGTCAGTGCTTTTGGAAGCAAGATTGATTTTTATTTTTAACTCTGCTGACGTTTCTAGCTCATCACAAGGACAGTCTTAAAAAATTACAAGGCATCCTAGTCAAGTTCTTGCAGTGCATTGTTTCCGATTGCTTTTGTTCAGTTCCTTTTTGCTGACATTTCAGACTTCTTTTGTTTGGTGGATGTACCATAAGAAGGTGAATGAATGAGTCTAAGTTACGCATTCAAAGCTTTGTCCTACGGTAGTCAGGAAATTTAGTGTGGGCCCAGAGCTTTTGATTCAGAAGACATAATTATGACTTAGAAGAAATTAATGTGGATTTAAGGAAGATCATGATTTGTGTGAAAAATAGAACATTATGTTTATAAAATTAGCTGTCTAGTTACATGGACCACCCAGTTTCAGCTGGGGGCAAAGTTCTATCTTCTATAGGTTCAAGTTTGTGACATTCTGTCGGTCATTCAGGAAGAAAACCGAATATATTTTTGCTTGGTTTTTGCTAATTTCAGCCAGAATGACTGTAATTTGCTAAATTGCTTTGACCATTTCCTATCCATCTTTCCTGGCACACCTCAAAATTCACCCCTGCAAGAGGTCTTTCCACCTCCCCTGAGTTAGTTAGCATTTATCACATTATACATTATATTCTTTTCATGTGTATCTGTTTCTCCTTTTCACCTTTTCTTTTTCTTTTATTATTGCCAATAAGGTATCTATTAGTAGATGACATAATAAATGTTTGTATGTGTGCAAAATTTGGGGCAACCAAACCAGGACGCAGAGTATAAATGGTGGTGGGTTCCTGATTATCATCATGATGACTTCAACAAAACATGTGGAAAATGGTATGGATTGTGATGTTAGTGTTGAATGGGTCTTCCTAGCCACTCCCATTCTGTTTTGAGAATATCCTTTATGGTTCAACAGTATTTATCATGTACTTGTATGCAAGTGCAGGAATGTGTATAGCATTGAGAATACAGAGATAAACCAGACAGTATGCTCGTGAGAATCTGAAAGGAGAGGAAGAGTGAATGTGGTAAATAGGCTATTTTGAAATACCTTACTAAAACCATGGGGGAGGGAACAGGATGCCCAGAAACCCAGAACAGGAGCATGTAGGAAAGACTGAGGAGCTCAGAATGGGATAGTTATGACACAGGACAGCTACTGGGCTAGGTGAAGGAGGGGAGGGAAGGTTTCTCAGTGAGAGGGACCATTATGAACAAAGACATTGCAGAACCATTATAGGGTTATACAGAAGGCAGGGCAGAAAGGAGGCAAGAGGCATGGGTAGGAGGGGGACCAGAGATGCCAACTGAAGAGCTTAAACTTAAGCATGTAATTGAGGTGCTTGTGAGTTCTAAGTAGCACAGGGGGGAGCGACTGAGGGGTTGCATTTTAAACTGAGCACCTTGGCGGTCCATTGAGGATAATTTAGGAATGAGAACAAGACTACAGTCAGAGAGCTTGGTTAGGAAGCTACTAAAATAGTTCTGGCAAATGATATTTTAACCCTAAGGAGGTAAAAATGGAGATGGAGAGGAAGGCATAGATTTTAGAAATACGGCGGAAGTAAGATAAAGGTCTTCCTCACTGAATGCATATAGTGGGGGTTGGAGACACACTGGATTGGACACCTGGATCATTAGCTGGTATAGTAAGGAAACAAGAGGAGAAGCTCTTTCAGAATTGAGGGTGGGAATATCCTAAACTCAATTGGATTTCAGATGGAGGATTGACATTCAAGAAGCTCTATCCACTAGGCTGGAGGCACTCACATAGAAGTTAAATAGTTAAAACCAAACGAATGCATGAGCTTTCCCAGGTGATAGTACCATACATACAGAAAGGTTAAGTGAATTGCTCAAAGCCAGGCAACTGGCAATGAGGGGCAAAGGCTCAAACTAGATATTTCCAGCTCCAAAGAGCATGCTTTTGTTACAGTGCTCCATTGCTTCTCCAAGGTAGCAAATGATCGCAGTATTAATGTGTGTGGCTTGGGGAAATGATTTAATGTGAGTTTAATTACTCACAATGAAGGAGTTAAGCACAACACAAACGTGAAATCTTCTTTGGGGAAAAAAAGGAGAATTTTGAAGGGACAAGGATGCATTCTGGTTTGTTTTCTCTGCAAAGGGATGTTTTCGTAGCTGTAGAGCTAGAGAAGAGGATATAGCAAAGACCAGAAGGAAGAAAAAGGCAAAAGGGACTAAAATAGCTGAATCTTATTGTTATTTGAAAACGAAAGAAAATATCTCTAGTGAATCAAACTCACTAATGTCGTTTTGTCCTCATAATGAATGCACCTTGTCGAATATTACACACTGTCAGGGAAGGAGAATTCATCTGCATGCATACATTTTAAAAGCCATCCAAATGCATTAGCAGCCATGTTCTTTGCATCAAATTCCAAATTAAACTATTGAAACATATTATGTAATATTATACATAAGAATATATAATTAAAATTATATCATTATAATAATAATACATTGTAATTAAATATAAAATATTTTAATAGAATAATACCTAACTTAGGATATTTTTATTTGTCTATTCAGATATTAAGATTTTAGTTATGCAAAATTAAAAGCCTATAGTTTTAGTCCATTCATAGCATATATCATACAATTGTGTATACATTAATAACTTAGCAGCTTCATAGATGTGCTTCAGTTTGTATAAACTTTGAACTTCACCTACTTGAGATATCACTGAACTTGGATATAAAATTAGACACATTCAGAAAACACAATGGAAGATAGTAGATGAATAAATCCGTTGCTAGTCTTAAGGAGCATTTTTAGATCTGATGACATTCATTGCATTTCCTTTAAGCCAAGTGAGAAAAAAACAGAAATATATTTTTAAAATTTTCTAATCTTTATTTATTTTTGAAAGAGAGACAGACAAACAGAGTGCAAGCAGGGGAGGAACAGAGAGAGAGGGAGACACAAAATCTGAAGCAGGCTCCAGGCTCTGAGCTGTCAGCACAGAGCCCGACATGGGGCTCGAACTCATGAACCGTGAGTTCATGACCTGAGCCAAAGTCAGATGCTTACCCAACTGAGCCACCCAGGTGCCCCAGAAGTATTGTTTTTTTAACGTTTATTTATGTATTTTGAGAGAGAGAGAGCATGTGCACGTGAGGGGCAGAGAGAGAGGGAAAGAAAGAATCCCAAGCAGGCTCTGTGCTGTCAGTGCAGAGTCCAACTCAGGGCTTGATCTCATGAATCGTGAGATCATGACCTGAACCAAAATCAAGAGTTGGACACTTAACCGATTGAGCCACCCAGGCACCCCAAAATCAGAAATATTCTTAATAGACTAAGTGACATTTGAGCCATGGGAAAAGAATTTGGTTAGTTTAGGTAAATATGGAATTTCTGCACTAATATGAATAAAAAGAAACAGAGGATTACTGATCTGGAATTGTCTTCTTCATTAATATACCAGAGGATGGAGAGTCAGTCAAACCTGGATTCCCATCCCCACTCTTCCCTTAACTAGTTGTATGACTTACACAAATTCTTAATAACTCTGAGCCTTGATTTCCTTATTTGTCCACTGGAGATAGTGATGCTTCATCAGCTGTTGTATTACATGAGAGGAGGTTTGTACAGTCTTCCTTATTTGCTTCATGTAAAGAGTAACAAAAATCACCGTATCTGAAGATGGATTTTCATTGTAGGAAACGCATTGGTTTCTCTATGGTCTTCTTGTGTTGGGGTGGCTGACCTCACTGCCCAGTGCAAGAGGAAGAGAACTGTCTCCCAGTGAGATTATGAGGGAACCTGCCTAAAATGGCTATGCAAAATGGAGCTAGAAGAGGCTTATTTGTGCACAGAAATACTCTTGAGAATAAGCCAGATAACTGCATTTGATTTCACCCCAGAAAACTAAGAGGATAAGAGGCAAGGCAGAGAACTATCCAGAAGGCTGTATAGCCTCTGCTGTGCTTCCAGTCCTGGATTGAGCCCAAAGGCAGGAAAGATGGCTGCCCAGTTCTGGTGTGGACAAGATGGCAGAACACTTCTAATTTTTTTTTAATGTTTATTTATTTTTGAGAGAGAGAGAGACAGAGCGTGAGCAAGGGAGGAACAGGGAGAGGGAGGCACAGAATCAGAAGCAGGCTCCAGGTTCTGAGCTGTCAGCACAGAGCCGGATGCGAGACTCGAACCTATGAACCATGAGATCATGACCTGAGCTGAAGTCAGGTGCTTAGCCGACTGAGCCACCAGACACCCTGGCAGAACACTTCTAAACACCTTCAGTGATAGTACTAGAAGCCAGAACTTTTTATACACTGTGTAAGTAAAAACTATATGGAAAGTATGGCATTTGGCTCTGCCTTACTACATCTTGAATGTTACCAGATTCTTTAGGCCAGTAATAAAGTATTGCTGGTAAAGCAATTTTTGTTATTCTTCAGTCAAAAATAAAATTTATGAGTGAAATTGTGATTCCCCATATTCAATGTCTTTATGTATACTTTGAACAACAGTGCATATACTGATATTTAAAGCTTTTAATGTGAGAAATGAGCTAATTTCTTGCTTAGTAACTAATCTAGGTTAGAATGCCAGCGTAGTTTGCAGGGGAAGATGCACACCTAAACTCTTTCTCTGCTTGTTTTAATACTCACATAGTAGAAGAAAACCAGTCTCACAGAGATATGTTGATGGGAAGAGAAGACAAGATTTAAGAGCAATTTAACAAAAATCCAATGAAATTGTATTGTCATCTGTAAATTATGGATAAATATTGCCAGTTTCATTTTTCTGATTTAGTTAATGTTAAACCATCATTCTGATTAATAATTAATCATTAAAATGACCATAGAGATGATGAGTTTTAATTAAAAACAAATTCTTATGTTTGTTTTCAATTTTTATACACTTTTGGTTCATAGTTGACAAACTAACCTTCACATGTCACTTATTGCTGTGTGGCCCTATTGTGCATGACTGTTTTGTGACTCACAGCACATGTGACTTACTGGACTGGTCTGTAACCTATTCAATAAAACAAATGCTCTTGAATGTTTTGGGTTGTGAGACAATGTAAAGTTGTCTGTATAAGTTTCTAAATTTTTGCTGAGAAATTCTTAAGTCCGCAGACCACATATTGAGTGGCACCGAACTAGAGTACATAGGCTGAGATTTAAAATAATTACTAGTGTAGGATGTAGCTTTTGCCTTTCAAAAGCTCCCTAAGCAAGGTTGGAAAGTGAGCTGAGGGCAGATTCTGAAGGAAGGAGAACAAGCTTGCCTTGTGTCTGGGTGAAGAACGAAATGTCGTTGCAAATAAGATTGGGGACAGGTCCGCACTATAGTAGTGAAACAGATGTAGGAAGAGCCAGCATTAGGAGTTTCTGTTTTCCCACACAGAAAGCCTGCTGGAGTCACGTTCTTCAGACCCTTAACAGCGAAAGAAAGTCAAGGTCACACATGTAATCCATACCAGAATGCAAGTTCCCTGAGGGAACTTGTTCATGTCTGTATCCCTAAAGCATGGAACACTGATTTATACCCAAATAGATGCTCAAAGAATACTTGATGAAGTAATTGAATGGAAGTGTTGACAACACATTCTTATGTCCAAAAAACCATAGTGTAGGTTTAGTTTTTGTTTTTTGTTTTGTTTTGTTTTTTTGTTTTGTTTTGTTTGTTTTTTACTCTCAAGTTCTATAATGCCACAAGGATTTCAGGAGGTATAGGAAGATTTACAGTAGTTTATCAACAATAAATCTTTAAGTTTCATATCATCTACTCTTCTCTTCTATCTCACACAGAATAGCAGATCCATGACAAATAAGGGATAAGGCTCTCTCTCTCTCTCTCTCTCTCTCTCTCTCTGTCCTCTCTCCTTTGTCTTCTCTATCTCCTCTTTTCCTTCTTTACCATCTTTTCTTTTTTTTCTTTTTTACCCCTTTATTTTTCTTTCATTTATTGATTCATTCAACCACTGTTTAGATCTGCTCAGTAATCTCCCAACTGCCATTTCTCATGCCATTCCCCATCTCCAGAGGATTAAGTAGCTTTTTACAGACTTAAGTTCCATGATGTCAAAAGACTACTCTTTTTTTTCCCCACTCTTAAGATTCTTCTTATGCCTTAAAACCCTTCATTCCCTTTGCCTAATGCCTACTTGTCCTAATGCTGACTAATGTGCTTTAGCACTCTGCTAAAATTTTTTTACATTACTTATCACACTAGATTGTAATTACCTGTTTATTGCCCTCTCTCAAACACAGGTTCTTTGCAGGCCAATAATTGTCTTATTTTTACCCTTTATCCACAGTACCAACTTACTATTTGCTTATTGAATAAGTGAATAAATACACAAATTAGGAGTTTAGAGGTGTGCTGATTTGAGGTCTCTTAGAGGAAAAAAAGATGAGCCAGGAGAGTGTTCAGAGTGAGAATAGTGAGATGGGACAGAAAACAGATGCTGGAGGGGTAGGTAAGGAAGGGGAGCCCATGGGAGAAGCAGAAAAGGCAAGCTTAAGTGAGTGTGTGAAAACGAACAAAGCATCGGGCCCGTGTCAAAAGATTTAGTGAATAGAGAACTAGAAAAGGTGAGGGTGACCAGGAATGCTATATGTAAGAAGAGATTCAGAAAACAATGCCTAGGAAATGTCCACTGGATTTGGCCAGTGTAAAGTCATTGGTATTGACATCATTAGGGAGAATGGTTTGAAAAGAGTGGTGGTTAGAGATCTGGCCACAATCAACTGGGAGTGGGTTGAAGGTTTGGAAGTGGGATTAGCAAATTAGACTTCTCTGGGAGAAATTTAAATGGACGAGGAAGGAGGTTATCAGACAGAATCTAAAAGATATACAGTCAGTGAAAATTTATTTACTTCTCATTAGTTCATCCAGTTAAGAATGAAACTTGAACAAACATCATCCTTTGTGGGAAGGACTCAGTAGTGCATGAGATTACTCCTTGTTAGTCAATACAGATTCTCATTTACCCTTGAATTATTTACTTACTGCTTTTTTTAACAAATTTTTCCTGAGCAACTGCTTTGAGTCTGGCAGTGTTTTAGGTGGAGAGCATAAGTGAAATATGATGTACTCCCTCCCCTCATGGAGGTTATAGTCTACTTAAAATAGTTCCTTAAAACTTACCTTTGATCAGTTTGTTCATCTGAAGAATGAAATTACCAAAAGACCGTCCCAGGGGAGCTTTATAAAGATTAGTTAAAGCAATTTCACTTACCATATTCTGCTAATGACATCTTTCTAATTTCTCTATATCCATATTTCTAGTTCTATTAAATTTTCCCTGCCCTTCCCTCTGAACCAGATGTCTACAGTTATTTATAAGATGAGACTCATTTCTGAATAGTTGTCTGCCTTAATGTCTTAGAAGACAGTGACAGTTCCACACTCTTCAGCTGATTTTAATTAAGCACTTTGAAAGTTTAAGATAGGGCAGTGACCTCATTGGTCTTTTTATACAGTTATCTCTTTCCAATTATAAGTAAGGTTCAAAAGCAAACTAGTGAGAGTATATGTATTTTTTGTGATGGAGGACATTTGTTATGCTTGGCGATTTTTTTCTTAACCAATAGCTACCATTCATGATGGATGATTTCCAATTCTTTTTGACACAGACTTTTTTTTTTGAAAGAAGGCACATTCTCCTTGGAAGTGGTTCAGAGCTGTCACTTGTCCAAAATTTAGGAAATTTAATTTAGGTAACTTAAGAGCTTACTTATTCTGCTGAAATTTATCGAACACTCACAGTTGTGGGTGGTACTATGTAAGGTAATCGAATAATAAAGGTAAGCTGTACATTGTCTTTGTCTTCAAGGTGCTTATAGATTGGGGGAAAGAAACATGTAAACAAACACTTGCCCTACAGAAGAGTGGATCCTGATGTTAAGGAATGTACCAGGTGCTGGGGAAATGGAAGAGCCTCTGGTTCTTAAGATACTGAGGGAGTTTGAGAGAGGAGGTGATATTGAAGATGGGTCTTAAAGAATAAATAACAGTTTGAAGTGATGCGAGCAAGACGATGGTATAGCAGTTTCCAGTGTTCCTCCACTTACAGAAACATTAATTTGAACAACTATCCACCAACATAAATACCTTCTTCACAGGAACAAAAGATTGTGCATGAGGGATTATAACACCTGAGTGGAGCATGGAAATAAGAAAATATGCAATAAAGAGGGTAGGAAAGACCCTTTTACATTACTCCTATTACCCCTCCCCCAACCCTGGCTAGCTCAGCACAAAGAGAAACACACTGCCCATGGGGAAAGAAGAGTGCAGTGAACACCCAGCTTCACCATAGACCCCAGAGCCAGGCCTACCTACATCAGTGCCAGGCCAGCCCGTAGGACCCCAGACTCCAGGTGGGCTCCTGTGGAACCAGACACCAGACCAGTCCCTGTGGACCCAAGCCCAAAGCCTGTCCACATACTGACCAAGGCATCAGATTTGTTTGTCTATAGACTCTACCCGATACCTCCTTTCACCCCCAGAATCTCTGGATGGCTAGCTGGTAAAAAGTTTTCCCTGGTGGAGCCAGTCCATGAAGACTAGAAGAGTTGCCTACTTCTTCAAAAGCATAGACACCAACACAAGACCATAATGATCATGAATAGTCAAGGAAGCATGGTACCACCAAAGTAAACTAATGAAGCTCTAGTAACGGACCCTAAATAATGGAGATCTATAAAATGTTGGACAAAGAATTCCTAATAGTTCTCTTAAGGAAATTCAGTGAAACACAGTACAAGGAAACACGGACAACTAAATGAAATTTATGAACTAAATTTATCAACTAAATGTATGAACAAAATAAGATGTTCAAAAAAGAGAAACCATTTTAAAAAATCATAGAGTTGAAGAATATAATGCCTAAACTGTGGAATTTAATGAAGAACTCCAACAACAGATTTCAACCAAGCAGAAAAAAATCTGCACTCAGGACAGGATATTTGAAATTATCCAGTTAGAGGAACAAAACGAAAAAAGAATAAAAAAGAGTGAAGAGAGCCTACATGAATTATGAGATAGCATTAGAAGAAACAACCTTCTGTTACTTGTGGTTCCAGAAGGAAAAGAGATGGAGAAAAGGGCAGAAAGTTTATCTAAAGACGTGATTGCTGAGAACTTCCCAAGTCTGGGGAGACATTGGCCATCCAAGGTTATGAAGTATATAGGTCCCCCAAAATTTTCAACCCAAAAAGATCTCCAAGATACATTATGATAAAATTGTCTAAATTCAAAGACAAGAGTTTTAGAACAGCAAGAGAAATAATATTCCTCACATACAAGAGAACCCCCATAAGGTGATGAGTGGATTTCTCAGCAGAGACCTTGCAGGCCAGAACAGAGTGGGATGAACTGGAGGACCTAATAGGTCAAAGAGAATTGCAGTATGTCTCACTTATATGTGGAATCTGGAAGGAGGAGAGGGGGAAGAGGAAGGAGTTGCACTAATTGAAACAGAGTAGATCAGTTACCAGGGACGGAGGTGGGAGGGTCGGGGGTACAGGGCAAACTATAAGATATTAGTCAGAAGGTACAAATTTGCTATAATTTAGGGTAGATAAGTCGAGAGATGTATGGGCATGTGTCTGTACTTAATAATACTGTAGAATGAAAGAATGAAATAAGCTAAGAGTAAATATTAGGTGCATTCATTGCACACACAAAAACGGTAACTGAGGAGATATGTTAATTAACTTGAGTGTAGTAATCATTTCACTAGGTAAATGTATATCAGATCATCATAGCATATGCCTTAAATGTATATAATTTTTATTTAAAATTTTTAAAGAATGAATAATTATCACGATGTTAGCCAACACTGAGTGAATGGCTATGTTAAGTACTATACTAAGGGCCTTGATTTTTACAAAATAAGGGAAGCACAGCTTTTTTTTATACTTTCTTTGTAAAAGTATGAAAGCTAAGAGTTAGGCATTTAAAATCTCAATGTAATCATACTTTAATCATGTTTATTTTAATCTAGTTTATAACCAGATGAAAATTTTGCTGTATCCTTTTTTGCTAGAGTTATTTACAGGTGAAACAACACTACTATGAGTCTTTCAAGGGATCCGGCGAATGTCTTTCTCTTGATCGTAGTTGTCCCTCACCTTCTGAAGAGGGATTGTTAAACTCCCTCTAAGTTCTGATGAGTGTTAAATACTTTTCTTTCAGTCTTGTACTTATGGTGTTAAATGAGATGTAGCCTAGTATTTATAAGCTTAAAAAGAATCTTTCCTGCCAAGAATCCTTCTTAAAATGTGCATAATAATTATTTTATCTATTTTTAAAATTAAGATATTTAATATATTTCTTTTCCTCTATTAAGTTACATATATATTTGGTTGCTTAATAGTATAGTAACTCCAACTCCTTTATAGCTCAAATGAAAAAAGGTCGGGCATGAAATGCAGGCTTTGTGTCAGGCACTGTCTTAGGTTATGGAATTAAATTTTTTTCTCAAGTTAACATACAGTGTAATATTAGTTTCAGGTGTAGAATTTAGTGATTCAACACTTATATACAATAAGTATTGTATACCCAGTGCTCATCACAAGTGACCTCCTTAATCCCTATCAGTTATTTAACCCATCCCCACACACACCTCCCCTCTGGTAACCATCAGTTTGTTCTCTATAGTTAAGTATAGTTAAGAAGCTGTTTCTTGGTTTTCCTCTATTTCCCCTCTATGCTCGTTTGTTTTGTTTCTTAAATTCCACATTATAAAACTCAACACCCAAAAAACAAATAATCCATTTTAAAAATGGGCAGAAGACATGAATAGACATTTTTCCAAAGAAGACATACAAATGGCCAACAGACCCTTGAAAAGATGGTGAAGGGGAGTTGGGTAGCTTAGTCAGTCAAGTATCCAACTCTTGATTTCGGCTCAGGTCATGGTCTCACCGTTCGTGGGATTGAGCCCAGGGTCGGGCTTCATGCTGATAGCGTGGAGCTTGCATGGGATTCTCTCTCTCTCTCTCTCTCTCTCTCTCTCTCTCTCTCTCTCTCTCCCCCTTCATCCCCCCCCTCATGTGTGCACACTCCCACACACACTCTCTCTCAAAATAAATAAATAAAACTTTTTTAAAAAGATGGTCAACATCACTCATCATCAGGGAAATACAAATCAAAACTACAATGAGATACCATCTCACACCAGTCAGAATGGCTAAAATCAGCCACACAGGAAACAACAGGTGTTGGTGAAGATGTTGAGAAAGGGGAACCCTTATACACTATCAGTGGTAATGCAAATTGGTGCAGTCACTCTGGAAAACAGCATAGAGGTTCCTCAAAAAGTTACAAATACAACTCCCCTGTGATCCAGCAATTGCACTATTAGGTATTTACCCAAAGGATACAAAAATACTAATTTGAAGGGGCACACGCATCCCGATGTTTATAGCAGCATTACCAACAATAGCCAAATTATGAAAAGAGCCTACATGTCCATCAACTGATGAAGGGACTCCAAATTTTTAAAAAATGGTTCTCTGCCTCCTGAGAGTATGCAGTTTAGCAAAGATGACAGTATGAGTGTGACTCCTGTATCGCATAATGAGATAAATTTGCTTCAGTTGGGAAGTTCTCAAGAAGATGTCATAATTGAGCATGGTTTTGAAGGTTCAGCAGAATTTTCAAGCAGGTGAGGTGAGAGGGGATTCTAGGCCCAGGGAATAATGAGAGAAGAAGAAGAAGAGGAGAGAAGAAGAAGAAGATGAGAGAAGAATTTCCTGTGGGGGGTGGTGTGTTGGGGGAATCCAGCATGAACACAGCAGGACAAAGAGGGCAATAAGAGATGGGAAGGGAAGCCTGCTGGCAGATTATTAGGAGAGGCCTTGAAGGCCCAAACTGTAGACTGTGGGTACTGGAGAAATCTGAATGACTTTAAGCAGGGTAATGAAATGTTCATCTCTGTGCTTTAGAAAGGTAATTTTGAAGGCCAAGTGGAATCAAATAAGGAATATAGAGAAAGATATGGAGGAGGAGAAGCTGATCTGTCAACTGAATGTCAGTTGAGCCTTTTATGGCTCTAAACCTAAATAGACTTATGATTTATGATTTTAGACCTAAAAATTATCCTTTAATATGAAAGTGCCAAACTTTCTTGAGACATAATTGTTACCAAATCAAATAGAATTAGTTTATATTTTTTTTAAACTTTATAGTTTATTGTCAGGTTGGTTTCCATATAACACCCAGTGCTCTTCCCCACAAGTGACCTCCACCAAGACCATCACCCCCCATTACTTGACCTTACTGCTTTTCCTGGGTGTAATGAGATGTTTTATTTTAAATATGGTTAAACTTTATTCTTGGAAAGGCCTTTTTTTTAGGATTTGCTTTTTCTGTCTATTTCCACAGAGATTATATTCCGTAATAGCAGAGCATTGGAAAATATATATATATATATATATATATATATATATATATATGCATGTATATTAAGAGGAGTACCCGTGATAATACATATGTGTTGCTGGTGTGAGAAAGAACTATTACCCTAGAAGACTCCTGTAAGGAGGAACAAAAATCAGAATGGAATGAAGAAGTAAAGGAAACGAAAAGAGTGATAGGAGGTTATCAACAGCAGTAAAGACTGGCAGGGCATATCTCCACTACCTCTGACACCATAATTCTCTTTTCGGGTCATCAGAGAAGCCACAGAGAAATCCTTTTTTTAACATGGGAAAGTTTTGCCCTGTGTGGTCACATAGATTTTTTTTTTGTTAGCCTTCCAGGAATTTTATTTCTAACACTCAAGTAGAAATGAAGCTGTTAATTGATAATAGACAGTTCTATAAAGACAATAACCTTAGGTGCTCCATTTTGACAAGGCAGAAGAGATTTATCCAAGCAAATCCAAATTTATCTCATTATTCAGGATTTCTCTTCATGTAACTTAGTAAAGCACAATCCAGAAAAGTCAAGGCTAATGCCTGTGGCCATGAAAGTTGGGTAGGATAGAGGCACAGTTAACATTCTCCCACTCTACTGACTCATCATGTGTTTTTTACCCATATGTGGGCACAGGTTGAACCTATCTGGTGATTTTTCATTTATACAAGAAAACAGTATCTTTCAGTAGTATTTTCTGTAGACATTTTTTCCCCTAATTTAAGTGCTATGGTAGGCAAATGCAGCTTAACAGTAATACTCGTCAGACACCCAGTCACGGCTATAGTCAACTGATGAGCTATTGTAATATTGATATATCTAACCATGCCTATGACTAATACCTATAATTGAGCAAATATTGTTATAGTTCTTTTTCAAAATGCGGAGTAACTGCTAAAATCCAAAAGCTACCATATACAGTTTAGAATATTTTAGGACAGGACATGATATTATAAGAAGTATAGACGAGCCTGGCCAAGTGAGAATAATTTCATAAATTATTATAAATAAAGAATGATCTCATAAGCAATGATCTGGAGAAGAAACAAGACTACAGAGAGCTGAGCTGAATACTGTAGTTGTTCCTCCTTATTTATAAAGCGGCACTGGCTCTTATGCCTTAATCGGTCTCTCTTGGAAATTGGATATTCTCCAACATGCCCAGAAAAAGTCGGTGGCGGGGAGGATGGTGCCAGATGAGAGGAATGCCACTTTTGTCATTGATTTAACCTTTGTGTATCGCTTATGACAAACTTAATAGGTTTAAATATTTTACATGCAGCTGTTGCATTGTCTCTCTTTGTGTGAAAACCTGACCATCACTGAAGCACCAGCCAGGCCCTGTAGGGCTGTGCCCTAATTCTTTACCCAGTTGAGAAAGCACTTTCCTAATTTTTAAATTAGTATATTAACTTGCATAACTCTACATAAACTAATCTCAGCATGCCCCAAATTCATTTTCTTTCTCTTGTGGCAAATATCAATTCCCCGTTTTCATTACCATGGGCTTATTTTGTTTGCTTGTTTCAAGTTTTTATTTAAATTCCATTTAGTTAACATATAGTGTCATAGTAGTTTCAGGAACAGAATTTAGTTACTCATCACTTACATATAACATGCAGTGCTCATCACAAGTGCATGGTCTTATTTTGAATGCTAAACAGTTCTTTCCATTTCTAGGATCTGTTACAGCTCCAGATTCCCTAAATGTTCATATCTCGCATGTCATGTATTTCTTTCCATTTATTTTTACTTTTTTGCCAGTAGTTAAGTGTGTGCTGTGTAGTGCTTCTCTCCATGGTTTAACAAATGAATTATAATTCTTTCACTTGGTGTTTAATTTCCTCACAGTATGGATCCTGCCTACTTGCACAACATTCTCTTTCCCTACTTTACATGAACCTGCTCTCCAGCCAGATTGGCTCCATCCAGTTCTATATCTGTTCTGCTCTTCATGGTGTGTTTCCTCCTTTGAAATGCTGCTTTCCTGTTTTGACTGACAGGATCAAATTCATCTGTCATAGTGCAATTCTTATGCCATATTCTTATTTATATGGCCTTGCTTCTTCCTCATGTGGGTATAGCCCAATAACTTTATTTCACCTTTTAACCTATTTATCTATCTACCTTGCATTATAGATACCTGTGTACCTGACTCCACTATTAGATTGTATGAGATTAAATGCCTAAAATTAGTTTCACTGTAGATACTTGATTTGGATACATTTATACCACTACAGAGTATAACATGACATTATAGACCTTTTCATTAGTATTTGATTCTATAGGGACTAAGTGAAAAAATATTATAATGTATCAATTTTATATGACAGAGTTAATTTACAAAGTTGACAACAAAGTCTGATGTATGCCAACATGAAAGGAAACTTACTGTCCAGCCTATATAAAGTAGCAGCAGCACTTTCAAAAGGGTCTTAATAAGATTTGCTATACGACACAAAAGGACCATGACTTCATTCTTACTAAACTCAGAAGCATAATAAACTATGGTCAGTTTGGGCATTAATCCAATTTTACCATTAACTTGCTCATAAATTTTGATTAAGGGGCATTGTAAGACTTGTATAATTAAGGGAAGTGCATTAGAAATTTATTTCCTGTGCACAGTTTGTCATACTCTGAAAAATACTGAAGTTCTGTGAATACCTGTAAACCTTAGGTATGGTAAAATATTTGACTGAACAAACTGTTTTCTGATGGGGAGTATATAAAATTAGTTGCAGCCTCAAGTCAAAATTTTTATCATTAAAAGTAATTGGTTAAATTAAAATATCTGTTGGCTATGTAAATTTCATATGCGTAACAAAATGGCTATATTTCATGGTTATTTCTTCTAGACTTCATCAACACATAGATATATTTTATAATAATTTCTTGCTTTCTTTAATGTTAGATTAATAAATGTTAACTATTCATACACGTCTGGATCAGTAAATACATTTAATTCTATATTTGTAGGAGGCATTTATCTTCTATCAGTATTTTCAAGAGTGCAGTTATACCATTAGATGCTTTTTCTATTTTCGTTCTCCTATATAGCAACTTGAAAAAGATGAGATTGTTTATGAATAAACTTTCACTTGATGTGTGCATTTATACATTCAAAATCCATAAAAGTTATTTTTCTACTGGCTCTTTTCATAAAATATGGGTTTGGGTTTTGTATTTTTTTTTGTTAAGGATTTTGCTCCATTGAAAATTTTAAGATTTCTGCCAAATGAATTAGAATCCACATATTCCTGCTCTTAACTGGCTGAAGCAGTGACAAACTTTTTTTTTTTTTTGAGGGTCATCTGTTTCCAGAAGTAGGAAGCATGTTCAGTGTGGCCAGCTGTAGTGGAGGTTTCCATAGGTTGTATTAATGATTTATGGACTGCCTCTACAGGATAGTTTCTTTCCCAAATGATTCAAGGTACAGAAGAGCGGAAGTATCTACAATCAAGGTATCTGATTGAGCCATTTAAATGATAGTCTTCTTTAACCTAAAGAAAGGTTCTTTTCAGGGTGCCTGGGTGATTCATTCAGTTAAGTGGCTGACTTCAGCTCAGGTCATGATTTCGTGGTTTGTGGGGTCGGGCTCTGTGCTGACAGCTCAGAGCCTGGAGCCTGCTTCAGATTCTGTGTCTCCCTCTCTCTCTGCCCCTCCCCTGCTCATTCTCTCTCTCTCTCTCTCTCTCACCAATAAATAAAACATTAAAAAATTTTTTAAAAAGGTTCTTTTCTGTTTGGACCTGAACCTGTATTTGTGCCCTGATCATGGAATGATATAGATTCCAAGTACCTACCTGAATTTTCACTTTTTATAACTATCAGAAAATATTTTAGATGGCCCTCAGGGAAAGCAGGAAGTTCTGGCCTTATTTTTATTCCTTGCTGTGCCTTAAAAATGCTCCAGGAGATGCCTCCCACTGTGTGCACTTGAATAATAGTTACTATTGACTATTGAATGCGTCCTCTTTGCTTGCCACCGTACTGAGTACTTATGTATTGATTAATATTCAACATTATGATATATATATGTCAGAAAATTTTAATATATGTTGTAAAAAGGAGGTACTTGAGACCCTGGGAGGCGAAATAATTTGTCCATGAACTTGTGTACTCTTTTTAACTGCATTACTTTCTCTACCAAGCACAATTGAGGAAAGGCATGAGGACATCTGGTCAAGGTATCTCTGTGGGTTCTGGCTTTGAAGTACCTTATTCCAAGCAGGAAGCAATGCTAGATAATATACAAAGTCAGAGAATGTGAAAGTCACAGCTGAGCTCATAATTTATCATCTCAGTGGCCCACACATCAAAGGAAAATGCAAGTGCTGAGTTGTAAGCTGTGCTGAGGCCTCTGGCTTGCTGGCCTCTGAGGGGGATGCGGGGAGCAGTGCAACTTCTTCAGGGTAATGAGAGGTTAAAGTCTTTCTACAGCCTCACAGTCTGAACCAGGACATAGAGAAGGACTCGTTCCCTGCTGAGCAAGGGTCTTACATCTGCCCACTACCCGAGACTATAGGTTTTGATACCAGGAGAGCCTTATGACAGCAAGAAGAAAGTGACGCAGCCAGTAAACTGGGAATTGCACCAGGTCACTCACTGGTTCAAGGATGTGACGGGAAGGGCATTTGGGTGGCTCAGTCAGTTGCGCATCCAACTTCAGCTCAGGCCATGATCTCACAGTCTGTGAGTTCGAGCCCCGTGTCAGGTTCTGCGCTGACAGCTCAGAGCCTGGAGCCTGCTTCGGATGCTGTGTCTCCATCTCTCTCTGCCCCTCCCCTGCTCATGCTCTGTGTCTGTCTCTCTCAAAAATAAATAAGCATTAAAAATTTTTTTAAAAAAGGATGTGACTGGAAATAATACAGATGTCAACACAGTGTAATAGTCATGTTGCCAGTATGAAACGGATTATACATGGGTGGTTCTGGGTACAAAATGAGTTGTAAGAGAAGGATAATGGGAGATTGGGGATGGAGCTGTATCAGAAACTGAAATAAAACTAAATAAAAAATCTTCCCACTTCAATGAACTTGCAAAACAAAATTCCAAAGCACAAATCATAATACTAGGAAAGAGCCAATGAAATTGACCTTTGAAAATAAATTTGACTAGATGAAATTAAAAAATTAAAACAGCCTAGGAAAGCATATTTTGAATGCTCAAAATATAAACAAAGGATTGACATCCATAAAAAATGGTAGAAAACCCTGAAATAAAAACAGTTCAATTATCTATTTATTTACAAATACTTATTAAGATCATACTATGTTCTGCAAGTCTGATGGGTGCCAGAGATGCAGGAATGAACCAAGCTAAATAAGTATTTTATTTATTTATTTGTTTGTTTGTTTGTTTATTTTGAATGAGGGAAGAGCAGAGAGAGAGGGAAAGAGAAAATCCCACGCAGGCTCTAAGCTGTCAATGCAGAGCCCAGTGAGGGGCTCGATCTCACAAACCATAAGATCATGACCTGAACTGAAATCAAGAGTTGGGTCCTTAAACTGAGCCACCATGTGCCCCAGTTTATTTATTTATTTTGAGAGAGAGGAGAGAGAGAGAGAGAGAGAGCACGCATGTGCACACACAAGTGGGGGGGGCCAGAGAGAGAGAATACCAAGCAGGCTCCACGCTGTCAGCATGGAGCCCAATGTGAGGCTTGAGCCCATGAACCATGAGATCATGATTTGCATCAAAATCAAGAGTGAGACGTTTAACTGCCTGAGCCACCCAGTTATCCCTGAACCAAAGTAAATAAAATTCATACCCACATAGAGAGTTTATATTCTTATAGGGAGTTCACCCGTTAGTGGTAAGAATGAAATAAGAATAGGCAGAAATCTTGGAAGTGGAAGATAGTTATTGAAATAAAATTCCCAGTAGAAAGGATAAACTCTAGACTTGACAATGACAGAATTTTTTCATTTGGAAGATATTACTTAGGAAATTACCTAAAATTCAGTAATGGGAAAAATAAGATTTTTAAAATGTTTGTGTGTGTGTAGAGAGAGAGGGAGAGAGAGAACATATCAGATTAAGTGAAGAAATAATAGATTATTTTAGAATTGAAGACAAGACTCTTCACGTTGAAAGGACACTCTGAGAACCTTATCTGGATAAATAACAATAAATTAATGCCTAAAACTTTGTGGTAAAACTTTAGAACATCAAGGATGAAAAAAAAAAATCTAAGCCCATCAGAAAAAAAAATATAGACTAGTTCCAAAGCAAAGAAAACTATATTGAGAGCAGATACCAAGAGCAGTATTGTGGGGGGAAATGTACTGTAATTTGGATTCTAGAATTTAATGACAACATATACCCCTGATCAAACATATTAATAGAATATCCAGCTTTTAAAACAATATTTTGGGGGCATCTGGGTGACTCAGTTGGTTAAGCATCTGACTTCAGCTTAGGTCATGATCTCATGGCTCCTGAGTTTGAGCCACGGGTCAGGCTCTGTGCTGACAGCTTAGAGCCTGGAGCCTGTTTCAGATTCTGTGTCTTCCTGTCTCTCTCTGTCTCTCTCTCTCTCTCTAAAAAATAAATAAACATTAAAAGAAAACTGAGTATTTTTGATGAAGCAAGCCTAGAAAGATACGTGGATTTGAAAACAGTAAAGAGGAACAGAAACTTCTAAATGTCATCAAATATAACTCTTGCTATAAAAAGTAATAACTAATTTCTGTGTAAAAAAAAAAAGAAAGAAATACCAACAAGCAATAAAAGAAGAAGAATATAGATGGCCAAAAAATACTTGCAAATTGAAAATAAAAATACCAAAGTTTGAAATGCTAATAACATCAGTGTGAACAAGGATGTGGAGGAATGATCACAGCTATTCTTTGGTACCTCCACTTGGCCCAAGTGTGTCGGTGATCTGGTAAAGCATGAAAGTGGTAAATGCCAGCTTCTGGATAGTGTTTACCTTGGGGAGGAAAAGTTTGGAAAAATAGTGGGAGTGGAGAAGGGTGAGCAACAAGGGGCTCACTCATATCTGTAATATTTTATTTCTTTAAAAGGTGAAGCAAAAGTTCCAAGTACCAGGATCTGTTAAAGCATGGCAGTGCATTCATGGGTTTTTATAGTATTAGTCTAAATATGTACCCGTGTATTGAAATGAAAGGATACTCAGAACTTTCAGGAGAACATGAATGTTTACGCACAACAATAAGGTTTATAAAACAGCCAATCTTCTGGTAATGGGGCCAGTTAAAACCCAGTCTTTTTTCAAGGTCTATAAGGTCCTACAGAGTCTGCTCCTCTGAACTCTCTCAGTTGCTCATTCATTCTAACCTAACTCCATCCCCATTGTGTGTTTTTGTACCTCATACAAGTCAAGCTGGTTTTTTCGTCTCATACCAGCAATACTCTTAGATTATTGTTATTTCTTTCTGATACTGGAGAAAATCTAGAAAATTTAAAAGTATCTCCATGCATTTGATTTTGCTCTTGATCCAATACTCTTACTAAATAGTGACTCAACCAGCTAAATGGAACTGTATTTGCTTGGCACTTGATAGATGTTCCCCTTTGCAATGGTTCATGCCACCATAACCCAGTCATTGTAAGCAAACACTGCCTGGGATCACTGGAGTCCCCATACTCCTGGCAGCATCATGTGCTCAGGAGCAACAGGGAGCTGTGGGATTTCGGCTGAGGCAATAATTTCCCATGGAGTTGTGTACTCTTTTCCACCATATTGCTTTTTCCACTAAGCACACTTGAGGAAAGGCACGAGAACATCTGATCAAGGTATCTGTGGGGTCCAGCTTTGAGGCATTACCTTTGTTCCAAGATGGTATGTGGAAATCTCCTGGGAGTTCAGAATGAATTCTAATGAATAACAACTAAGTTTGGATATAAAACTGTTTTAAAATTTTTGATATTGTTTGAAATTTTTTGAGAAATGAAATAAAAATTCACATTATGAATGAGCATAATTTTCATTTTGGAAGTTACTCTTAACCTTTTTGTAATTTAAAGTGTAAAACTTGATTAATCCATGCTACTTTATCTTTAAAAGACAAACAAACATCACTACCAGCTGCAATGGTAGTGGGAATAGCTATGTGTGTGTGTGTGTGTCTGTCTGTCTCTCTGTGTGCACATTTGTGCATAGTGGGACTCTGGTCATTAAGTTGTCTCTCACTGGTTTTGTCTGCTACAACCCATGCATTTGATAATAATCTGCCAGTATTTTAAAGTTCTGAAAGGTGCTCCAAAACACCAGTCTAATCAGTTTTATTTCAATATCTTGTCGGACAATCATTCTAATACTATGGAACTTATTTTGGTATATCAATATTAAGTGCTCAGATCTTGAAAATAATTTCACCTCATCAAAAACAGATAGGAGATTAACCATAACTTAAATGTATCCTGTCTTCATGGGTCATTTCCTTACAATTTCAGTTTAGTATTGAGCCAAGTGCTGAGCAAACTCAGCAATAATTCTTTGGAAATTGAGTTTACTTATTGCAGGCCACTAGAATTCAATTTCATGTATTAACATACTTGTTGCCATATTGCATGTTGGTGACAGAAAGAACAAGCATGTCCTCAAAGAGGGTCTGACTTCCAATCAGAGCATAGCTTAGTTAGTGGGTGAAAGAATTCAACTCAGTACTCTGTTTAAAATTAGGTTTTTGTGTATTGTTTTTGTAATCTTGCACAGTAAGTGAAAACTAGATAATTTTCCCCAGTAGTCACGAGAAAATATATTTCTTCAACTTTTGTGATAATATTAAATATTGAAATATTGAAAGTATTAACGGGCATTTACTCTGTGCTATATACTGTTCTAAGCATTTTATTTGCATTCACTTATGTAATCTTAGCAGGCTTGTGAAGTAGAAGCTAATGTTATCCCGAAATTACAGAAGAGGAAATGGAGGCATACACAAATTAAGTAATCTCTCTGAAGCCATACAATATGTAATGGAGCTGATGGTGGCGTCAGTCATTTTTTCTGAATGGAAAACGATGGACTTTTTTGCAATCCCACCCATCCTAGTGTTCAACACTTGTTTATTCATTTGTCTTTAACAGGAAGTCAGTGAAACTTGCGTGCCTTTGTGCATTTTAATTTTTCTGACAATAGATGATCGTTTATTCTTTGGATTCTTACAGGGCATTCTACTTGGACAAGTCAAATTCACCACCGAACTCCACATCCAAGGCTGCCTATGTAGATAAGGTAAAAATAGATGATTGTGTTCATTGATGTTTTGCCATTTACATACCTTTCTTTTTGTAAATGTTTCTGCTGTTGTTCTTAATGTGTAATTATACATATTTGTAGTCTCCAACTCTGTTACCTCCACAATGACAATATTTTAGTCTATTCATTAAAAGTTAGAACAACTATGAATCATATGCCATCTAAAAGCATTTCTTCCTACTAAACATGTCCATCACTTTTTTTTCTGCAGCTAATGAGGCCTCTCAATGCATTGGATGAGCTTTATCGACTGGTAGCCTCGTTTATCAGATCCAAGCGCACGGCCGCCTGCGCGAACACAGCTTGCGGTGCCTCCGGGGTGGGTCTGCTGTCCGTGTCCTCAGAGCTGTGCAACAGGCTGGGGGCCTGCCACATCATCATGTGCAACAGCGGCGTGCACAGGTACGTGAACCTCCCTGCCCTGCCTGCGGCTCTCATACTGAAGTTCGTTCGTAGGTTCTTATTTCTATTTTGGTTACGTGAAATTGTAACTGGAAACATGCAAAGGACTCAGATGCATTTGGAATAAGACTTGGGAAATCAGGTCATTGTCATACAGTATTTGCTGGCTGTAGTGATATTTTCAGTGACTGTTTATTCATATACATGAATGCAATCCCACATTTATATCACTGTATCTTAGCTGCCCAGATTCTCATCACCCTTGGGTTTGTATTACAAGATTTATACTTTAGGTACAAATTTGTGCACCGATATTAGTCACTGTAGGAACGTGCCTGGTAGGAGCTGGCCACTGGCTACACAAAACTTTTTTCACTGCACTTGATGGAAGTTCCACTCTTTAGTGGTTTGGGTTTCTATACCCAGTGGTTGTGAGGTAGGTGCCGCATTGGGGTGACTACTGTCTTCCTACTTTGGGCAAAATTAAGTCCAAGAGCTCACACAATATGCACTCCCGAAAATGGAAGGGAAAATTTTAGATGGGTCCAGTTCCAGTGGTTTGTCTTAGGCAACTGTGCTCGGTCTGGGGCAGCCAAGGTGGGCTGATGATTCTTAGAGCTGCATCAGCTGAAAAATGCAGGTGGAGGACCCCATGTCAAGTCCTTCTCCGTAACCATGGACTCCTCTGTCACCTCGCCATCTTCACAAGGAAGTGAAACCATGTAGTAAAAATAATAAAACGGGATTTGGTCCTCATTGTAATCTGAATAGGCATATAGTGTCTTGTCACCCATTATAGTCTCTTCTTAGAAATGGGCCAGTTGGATTTTGAGGATGGCGGTATTCTGTAGTCAGATTTACCTGGTACTTGGCCTATGCAAAGGACTGCAGCGTAACATCATAAAGTAGTGATGCTCATGTTAGAGGCATAAATACAGCGCGAACAGCAAGCAGACGACAAAAAATAATAGTAAGGTATAATAAGAGACCACAATAAAAACTAATGAAAATAACGAACCTACACTGCAAGAAAATGTAAATGACTTAAGAAAGTTACAGCTAAAAACTAAGATTCAGAAAGAAAACAGATCTCTGAGATGGGTAGACTTTTCCAGAGACTTTTCCAGAGCCTAATGTTTGAATTGGGCTCTGACGGGTCAGGGCGAAGGGTAGAAAGAGGGAGAAAGATGATCCGAGACAGCAGGTTCTCATCGGTGAAATTCCGTTTCAATTTGGTGTGCCTGAAATTCTAGTTTTCAAGTCTTACACAGCGTGCTCTTTCTTACAGTATAGGGCAAGACCTTTTTCCTCTGAAAGGAGCATTGTATTCTGTGTATGTTTACAGAATACACAGAATTTCCTCCTTTATTTTAATGGCTGTTTACTTTGTGCTCTATTGCAAGCTTTAATAAGCTTAATTGAAAATATCATCTGCAACCAAATGAATAAAATATTATTTCATAATATGTTTACTAGCAGCAAAGTGATCTCTCCCTTCTGATCAACTCATGTTCACTCCGTCTGTTCCCATTTATTCATTCATTCATTTATTTATGTATTCATTATTCATCCACTCAGTAAATATGCAGTGAGCACCAATTGTGTGCCACCACTGCTCTAGCTGCTGGAGATCCAGCATTGAAAAACTAAAGTTTCTACTCTCAAATTGTGTGCATTGTGTTGGGGGGAAACCGATGATAAAGTAAGCAAATGAATATGTAATGTGCTAGATGGAATAAATAGAAAAAAGAACAGAAGTCAGAGGGTAGAAGGTGATAAGATGGGGTAGCCCCTTCCAACAAGGGATTTCATCAGAGCCTTGTATGGATTGCAAGAATGATTTGTGCAAATATCTCCAAGAGAGAGCATTTGATCCTAGGGAGCAGCAGTGCAAATGTGAGAACTCACATGGGAGTGTGCATAATGTGTTCAGGAAACTGCACAGCGGCCATGGTGGCCTCAGCAAAGTGTCACCACCTTGGTTAGTGGTTGTCTTATGTTACCCTGGTGCAAGGTCATACATAGTTGTCTGAGAACTTGATACACTATGATCCCGAAGGGGACACCTCAGACTTTGAAACTATAAGCCTACATTACCTCCTCATTAATTTCCTGAAAGTTAATAAAATTAAATCTTCACTTAATCCTAGAATTATGACCAGGTTTTCCAAAGTACTCTCTCTGTTATCCTGTGAATGATTTTAAAATTTGACTAATGTTACATGGGAGACATAGATTGATGTCCCACAACTGTTTTATAATTACCATAGTCATTGATTGGGGTGTTAGTACCACAGGTAACATTGGAATTTCAAAGTGGTTTGACTTTTCCATTTCTACTATTCAAAATAGATGTATCTTTAATTAGTTCATTTCAGAGACATTTACTGAGGTATAGGCACAAATACCCCATGACAAATGCTGATTTAAAGTTTAAACTATTTGGGGTGCCTGGGTGGCTCGGTTGGTTAAGCATCCAACTTTGGCTCAGGTCATGGTCTCATAGCTCATGAGTTCGAGCCCCATGTCGGGCTCTGTGCTGACAGCTCAGATCCTGGACCCTGCTTTGTTCTCTCTCTCTCTCTCTCTCTCTCTCTCTCTCTCTCTCAAAATAAGTTGAAACTATTTGAAGATGATACAGCTTTATTTTTCTATTATGCAGAACAAAATGGGAGTTTAACATTATCTTTTAATCTTTCAGTGAAGGTTATGCTACACTTTTCATGACAACAAAATGTGCTAATTTATATTAGATTTGGAAATCTCACATAAAGACTGGTTTTAAAATAATTCTTTAGGTATTATGATTCAAATGGCTAGGAGAAGCCCAAGCCACACCTGCTCTCAACATTAAACTTTGGAGGTTTGCCTTCAGGTTCCGACAAACGGGACAGTCCACAATGTGAAGCAGAATAAATGTTGTACAAACTAATTTTATTATTTACTTCTAAAATCAGGATGAGAAATGGTCAACAATATGGTATCCACATAAGAGAGTCAGTTTCCTGATTTTATTTACCAAATAGGAAGAGAATCTAAAGTCTTTTTAGAGTATTGAATTATACTGCATGTGTTTGATATTAAAGAGCAGAGTGTGGTTTTTCAGAATGAAAAGGCAGATTTAGTTAGCATCAATGTCTAGATGTTTTAATGCCAACCTGAATCGGAGGGCAGAGCTGCATTCAACAGTGAATAGATTAGCAGGAATAGAATTCAGGATGAATTATTAAAACCTTCTCATAGCATTTAGCCTGGCTTTGTTTTTATTAAATTCTTTTCACTAGGGTAATCCTTTGTGTGTATTACAATTCTACTGATGACCTTCCCTGCCCACACTCTAACTATTCACTCATGTCAGTCATCTTCATTGCTGCTGAATGGCGCGCAAAGAATAGGACTGTCTCTTCTTAAAAGCAGGTTTTTTGCCTTTTAAACAATATCGACTTGCTATTAAAAGGTAGTTTCATAAGTGAAAAATGTTTATAATTTCCTGTCCTGATAAGCCTTCTTTCATTTTCACTTTGCGTTCATCTTTTGCAACTTCCATCCAACAACACACAATTGGAACATAGTTATATTGATCTATACAGCTTAACAATCTGCTTTATGCTAGTAACAACTATATCTGTATCTTCAAAATGTACACATAGACTTTTTCATTATCGCTTTTATTTGTTACATAGTTAATCCAGCCAGTTGCTCTCCCAGAGTTTACTATTAAACAATTAGTTTAGTGGTTTATCTTCCTCGTCCATTGCGCATAATGCCTACAGAGAGGCTTCTTTCATTATGTAGCTGTTCAGATTTCAATTTGATTTTCCATTACGTTAAAAGAAAACAAAAATATCCTCTGGATGGAATTACTATGGCAAGGTGTTTAAACCTTTGCGGTCAATGTATTATTGTTTAAGTTCTCAAAAGGATCGTGCTTGTGTATAACACAACCAGCAGGTTAGATGGTTGTGTGGCACCTTCACCTTTTCCTGATCTGCAGAGGGATCGAATCCATTGGTCTACTGTGCTTCCCTACTAGATCTTCAGTGATATTTCAGTAGTGCCTTAATTTATACTTCTTTGATTAACAAATACAGACATATGAATTGAATATTTTTTTAATTTCCTTTTCTACAAAGATTCATACTAAGACTGTCTATATATCTACTTTATAGGCAAAATTATTTTTTGCCAAATTGAACATTTTTACAGTATTGAATCCATCTTGTGACTTTTAAAGTCCTCTTTTGTACTCATGCCAGTCAGTTGTTGCAGGCAATCCAGAAGCATGCTACAGGGCCCCTAAATTTCCCCTCTATTTCTTACTGCAGCATCCTTCCATTCAGTGCGGTATTTCATTTTGTTGTGGTTCTTTATTCCCACCCCTGCTTAATAGCCAACTGTTTTTCCTTAACCAGTATAAATCAGTGTGCTGCAAATGTTATAAAACCTGAATCATGAGTCTTACTGTGTCCAAAAACAAAGATGTCGTTTTATTCCCACTACATTAGCTTCTGCTTGCTTCACCAGTGGGAACAAGTGGGTGGAAATTTCCAGAGGCTACCTGAAACGATTTGTCAAAGAGATTTATAATGAGGGTAGGAAATCTGGGATCACAGTTTTTCCCTCTAAGGACTTGTTCCAAAGAGCTTTTGTCCACATACCCTCAGTATTTTTTAATAATTGGTTTCCATTGGCGTCAGAACCCTGGTTTGGCCCTGCAGGAAGGTGCGTGATTTGAGCTCATGCCTCATGTCTGACTAACTCCCATTTGAGCCCAAACCATGGAGATCTGTACACATAAATTATGTTTTATCTTCATGCTTTGTTGTGAGGATGAGTCTCTTACAGGAAACAAGACCTTGCATTTTTTTAAAGATTTCTTTAATGTTTTTTATTTATTTTGAGAGAGAGAGAAGAGAGAGAGAGAGAGAGCAAGAGAGAGAGAGAGAGAGAGAGAGAGAGCGCGCGCGAGTGCAAGCGGGGGAGGGGGAGAGGGAGAGGGAGAGAGAGGGAGAATCCCAAGCAGACTCCTGACCTGAGCTGAAACGAAGAATCAGACACTTAACTGGCTGAGCCACCTGGGTGCCCCAAGGCCTTGCACTTTTAAGTAACATACCTTGGGTTCACTCATCCTTTGGAGGCTGTGAGCAACACCACCAGGAGGCGCTCACTGCATCAGAGATTCACCAGCACCCAGCATCAGTCAGTGTCTTGTGTTCTGATTACAACCTTTCATAGGTATGAGAAGGAAATAGTCTGTGGTGAGGCCTGTTTTGGTTATTTAAAAACATACTGAAAAACATCAAGCTAGCTACCATCTGTGTATTATGGTGGTAGACTTCTTTTTTTTTTAATACATTGTAGAAATTAGTTTTAACATATATAAAGTTTTAGAAACTAAAAGACCATATATATTTGAAGCTTAACATTAAGAAGGGTTTATTCCCAAGATGCATTCCTTAGTTGGTTGTTTGGAAATCGAGACATCTTTTCACATTTGACAGTATTACCAATAGTGTTTGAATCTTTAAAGTTGGCCCTCTCTCTTCCCCTTCCCTGACAAGCACTTATATAATCCATCTTGGGACTATAGTATAGGACCCAAAGTATGATTATACACATTTTTTAGGGAAATGAAATCCAGGGGGCACCTGGCTGTTTCAGGTGGTTAAGCATCCAACTCTGGAGCTCAGTTCAGGTCTTGATCTCAGGGTTGTGAGTTCAAGCCCCACATTGGGCTCCACACTGGTCATGAAGCCTACTTAAAAAAAAAAAAAATGAAATCCAGTAGTTAAAAAATAAAAACAACTGAAGAGAAATATGTATTACTAATTTGGGTAATGGAACAGTTTTTCTTAAAAATGAAGGTGACCATGTAACGACTCTTGGTTCATAGAAACAATTAAAAAAACCTTTTCAGGGGTGACTGGGCGGCTCAGTCGGTTAAGCATCTAACTTCGGCTCAGGTCATGATCTCACAGTTCATGAGTTCGAGCCCCAGGTTGGGCTCTGCGCTGACAGCTCAGAGCCTGGAGACTGCTTCAGATTCTGTGTCTCCCTCTCAGCCCCCCTCCCCCACCTCATACTCTGTTTCTTTCTCTCACCTTCAAAAATTTCATTTTAAAAAATTAAAAAAAAAACTTTTTCAGATAACTATCAATTAGCAATTTTAGAAAACCACTTTGTTTGAACTTTGAAGGACTACATTAGCAATATTTTATTCTGTCATAACCATGACATTAAAGGACAAATTGACAAATAGGCCCAGCTAAAGGAATGCAGAATCTTATAAAAGTGGAGCACTCAAGGTAACCTGACTTAGGTAATCAGAGTCCTAATGGGGCAGATGATAAAGCTGCATCATTTTCCATTGTGTGGTAAAAACACCAAGAGGAGTAGCTTTACTCTGGGAATTTCCATATGTAATTTATGAGACAGAAAAAATAAATTACCATAATAAGCAAATGTAGGTTTCAAATATATCCCTTTATCTTTTGTTCAAAAATGACTTGAGAGATTCAATAACAAGATTAGTGGAAATACTTGAATTTCAAATCTCTAGAAAGATGGCTAAAAAGAACACCAGAAACATCTCTGTTAGCTCATGATCTCAGAATACCATACATTCCCAACAGAAAGTTCTAAAATTATGCTCTGTAACAATCTGAAGCACATTAGTCTAAAACACTACTTTTATATCAGGGCAGTAGTAGCAATAACAGAAATGACATTTAAAATTGCCATTAAATATTGCTGCAGTTATGATTATTTTTATTTGGCATTATTATTTTCTAATAATAATAATATGATTATTCTTTGATGTACTTTGATTATATCAATGCAACTGTCCTCATTTGTTGAAATCTAGTAAAATCATTAATATATTTAAACAAACAAAAACAAATATGAAGATATAAAATTGTGCTATAATCCTTAGAAGAGAAAAAATAAAATTCTATTATAATGGGACTCTGGGAGAAAAACAAAGTATATCCAACTCATGATAGGATATAAGTATGAATCTTAATAACTCTGCCAAACTCCTAGGGGCAGAGAATAGAAGGGTGTTACCATGGGGTGGCAGGAGGAGAAAATGGGGAGAAGTTGGTCAAGGGATACAAAGTTTCAATTAGTTCTGGAGATCTAATACACAACAGTTGTGACTGTACAATATAATACTGGTTTGTATACTTGGACATTTGCTAGGAGGGTAGATCCTAAGTGGTTTCACCACCAAAAAAAGAAAAAAAAAAGAAAAGAAAGAAGAAAAAGAAAATGGTTTACTGTGAGGGTTGATAGATATGTTAATCAGCTAATCAGCTTGATTGTGATGAATATTTCATAATGTGTATATATATAAAATCATCAAAGTGTATACCTTAAACATACACAATTTTTAATTGTCAATTATACCTCAGTAAAACTGGGGGGGGGGGAAGAAAAGTAAACCAAGAATTTCAAAATATGTGGAATTGTAAAATAGGCAAAACTCCACAATTTATCCTAATTTTAAAAACCAGATAAATAATATAGGCATTTTCTCTTAAAACTATGAGAAATCAAATATTTCAAATATGATAGAAGTGTCATTCTTTTACTTTTCTTTCATTATCTATTATAAAAATTCTTTACCTTAAAGAGTGGGTCAAATTTGCATATATATTTGTTTTGTTACCTAGATTTTTCTTTGCAATGGATATGAACCTTAATACATTAATATATTAAATTATTCTGTAATTTTAAAATGTCCATTGTTTTCTTCAAATTAGATTACTGTGAAAGAAGAAGAAGACAGTAATTATGAGAGTGACTTATTGCAGTGGTTTCTAGTTTTGGCCTCCAGTTACCACGTGATGTTGACCAGACAAGCTTCATTTTCAGTACCTAAAAAAGCAAGAGCTTATGCATGATTAACCTCCATCATTAAAATTGGAAAAGTCTCAGTAATCATAGTGCATGAAACATATCTTGATAAAAGATAATCTAGAAGATTTTTTAAAATTATTTTTAATAATAAACTCTACACTCAACACAGGGCTTGAACTCACAACCCCAAGATCAAGAGTCACATGCTCTACCGACCGAGCCAGCTAGGCATCCCAATAAAAATAATCTGAATACATAATTATTAGTTACATTTCATTAGTATTTTGCAAACCTAATTTCACTAACTGACCATATTATTAAAATGTAAGTATTTGTGTCACAAAATTTTATTTGTATTTAGCTATTTAAAAATGATAAAGAATCTACTTAAAATTGATACACAAGGCAGGATTCTTCAAATTTAATTTTAAATAAACTGAAGTTATTGTTTTTCCTAAACCTGAAAAATTCTATTAAAAGCAAAATCAAATGCCAGTCACTTTCTGGGATGTGTTCTTCAGGTCTTCAAGGTTAGTGATTTTATAACCACTCTCATAAATGTCATAAGCCAAATTTTCTATCCTCCAGAGGAGGGAAGAAATATGGGTGTCTCTTCTTCTATATGAACCTAGAGCAGAAGAGCAGTTGACATGGACAAAGGTTGACAGAAGGAAGTGGCAATTTCTGCCTTTGCGATTCTAATCTTAAATTGTTGGTAGGTCATTTGACGTAGTCTGAAAGAATACAGAGGTGTGAGATTGCAATCCTGTTAAGCAGGAAGGGTGTATGTAACACCTGTTTTAGGTTTTGAAGCATGAATAGTGGTTGGCAGGTGATGGAAATGAAGAAGAATGGTTCAGCGGAAGGCAATGGGATGAAACTACAACACTGAGATGTGAAATAGCACCTTACGTGAGGATAGTCACCATTAAGAGTTCCCTGCTTCTTGGCAGTGAAGAGAGAGGGAAGTGTGGCAGGGGGATGAGGCCAGAAGAGAGATGAGCATTGGACAATGGAAGGCCCTAACTGATAAGTTAAGGATTTGGGTCCCCCTCCTGCAGACCCGACGCAGTCAATGATGGGTTTTCAGCCTGGGTGGCTCAGCAGGTTAAGCGCCTGACTCTTGACTTTGTCTCAGGTAGTGATCTCACGGTTTGTGAGTTCGAGCCCTGCATTGGGATCTCATTGACAGTGCAGACTCTGCTTGGGATTCTGTCTCCCTCTCTCTCTCTACCCCTCCCCTGATTGCTCTTTCTCTCTCTCTCTCAAAATAAATAAAACTGAACGTTAAAAAAAAAAAGAAGAATCTGATTAGATGTATTTTTTTAAAGCTGGCTCTCACGGTCTGTGATAGGACAGGGATGGAGGTAGAGAGACACCTAGGACTTCACAATGTACAGGAAAAGATGAAGAGGCCCCAAACCAAGGCATTAGCACAGAGGATAGAAGGGAAAGGGTAGATGTGAATGGTATGAAATGGAAATAACAAAACTAGATGATTGGTGAGAAATAGAGTAGGAGAGGGGGAAGATCTCTCTTCGAGCCATCCAGCTTGGGAAGGTAGTGTGGAGGGGGCCTCCACACAGAAAATATACATTTTTGTTTGAGGGGATTGTGGAGAAGAATTGTTACGTGTTGAGTGTTAGATGTCCATGGCATCTTATATGGGCATGTCCTTTGACAGATTTGTAGTTAGAAAGAACTAAAGGTGTATGTTTGTGTGTATGTATTATATATATATATATATATATATATATATATATATATATATAAACAGGTACAACATGGGGGCGCCTGGGTGGCTCCATTGGTCAAGCATCTAACTTCTAATTTTGGCTCAGGTCATGATCTCGGGGTCATTTGACTGAGCCCTGCATTGGGCTCCACACTGAGCATGGAGCCTGCTCGAAATAATCTCTCTTTCTCTCCCTCTGCCACTGTCCCCTGCTCACACACTCTTTCCTTCTAAAATAAAAAAAGTTTTTTTAAATTAAAAAATGGGTATAATGTAACTGGGTATATATATACACCACAGATAGCAAAGACGCTATGGGAAAACAGAGGTGGGGTGATTCATGAGTACAGGGAGATTGGAGAAGGAGATCACATCAGAGAAAACTTCACATAGATATATTTGAGCTAGGTTTAAAACGTTACTAAGAATTTTCTGGGAATATACATCAGGTGTTAGGAACGGGAAAGGGTATTCCGGGAAAAGGTACAGAGGTATGAGAAAAGAATAATAGGCTGCCAATCATAGATCATGAGAAATGATCACCAGGGAACATATATGGAGTGTTAATATTCCCCGGTTCCCCACCTCCCCATCCTCTGTGAGCCCTGAATCAGAGGAGTGACAGAGGAGGAGCCTTGGCATAAAAAAAAAACTGAAAGGTATGAAAAACACTGAAACAAAGCTCTATTCAGTGTCTCAGGTAAACAGGTCAAAGAGAAAACAGTTATGGTACAATGTCAGAGAATTGGGGAGAGAGCCGAAAACCACATGCTGAACACCACACTCTTAAGTGTTGATGTCATCAAAGATCCTCTGGAATCGGGACAAAAGGCAAATACCAAAGTAGAGAAGATGGGAATAGAGAGGTTGTGTTGAAGAACTTTGGGCAGTTGGGAAAGGTACCGACCCTATTCAGTCAAATCCCCAGAACAAAACAGAAATGGAATACATAGGTAAAAAGGTCCAGGCTGAAAAATCTAAAATGCAGAAAAGCAGAATCAAACCTGGTGGCTATGGTAATTAAGGTCGTAACTTACACACAGGTGTTTCATATTCATACACAGTTTTAGCATAACAAATACATCCTTACGTGCCTGAGTGCTCATTCCCCATCCCCATGATTGCCTCTGTACTAACCTCAGCAATGAAAAACCACATCAAAGAAAAACACACCTTCATGGGCTTGACTAGAAAGGAATGAAGGATTCGGACTGTTTTTTGTTTTTTTTGTTTTTTTTTTGTTTTTTTTTTTTTTTGCCTGGAAGTTGATTTTTAAGCCTAGGTTTAAAGATCTATGCTGAGAACTTTCAGAAAATGTATTGAAATTTGCAATAGAAAGTTCCATTATCTGTAATGGGACTTTCATGGCTAATTCCCTGTGCAGTGCCGAAAATGTGCCCCTTAGACTCGATTGCTTTTTTGCCTTAAGATATATGGAGTTAGTGGAGTATTCAATTTGTCTGTGCTTCTGCTGCCAAAATATCGCTCCAGCTGTTGCCCGTCTCGCCTGCATTCTGTTCGGTCGTTTTCCACAGTGTGCCCCTCTGCCTGCCATCTCTTTGCCTTCTTTTCAAATACTCTTAACCCCTTGTCTTTCAGCCCTCAGACTGCGACACCTAGGAACCCAGTATGGTCGTGGGAAGCTTTCATCAGTACTGTTTGACCAGAGTCAAATAGTAATTTCGAAAGCATCGATAGACATCTGGGGGTTATCCCTATGAACTCTACTGGAAATTTGCCTTAGAGATGACTGGCTTTTGGATTGCAGCTATTATTGGACTGTCCATTCACATTTTCTTAGGGGGATAATGTAAATATGTAATATTTTATTAGACGTGCATACATGAGTGAAGGCTTTCTTATTGAAGACAAATATCGGTCTGCCCTTTTTTGACATAAATGTATTTGTGTGTTCCATTTTAAAAAGCACCTTCCTTCTCTGTTCAGGAGAGCAAGGACATAGGTGTTAGGCTTTGGAAACCCCTGTTGACTTGTGGCAATTTTCTCAAGCTTTTTATTTGTCACAAACACTTTGCTAAGGGTAACCAAGGTGGGAAAGATCCATAGGTCAGCAGCAGGCCTTTCCATATTAATTTTGCAGAGGCTGCCTGTGTAGAACCGTAGCAGCCAACTGGGGACTGATCAGTGTTTAACGCACAGCATTAGCCCTCAGGTGTACAATTCTTCCTCAGTGCAAGGTAATAAAAGGGAGCAGGGGAAAGAAACCACATTAAGCAATTAGCTTCTTCATTCAGGTGCTTCATTCTGGTTGTCAATAGACTTTTCACAGTGGTGCTCTGTGCTCAGTACTTAAAAGTAATTAGAAGCCAGAATAAATGAGATCACTGCAGGAATGAACAGCTTTACACAGAACAGTGCATTTTCTATAGAAAACTGCAAATCCATAGAAGAGAAGGAACGCCATCTCCCTGCAATTTATTTTTGCTACTTGATTGCTTTACAACTGATAAACTTACTTAGCATGCCTCAAATCTAGATCCTTTTTAATCGAGAATGCATTTCTCTATGATGGGGTCTACACTGATAGTCAAGTGGTTTGGGCTGGCTGAATTAATCTCTATCAACACAATGCATTTAAAGTATAAATGCTGAGACTAAGATCGTGATTGTTGAATTATGGATATGGGGAGCTGGAATTTTCTAAATGCAATAATCCACGTGATGTGATTTTGGTAAAATGGAAAGAGCTCTGGATTTTGAATCCAAAACTGGTTTTAAGTCCTGTTACTTATTCACTGTGACCATGATTACGTCACCCTGTCTCTCAGAGACTTACTGGAGAAGTGGGAATAATAATTTCTTTCTGAAAAAGATAGCATAAGGAATCAGTGAGCAATGTATGTGAAAGCATCTACTGCAAGACCTGGAGATAGTGAACACTGAGTTTTTTCTATCTTAATCTGTGTTTCCGATAGTAAATCCATCTTTTCATTGCAGAGTTAGAAATATGAAATGCATCTGTTTTAAAATAACTAGATCAGGGGTGCCTGGGTGGCTCAGTCAGTTAAGCATCTGACTCCAGCTCAGGTCACGATCCCGCAGTTCGTGGGTTCGGGCCCCACTTCGGGCTCTGTGCTGACAGCTTAGGACCTGGAGTCTGCTTTGGAGTCTGTGTCTCTGCCTCTCTGCCCCTCCCCTGCTCACATTGTGTCTTCCCCTCTCTCTCTCTCTCACTGCCCCTCCCCTACTAGCATTGTCTCTCTCTCAAAAATAAATAAACATTAAAAAATGTTTTAAATAACTAGATCATACCTACTAAAATAGGAGAGACCTTGCAAGAACTATTTAAAACATTACAGTTAGTTGCAAAGTAGATCTTAAATGTTCTCACCGCAAAAAAAGAAATGATGGGGCGCCTGGTGGCTCAGTCAGTTAAGCATCCGACTCTTGATTTTGGCTCAGGTGATGATCTCATAGTTCGTGGGTTCCAGCCCCATGTCAGGCTGTGTGCTGACAGCACGGAGCCTGCTTGAGATTCTCCCTTCCTCTCTCTCTGCCCCTCCCCTACTTGCACTAGCACGTTTTCTCTCTCTCTCTCTCTCTCTCTCTCTCTCTCTCTCTCACTCTCTCTCTCTCTCTCTCTCTCTCTCTCTGTGTGTGTGTGTCTGTCTGTCTGTCTCTGTCTCTGTCTCTCTCCCTCTCCCTCTCAAAAATAAAGAAATAAACATTTTGGAAAAAAAAGAAATGGTAATTTTATGATGCGATTCAGGTGTTAGCTAACTCTATGGTAGTAATCATTTTGCAACACATAAATGTATAAATGAACATTTTATACACCTAAAACTTGCAGAATGTTATATGTCAATTATATGTCAACAAAGCTAGAAAAAAATCACAGTAATGAGTCATGATAGGATGAAAGAGTAGTATGAAAAATACAAGAGTTAACTCCTCTGAACTGTGAGAAATAGAATACACAAAACACCAGACCCTATTAGAGCTTATGTTTAGAATCCTTCTTTGGTGGCTTGTAGAAGGTCATTCAAGAGCAGCAGAACAAGATCCCCTTAAAATCAAGGACAGGAAGTTTTCTCTCCCAGCATCAAGAACCAAGAATATGGGTTAGAATAGACACAAATATTTAGGACTTGCAAAGAATCAGGTGCCAACACTTGTTTACTCATGCATTCATTGAGGGGGAAAAGAAAGGATGGAGCACTGTTGTGTGGTCCGCACCAAGCTTTCCCAAACCAGAGAGGTAAGAGGGTCACAGCATGTATAATCTGAGGCCTTGACAAGGGACCCACGTTGGAAGCCAGACAGCCATACTATGGAGCACGAATACACTTTAGTAATGATAATAGGAGAAAGATGGTCAGAGGATTGAGTTTGTAAAGGAAATGTCTCAAGGAATAGGTTTATAGCTTTCAAAGTGCAGTAGAGAGGAAGAATATATAACATGTCATGTTGACAGTGAAAGAAGTGATTTTGTTAGGGTTTCAAATGTTTTCTTCAGAACCCAGAAAATACTAGCAAATGAGAACTGGACAATTGGGATGAGGGAGTAAGTACTAATTAATGAATTAACATAAGAATAATTAATATATTCTGATATATATTTTCCAAATATTACCAAAACTCAACCAGAGTTATTAGCCAGAAGACATGGTATGAGCAGTGATTAAACCCAGAGAAAGGGAAATACAAGCTATTGTTGAGGAAAGAAAAGCCATATGCCATTTACAAACCACAAGGGAATCTCTTTGTGCTTTTACTAATATTTATTGTTCCTATAATGCGTTCATTACTTCATCAAATTTATTTGATCAGTGAGCACTTCGTGAACAAATACATAGTTGGCATACAACACATACAATACATTGAACAATGCAGAGTATAAAGAAATGAATCCTTAAAGGAGTATACATATAAGACCTTTGGCACACATTAAGAATTCATGTCATTTTTTTCAGGAAGTTTATACGGAATGCTTACTGAGTCCTGGAAAGTACGTAAGGTCTAGGAAGGCTACAGTCAGTTCGGACACCAGTCCCACCTACTGATGGTGGTAGTGGTAACAGTATTAATATTAATGAAAATTGCTAACATTTGTTAAGAATATACTACATGCTATCCCTGTATTAAGTACTAAATATGAATTATTTCACCTAATCCTGGGAACAGCACTCTGAGGTGCATATATCATTAAACTCAATTTACAGATGAGGAAACAGGGTTTCAGGAGCTTCAGTCACTTGCCCAAGTCCACATAGTTACTAACAAAATCCAAGATCCAACTCCGGAAGTTTACCTGCAATGCCTATGTTCTTTAACCGTACACCTTTCACACAAGTATGATATAGCATGATAAGAGATACGAAGCATTATGAGATCCCATACATGAGGAGCAGCACATGAAAACCCCAAGAGGTAGTGATTTCAAAGAACTGTACACAGTAGAGTGGAAGAATTAAGAAGAAAACCAAGGACCGTATTAGGAACATTTTATACCGCATGTTAAGAAGTGGGAAACTATTTGACATTTTACACTTTAATCTGCATTTTTAAATGATCACCTTTGCTATGGGGTGAAAACAGTGGGAAGAGGCAAGACTAGGAGACTCAGAGTGAGGCTGCACCAAAACAGGCAAGAGATATTAGCAGCATACCTAGAGAGGAGAGATTTATGATATAGTAAGAAATAGGAAATTAAATAAGCATGAAAGGTACTAGAGTAGGGTATGTTAACATGAGGAACTGCACAATCCATTCATCACTTAAAATGGATGAGTTTAGTCTGGTGGCTTGGGGGCATATAACATTTCTCAGTCTGGAGGTGAAACAGTGGGCAAATCACAGATAACTAGACAAAAATTTTAGGAAAGTGGTGATTTTAATTTTAACCCATGATCTGGGACAGTTTTATAAAAATGGGAACAGTAAAGATACTAAAATATAATTTCACAATAATACTTTAAGGAATTAGATAATTTCTACATCTTATTTCCTATAGCTGCTTGTTTTGTTATAGCCGAATAAGATGGGAACATGAGACAAGCACAAAGAAGAGGTAAAAACACTTGGAAACTGAGCAGAGTCATTTATATTTTTTTTCCAACAAGGAGAAATGTATCTTTAGTTCAAAGATTGTCGAAACTAATCTGCCTTAGGCTACCCAGGACAGAAGTTCAGATGATGCCGTGGAGTGCATCAAATCAGGCAGTCAGCAGAACCTTCCATCTGTCATAAAAAGCTTCTGTGTATAAAAGAGTGATGTGCAGATAGCAGAAATAGTTGCTGCTGTTCCAGCTTATTTCACCTCCTTTGTTCTCCTGGGATTGAAACAGTCATTATTTCTCTGCAAATTTCAAATGCTGCCCAGGTAGTCAGCTTAGTAAAGTATCACGGAGAACCACAGCTGATTAGAGTCCTAATAACTTGTTTGTGACTGTCCCTTGAACAAGGAAAATGGGTCTGGCTTTTAATTAAAGGAGAAGAAAAGAAGACGTTTATCGAATAGGGGGAAATTATTTCATGTTTCAAAATCTAAATCTGTAAGACTCTAAATGTATATACCTCTAACTTTAAGAAAGACCTATAACTCATGTGAAGAATATTATCCAAATAATAGGTTCCTCAGGATGTCCTTATAGATAGACTCTGAGTAATGCACTTGCCCTAAGGGAATTTTCTCCCTCTTGTCTCCAAGACTAAAGGCAGCATCATATTTATAAAGTCCCAAGCTAAAAAAAAAAAAACAAAGTCAGACTCTGATTATTATGTAGAATTCTACATCGGGATGAAACTCAACTGTTTTCAGAATTGTTAAATATTTATTTCTTCCTTTTTTTCTTTTTTTTAATGTTTATTTATCAGAGAGAGAGAGAGAGAATGAGCAGGGGAGGGGCAGAGAGAGAGAGAGAGAGAGAGAGAGACAGAACCCGAAACAGACATCAGGCTCTGATCTGTCAGCACAGAGACCGACATGGGGTTCAAACTAAAAACCATGAGATCATGACCTGAGCTGAAGTTGGATGTTTAACTGACTGAGCCACCCAGGCGCCCCAAATATTTATTTCACTTTATGTTTATCTCGTACAAAAGCCAATTAACCAATGCATAAAATTTAAATGAGTTTCAATAGTTATGCAGTTTATATAGATTGTTAAGGGGACATGTCTAATGCTATCATTTGCAGAGTTGGTCAGCGCTGTTGTTTGACATATGGTCCCTTAAACTCAGAAGACCCTGATGCCTGCCTTTAGAGGTGGGAATGTACTTCCCATTTCCCTGTTTTTCTAACAAGAAATTATTCTGCTAATTATACTGCATGAGCACACACACAAAAAGACAACATAGTTATCCAAGTGCCTCAATTCTATTATTTTTGCACAAAATAGTTAAAGTCACTGTTCAAGTAGCCTTTGAAGTCACAATGTGTGGCCCTAAATCCAGTGACTCTGGTGGTTTTGTTTGGGGATAACTTTTCAGTTGTAATTGAGTATGTAACGTTATTGAGGAATACAACAGAAATTTTCAAAGTAATGTTTGGCCTCAATCTTAAAAATATGGGGAAATAAAAACAAACTTGCATTCTCTATGTTAATGTTTTTCACTTCATCATCCAGATCATGGTAGTTTACGGCAAATTGTTGGGGCTGCGAATTTAGAGCTCTTCATCACATTAGTGTTTCCGTGTTTTATTTGTGTCAGAATCTCAATGACCGCTCTCCACTATAATAGGGAAGGTTGGGGTCACCCCCAAGAGTAAAATCATAATGATCAGATTCCTGACTGTGAGCTAAGAGTCAGCTAATAAATCTACCGTTGGAAAACAGAGCTGAAAGCCATAAACCTCACATTGTTCTGGTTTCTCACATCAGTTTTCCAGTGAGTTACTGCATGACCCTTGTGGCCCAAAAGGGGTGATGCCTGTCCCCAAATGTTCAATTTAATGCATTTCAACCCTTGGGAGATTGGCTTCCTTGTTCAGTACAATTTGAATCAACATTAAATGAAACATTTGAGCTCAGGAGTTTTTAAAAGGTAATTTGGAGTAAAACTGATCATTTTTGTCTGGGATCATGGTAAATGACCAAATATGTAGAAGGTCCTCAGGTTTTGAGAATCTTTTATCTAATTTATTATAGAAGTGTTATGAATCATCTTAAGGAGAAGCATTAACGTGTTTGATTTTTTTTAAAGGACTAACATAACTTGCTTTAACATTTGAAGTCTTATAAAGTGAACTAAATATAGTGTAATAGATTATAATTTAATACATGGTTGAGGGGCCCCTGATGGCTCAGTAGGTTGAGCATCCAACTCTTGATTTTGGCTCAGGTCATGATCTCACTGGTTCGTGAGATAGAGCCCCAAGTTGGTTGGGCTTCATGATGACAGTGCAGAACCAGCTTGGGATTTTCTCTCTCTCTCGATAAGTAAAAACTTAAAAAAAAATGGTTAAAATACAATATGTTGCATTTAAACCAATTTAGGAAAATGAGGTTTGTCTCCCCAGGAGACTTGCTTGAGGGGGAGGTTTGGATGCTGATCGTTTTGTACCCTTACCATCTAGAAAATGGACTGGCAAACGGGAGACTGTATCACATGCTTTTCCTGACCTTTCCCTCTACAGTTTGACATGCAACGTAAAATTGATTGATACGTGATATCCAGAATCAGTTGGGACAAACATATGAAATAAAAATCACAAAGAAATATATTAGCAAGTGCCAGATTATCAGGTGAAGTCTACTTCTACCAAACCCCAATTTGTAAAAGAGATATTGGTGGAAGTTTGTCATTCATTTCATGAATTTATCATAATGATATAACATCATAGTATTATAAAATTAATAAAATCTTTTTTTTTTAAATTAGCCACAGGGTTATTTCTATGACCATCATTTTGAAATAAGTAGAAAGAGGTTTTGTAAGTAGTTAAAATACAATGGGGTTTGGGAAGTGGGATTTATGGAAGCTCACTCACGTTCTTCAAATTTTCCAAGTAATGTGTTGCTCATAATGAATTCATATAGACAGACGTATAGTGTGAGCTCTAGCAAAGAGGGGTGGAAATAGCATTACCACAGGCGTGGCTAAGTGATCACAAATGTCACGTAAGGTGATTCTGATGGCACTTTATGAGGCCACTATGCCAGCTTTTGTCATTTCACAGATGAGGAAATTGAGGCTGAGAGAGTTGAGTTACCTGGCCAGAGGCCTACAAGACATGCTCAAACCCCAGTACCCCTGGTTATGACGCCCATGTTGTCAACTGCTATTCTACATTCGGAAAGGTTTTGTGATGTTTTGGAAGACACTGCAAAAGTGGACATACGTTCCTTATGTGGGAGAGGTTTGTGCACTGGCACCAAATGTTGACCCAGCAGAAGGAAGTTCTGGGTAGAGGGGAAAAGTGGAATAGCTGGGGTGCTGGGAAGCCGGAGTGGAAAATGGTAGAGCAATTGGTAGAAATCCTTAAGCATCAGGATAAAGAGTTTGCTTTTGCAAATATTGCCTGGAAAGCAACTGAAGATCTTTTGAATACAGTATTGATAGCATATTAAGGATAGATACTCAGTAAATTATTTTGATAATTTGCTTAACAGATTATTATTTTACATCATATAATGCAAATGTTGAATTTTTTTTCATATCAACCAAGGAAATAAATAAGAGACTCACTTACTCCTAAACTCTGATTCCCAAAGCCATGCATGCTGGGAGCCCAGACTACTTCTCTAAATTCATCTCCTTCCCTGTGTGTGCCCCTGCACATTGAGCTCCACACTTGCTCATAAGCAAAGAGAACATACATTAACCTCAGGGCCTTGAAATGGTCCTTGAAATGGTCTTCCCAATACTAGCACTTTCCTCTGCTGTTTCACCCTATTTGCTTTTTATTTCCTTAAAAAATGTTACTTTTCTGGATAACTTAACATCACTTGATATTATGTGTTTTCTTTTTTCCTCCCACTGAAGTTTGATCACCGAAAGGGATGGTACTTTTTTCTGTTTGCTGTTGCATCCCCAGCACACTGGAGTGGATTAAGATTCTAGGGTCTGAAGTCAAGTGCCCTTTGTAAGAAAAAAGAATAGAAAAATTACAAAACAAAATAAAAGTGAAACAATATTTATTTGGAATGAAAAAAAAATTACAAGGTTTAAAATACGAGTCAATACCACAGCATTATAAAATCTGAAAAATAAAAGACTGCTTTTTTAAATTGTATTGCCTGACCCCCCTCTGTAATTCTTTCCTTCACAGTTTTTGGTAACTGCCTCTTCAAATTATAATAATTTTGTAATATAATCTACAGAGAGAATAGGAAGATAATTCTGTTTTATTTCTGGCATGGTTGATCAAGTTTTTTTTAAAAAATATTGATTAGAAAAGCCTTTTAATTTCAATATTATTGCTAAATATCTTATGCATTTTTAAATTATTGTTGAAAATGAGCACCCTTATAAGGTTCTTGAGCATATGAACCGTAATGTTTGGAAGAATATTCCACAGACTAGCTTCTGGCTCAATACATTTCTAGCCTGCGTTTTCCAACACCGCACACAGTGCTGGGTGCCCCAGGATACGGACATTGCATTACAATGTTGGGCCCTGCCTCTCCTTTTCAACATTAGGTGAGTGAGTTGCACAATGGACAGTGCAAATACTGTGGGATCCATTTCTACACCAGAAGACTACAGTGACCTAACTGAAACTGAAGTGACTGCAAATCATATACATATGTTCCAGTCAGCCTAGTCTAAGTACATCCTAATTCTGCTTCCTTTAGCTCAGTTCCAGAAATAATCATGGCCACTTGAGCAGTCCAGCACACAACGAAGAGAAGTTGGGACAGACATGATTAAGACAGCAGTCATAACTACTTGCAGTTAAAACATTTTGCTTCGGACAGGACGCCTGGGTAGCTCACTCAGTTGAGCATCCAACTCTTGATTTCAGCTCAGGTCATGATCTCACAGCTCATGGGATCAAGCCCCGAGCCTGGCTTTGCTGACACTGTGGAGACTTCTTTGGATCCTCTCTCTCCCTCGCTCTCTCTGTGCCTCCCTGGGCTGTGTGCACCCACGCTCTCTCTCCCTCAATGCAAATAAATAAATAAATAAATAACCAACCTTTTGCTTTTGCAAATTTATAAAAGCATGTGACAATGTGCACAATTTGCTAGGGATCCATATAGATAAGGGACCCTGACTCTCAACATTTTTTTAGCTTGATAGTAAATCCACTTCTTCCAGCCCCTAAGGGTACTTGTGGGTACAAAGTAGACACCCAAAAAATATGTGAGGTAAATGAATGAACAAAAGTTACTTCTTTGCGACTCTTCCCATAGCATTGTTAAATCAGAGTGCCTTTCAAATTAAATTGGACCCATTAACTACAGGTTACATTCATCATACTGAAACTCTACTAAATCTCTGATGTTATGTGGGATCTATTCTTAATATAAAATACGTCAAGAAGATTTATTCGTTACAAGCATGGATATATTGACCCTTTTCTTTTTCTTTCTATGGGGAAATTCACAATTTCTGCATAATTTTATAGCCCTGTCAAGTACATTTTCTCAGGAGTATGCCCTAAGCAGAGCTATTATTTGGAATGTCTTACTACTAAAATTATGGAACAACTTTCCTCAGTGTATATGTCATATCTGCCTTTTTATCAAGGACAAATTCTACTCTGTGATCTTTATTTTTTTTTATTTTTGTGACTCCCAGAGAAAGAGTTGTCTAAATTTTAAAAATGATACTACAACTAGAAAGAGCTGAAAACTGCAGGCCCATAATTTCCAGGATGGAGTGGAACTATAGATTTAAATTTTAATTTAACTGCCTAATATGAAAAGAGATAGTGCTAGAAAGGAAATTGGCGGGTCAGATAAGAACTCTTGTCCTGAATGGATTTGCTTAGGATTCCCAGTCTGTAGTATGCTCCCTTCATTCTCTTGGGGCAAAGCTGTCTCACTGGTAATCAACAAAGTACCCATAAAACCAAATGATCTCTTGTAAAACCTGAGTATACATTTATGTGCCATTGCAAAACCATGTGCCTCTTTCTGGATCTAGAATCTTCCCAAGAATGCTAGAATCAGAATGCTTCTTGCAAATGCTGAATTTTTCCACTTGACATTCAGATACTGATAGCTGAGGAAGAGAAAATGCTAGAAGACAAATATTGGTATATTAACAACAAAGTTGTGGGCTTACTTCTGGGCTTCCTGTCACATGCTTAATTCAGGAGAGTGGAATCCTGTGATGCCATGATAGAAAAAGTAGGCTTCCACTGGACAAACCAGCTGTGAGTCAAACACAGGCAACACTTCTTTTAAATGTTTCACTTTTTAAAAATTTCAAATTAATCTCGGGACCTAATTGGAGCGTACACAGTGGTTAGTATGAAAAGGCAGAGAGAGACAGACAATGCCATCTGTTTTTGATGTGCTAGTAAAACAAAATATATGTATCCATTTTAAGGTAGATTTTTCTATTAGGTGATGTGTGTGTGATTGATTCTGAGAAGGTACCCTCTCCGAGAGCATGTTACTGGCCACATTGATTGATCAGGAGACTATAGTAAAATCTTTTAAAGTCTCTAGCAGATAATTTGCTGCTGTCGTGCTCTTTACTACAACTTGAAGTAGGGAGAAATAAATTGGTTTAAAAAGATAAAGAAAATGGATAAAAATTATAGGCTGCTTGTTAAAAATCCTTCACAAGTAAGTGTTTGTTATAAGTAGAGGAAGGCAAGTCATGTTTTATCTAAAAGAACAGACATATTTCAGTTTGATTAGAAAAAGATAAAGATTTCTTTCTTAGTGTCATTCAGCTAGTGTAATGAGTGTTATTGATTAAAATGTTAGAATCAATAGGGCATTAAATTGGAGTAGAGGAGACCTTAAAAGGAGGAAAAGGTTATGGCTCGTCAAATAAGCTGACAATTAAATGCTTTGTAAAAAATTGATTTTTTTTTTTTTTTTTTTTAGCGTGAACGATCAGCTAAAATTCTTGGCTTTCATGGGCGTGTGCTGTTCTACAGCATGAAAGAGCATATAAAACTACAATCATAGGGGCGCCTGGGTGGCTAAGTCAGTTAAGTGTCCACTTCTGCTCACGTCATGATCTCGCTGTCTGTGAGTTCGAGCCCCAAATCATGTTCTGTGCTGACAGCTCAGAGCCTGGAGCCTGCTTTGGATTCTGTGTCTCCCTCTCTCTTTGCCCCTTTCCCACTTGCACTCTGTCTCTCTCTCTCTCAAAAATAAATAAACATTAAAAATTTTAAAATAAAACAACAACTATATATTATTATCAGACTCATATACTAAATGTTTGTAAACATACTACCAAACGCTAACTGTAAAACTTTAGCCCATCTGAATGTTATTAATGCCGTGTTAAGAGTTCTGTGTCATGTTAATGCTTTTCATGTCACTTAACAGCCAATGAAACTTATCATGTTTCTCCTTAGAATCCAATTATGTATAATAATACAATTACTCATCAGGTGCTTTCTAAAATTTCAGCAGTAATGTTTTAAGCCCCTTACTCTTCTTTTTATTAATTCATCAGTATCAAAATCCAGCAGATGTATTGGGTTTCTATATAGTTCAGTCTCTTCACCAAAGATAAGTGAGTTAGGTATTCCATACAGAGAATCGATTGCATAGTAGACCTTCATTTGCAAGGAAAAACTGAACAGATCTTGAAAAACATACATGTAAAAAAACACCAAACTACAGGTAGGTAAAAATGGAAAAAGACCATCAGAATATCCATAAATTGAAAAATGAAGTAGAAGAAAATCTGCTCCTATGAATTTTATGAAAAACAATTCAGAGACCAGCACCTGAAAATGTTAACAAATATGTGTAGATTCTCAGAGCTGCCAAAGAGAAAAACGTGGAAGGACATAAAAGAAATGCCTTAAAAGGGAAGACAAAGGACAAAGGACAAGGAGAAAGGCACAGCAATCACTGAATTCAGGGGCTGAATTCTGAATTTTCCCCAGGTTGCTCTGGGTATCACATTCCTGTATAACTAATTACAAGTTCCTTTTGAAAATTTTACAATCTCATAGATTGGGTCCAAGAAACATACTTTTTAAAAAAAATCAACTCTGATCTTAGTGAATATTAATTTCACTGTATACTTTTCTAAGCTTTTGGGCATAAATTAGTATAACTAATTATTAGTTAACTATTATCTATTATGTCTATTAACTATCATATGTAGACCTGAATGAAAAGTATTAAGAAGTCATTTCTTTTAATACACGAAATATCAGTAAAGAATAATACCTGATAATAGATTTTCCTATAATTCTGTTTTTTTAACTTCAGGTATATAAACTCATAAACAGAGTTCATTATGAGTTTGTTAAATTTAAATCCTTAGGACCCCAGTCATGTAGCTCTCTAATCTATTTTTATTTTTATTTTATTTGTTTTTATTTATTTATTTATTTATTCTTAATGTTTATTTTTGAGAGAGAGCATGCACATGAGTGGGGGAGGGGCAGAAAGAGAGGGGGACAGAGGATCCCAAGCGGGCTCTGCACTGACAGCAGAGAGTCTGATGAGGGGCTTGAACTCACGACCATGAGATCATGACCTTAGCCGAAGTTAGATGCTCAACCGACAGCCACCCAGGTGCCCCTATAATCTATTTTTAAATAGGTGTTCTATGTAGAAAAATCAATGGTTCATTGTCCACTTGCTTCCATTTTGGCTGGCGTTTTTTATTTTGACATTCGTATAGGGGAAGAAAAATAATTTTTCCTCTATCCTTCTGAGTTCTTAGCTGAGACCCCTATAATAAAAGATTAATGAGAGAAAAACAAACAAGTTTATTAACATGTATACCTTATGTATACATGGAAGATACCCAAAGAAAAATGAGTAACTCTCTGAGGAGGCAGATTTTGGGGTAACATATTCTGTTGCCCCTCATTAGTTACCCAAAGTGTTTTGAAGTGCTTAATGGGAACTGGTAGCATGTGACTTGCTTTTGCCTTTGCACACAGGTGCACCCTGAGCGTGACACTGGAGCAGGCCATCATTCTGGCCAGAAGCCATGGACTGCCTCCTCGCTACATCATGCAGGCTACAGATGTGATGCGGAAGCAGGTAAGTCACACACAGTTTAGGGATTGTTTTACAGGACCTGGATTTGAAGGTTCCTTTTAATCAGGATTTATTGGGTTTAATGAGGATGAATCAACATTTATCAGGTGTCTCATTGGTGCCTGGGTGTTGGGGACCCTTTTTCAGGCTCAGAGGGTAAGTGTGAACAAGAAACACTGCCAAGGTGAAGGCAGTACAGACATCTATATAAGCGTCCTCCAAGAAACTAAGCCAACCTGGGAAAAAAAGATGTCTAAGAGATAACTTAAAGGAGGAAAGGGGTTGGCCAGGCATAATGGGCAGGAGTGAATTTGAGGCTTATGTAAAGGGCAAGGTCAAAGGATGCATGGCATTTTCTGGGCATCGCAGGTGATTTACTAAGGCTCTGGGAATAGAATTGAGGAAGAGGGTGGGGGCAAGGAAGAAGAGGAAAGAATTGAGAGCCCTGCTTGCTCCTGGAGCTCTCAAAGTGAAGTCCAAGCCATGCTAAGAAATTGGTGCATTATTCTGAAGGTAAAGCACATATCTCAAATTTTCCTTCAGAGGATGAATAGCAGTCTTCGGGATGTTGTTAGGTCACTGAAGTATTTATAGGTGGGAATATATTCTCTAAAGAGAACGAACTTTTGATATAATACCCAGTGGTATTTTAATGTGATAGTTTGGTTTCTAATTCTTAAAATTCTTTTAAAAGATAACAAAAATGCATTAACCTCCAATTTATTATTAGGAAAATGTACTTTATCTAATAGAAAAGACACAACTTAGTAGAAAGACAAAAAAGTTAGAAAATTTCAGTTTTATATTTTATTCTGCTACAATTTCTCAGGGTAACTACAGAAAATTGATTTAACAAATCTTTCTATATGCTGACTTGGTATGAACTGCCTAATGATAGTGAGTGACTTTAGTTTTTAAGACATGCTTTTGTAGTTAAAACTGATTTATTTACTAAAGACTTAGTGTATAACTCTTATGCAAACATACAAATCCCTGTGGGTTTGCTCCCAAGATATAGTACAGAATGTCAAAAAAAATATTCCATGGGAGCATTCATAAGGGAGACCAACACTGGTTTGGGGTCTGTAATTCAGGAATAAAGTGCGATGAATGGATATACATTGGAGCTTCAAGCTGGGAACCCTGGAGCTGGAGACTGAAAACCGAGATCTGACAAGGTCTAAGAGGGATTTGCCAAGTAAAGGTTGGATCCACAAGAAGCACAGGACACACTGTGGTTCAGCTAGAAAAGGGCAAACACAGATGCAAGTGCCAGCAGATTTCGGAAGGATTTTTTGAATATAATACAAATTTGGTTTTAAAGAGTAGATCAAAGTAAACTTGTGATTATCCACATCAGCGTTGGGTTTGGGATGCCAAAAATACAGAAAGACACTAAGCATTCTGTTTCACTCTGTTGCTGTTAGAATAAGTTTGCATTAAGACTTGGAGGGGCCATCTCAAAATTATGTTTTATGGCAAGACTAAGAGACTGGTATTAACCTGTTTTTGAATAATCTAGTACAGGAGTAATGATGAATTCGCTAGATATACGTTCTTACTATATGGACTTCAGTAATCAAAAACATTTAAGTTCTTACATTTGAAAATGGAGATCGATAAACTGGGGGGGAGTAAAAACCATATCATGTAAGCCTTAATGACTTGTTTAACCAGTGCAAACCTTTTTGAAATACTATATATATTATTTGCATATACTATTATATGTATTATTATATATTTATTAACAACTTAAGGGAACTGAAAAGTTATGAAGTTTCTTATAAAATCCTAGTTGATTTCTAAACTGCACTGTTTTTCATATTCATCACTTCTTCCTTCTATTTTTTTTAATTAATATATTTAGAATAGGTAGCTACCGTCCTTTGTTATTGGTTTCTCTGCTGCAAATACGACCTCTCCAGGTGGATCTGAAACAAAGAACTGATTTCTGACTTCTGTATGAAAGATCAGAGAGCCTGGGGCCCTCTCTTTGGAGGAAGTGGGCTAAACTGGTGTACAGAGAGATTTTTGCAACATTCCTTCTGCTGCCCATCGTCTCTCCAGTGGCCAGCTATTACAGGCAGTGGAATTAGTGGCTGGGATCCAGTCTGCAAGCCAACTCTTACCTATCTGTGATCTAAGTGGTTAGAACACAAATGGGGATCAAAGATCTGACTTTTCTCTTCGTTTGCCTTTCAACCATTTAGACTCAACTCTCCAGAGACTGAATGGTTGAGATATTTGCCAGGTTAATGAATAATATTTTCTAAGATCTTTAGTTTCTTTTTTAGGGAGAAGCTCTTCAGCAAGATTTATTGTATGGTTTTCATGTACAGATTTATATATGTATTTTTCATAGACTTGTTTAATTCTCTAGTTAGTTAGAAGGAAAACTGAAAGATAGAAGGAAGGGTACTATGTCCCTTCTAATTTTTTGATAATGACTATAATAATCCTAGGCAGCACTTTTACATAACTAACTGATCTGATTAATACAAGGTTTGAGGGAGAAGCTTTCAAACATTGAAACAAAGTTTTTTATCCTACAAATTATACATTCCAAGAATTATTTGGTGGAAGACTACCTCAATTTTTTAAAATAAAACGAATTTCAAAGAGTTCTGTCTCCTTACCTACAATATCAGGACATTCTACTGGGCACCAGTAACAAAGACTGAGGAAGATATGGTTCTTTCCTCATATCGTGGTAGCCATACATAGGCAAATCATCACAGTACAGGTACCAGTAAACAAGTGGTACACAACCTCAGTGTTTTTGGACGTAAGACAAAGAATAAATAAGTGAGTAGACTGTGAGCCTCTCAATGGCTGGGACACTGAGTATATTTTGTTTTGGTGGCACAGGTTTCCACAATAGTACCTGGGAGAGAGTAAATGCTAAATGGCGTGTGTTAATTAGTTCTAACTGGGATAACCGGAAAAAGTCTTCATGCAGAAAGTGATAACATGATAGTGATTTAAAGGCATATATTCTTGACCTGAACAACCTCGCTTTGAATCCCAACGAGTGTTTACTGTCTGTATCATTTGGGACAAGATTCTAAGTCTCTCTGATACTTAAGTTTCCTCATTATTAAAATAAAGATTTTAATAGTACTTATCTCATAGTGTTGTGAGGATATACTCAATGCACTTAATATAGTGAATGACCAATTAGTTACTAGCCAAGATGATATTTTATTTGAGCCTGGGAAGATAAATGGGAGTGGAGAGGTAGGGAAGAGGAGAGAGAGGTATCTGGGTAGAGGAAACAATGTAAACAAGGGTGTAAAAGTGCAAGTATCTGGCATGTTGAGTATATGAAGAATTATATAGTTGATTTCACTGTGGAATACACCAACAGTTGTGTTCAGCATGATGAACATCAATGTTATTTGCAACCTTTGAAGAAAGCAAAAGCCTGTCTAAAGATTACTCAATGGAATATTATGAGACTAAAGACCAAAGGAATTATATACAAATACTAAACCCTAGGCTAGTGAATCTATTTCTCACAGGGATATGATTTAGGAATTCTAAAACTAGTCTATGTGTATACTAGGTTTGAAGAGATAAGTAAACATATTGTAAATAATAAGAATAAATTTTCTTACTGTCAGAAGAGGAAGTTATAAATAGGGAAAGGGAGAAGGCTATACTCCAGAAGAAACACTGTGGTGTGGGATTGCAATCACAGGTAGCAATCGGAACTGATGGGTACACACACACACACACACACACACACACAGATACAGAAATAAATACAGATGTCCGAGTATGTGTGCAATTAGCCAAATAGCTCTGTCTACTCAGAAGACCTAGAAGCAGTTACATGCCAGTAGTAGCAATGACCACACCCAGTGTCCAGATCTTGGGTTCCAAATATAATTCTCCATTAAAAAGAGCCATGGTGCTTGGAGAAGTGGTTAGTTTCTGGCTGAAACAAGGAAGATGACCCTGGGACATCTTGAGATACCAAAAATAAACAAGTCCTCAAAAGGAATGTGGTTCTTTCAGCAGGGCATGAAAAGCAACCTGAAGGAACTCCTAATGGCTCATTTGGAACGAATTGAACCAAAAAAATATTAATAATAAAAATATTGGATAATAACTCATAATAAAATAAAACCTGTAAATTCATACTGATTTAAATAAATAGTTGAATAAATAAATAATGGATAATGGATGAATTTTATTTATAGACGTTTTTCCTCATAAATACTACAGTGTCATTGTTTCAGGCAAGATAGACCAATAGAGGCTAAAATCTGTGAGCAAAAGTTTGAAGAGGAACAGTACATATGCAGAGTCTTATAGTATGCCCCCCACAACATAATTATTAACTACAAAAAGTAGTGACTTTACAGTGGAAAAATCTGGCAGACACCACTCGAAATGAGTGATGAAAGTTACTGTCACCGATAAGATGTAGAGAAGTCATACCATATGGTGATGGTCAACATCTGTGGCCTCATGCACTAAGGAGGCACCAAATCACTTCTTAAATGCATGTCCTCTATCTAATCATGAGGAAAGATCTCATTTGGACAAACCCAAATTGAGAAACATTCTCCAAAATAATGACCAGTACTCATCAAAAACATTAAGGTTGTAAAAGACAAAGAAAATCCAAGGAATTGCCACGGACCAGAGGACCAAGAAGACAAGAAAACAAAATGTAGTATGGGATCCTGGGTTGGATCCTGGAATAGAATAGGGATATGAGGGGGAAGTGGTGAAATGTGAATAAGACTTGCAGTATTATCCTAACATTGATTCCCTGGTTTTGATCATCATAATCTGATCCAGTGAAGGATGTGCATTAGACGGAGTTTACATAGCTGAGTTAAGTATGTAAACTTTCTGTTCTGGTTTTACAGCTTTTCTCTAATTCTAAAACTACTCCAAAATAAGCAGTTATTTTTTAACTGCTTAATTATAATTCCTAAATTCCTTCCCATCTGTCTTTTTGCCACCCCCTTTTCCCTATTTGCTTTCCTTTATTTGGTCCATCTTGAGAGAATATATTCTTTTGTTTTCCTTTCTTTTCTTCTTTTCTTTCTTCCCTTACCATCCCATAGCTCAGAATTTGGTAGCAGGAAAGAGAGTTTCAGACATTTTGTATTTATTTTATTTTTTAAGTTTATTTATTTATTCTGAGAGAGCGAGCACAAACAGGGGAGGGGTAGAGAGAGGGAGAGAACCCCAAGCAGGCTCTGCACCATCAACACAGAGCCCAACATGGGGCTCGAACTCCTAAACCATGAGATCATAACCTGAGCAGAAACCAAAAGTCAGACACTTAACTGACTGAGCCACCCAGGCACCCCCAGAGGTTTTTTTTTAAAACCATTCTCCTTCATCTATTCGCAGCCCCAAACCATGGTATTTGGTTCTGTGTAGTAACTAATTCCCATTAGGAACTGAAAATGATTATAGCTTCATTCATGAACTTGACAGGTTGTGAGGGACTTTTTCATTGCTAAAGTACGTTGTCTTTGTACTATAAACTTTTGAGGCAGAATTCTTACATTTCAGAAATCTACATGCACATGCCTTATCCAGAATTGCTTTAGAACTATTTAAGAAAATATTTGCTTGATAAATACTATGAAGTTTAAAATAGCTGATTATTCAGCTAAAGACAAAACAGCTGCATGAGTGCAATAGAACTATGATTTCTGTTCCAAGAAAGTGAGGACACGGCACGTCCTTGTGGCCTGCTCATTTCTTCTTGTCAACACCTGAAGTATTGCTTGCTTCTAGGAATAAAGACATAGATGAGATAGTGAACAGGAAGCTGTGATCTAAATTTATTTTGAATGATTTAGATATGTATTGAAATAAATATCAACTCTTTGGAACAATATGTCAGTATATTTTGATTCTTAAAAGCATTAGTTGTGATAATGCTCAGATGATTTTTCTCTTCTGCTTCACCTCTTCTCTCTTGATATTATATGCATTGTTGGAATAAAGATTCTACACTCAAATGTTAATGGTATGTTAAATAATTACTAATATGATGTAGAGCTAAAAACAATTTTCCCTACTTCTTTCAGGGAGCAAGAGTTCAGAACACAGCAAAGAATTTGGGAATCAGAGACAGAACCCCACAGTCTGCTCCAAGGTAAGTGACTCCCCAGATCTGCTCTTTCCCAAAGGGCTTGCATCTAATGCACTCACATCTAATGCACCTGCCACAGCACACGCCTAGTGCAGTACTGAACGTAATACTGGAAATTGGCCTTTTAAACACTCTGTGGCTAAATGTGACGAGGCATAACTGGTCTCTGAATTCAGTGGAATTTTAAGGGAAGCAAACTTAGAGGTATTGACATTATTCTGTTTTCCAAATTCCATCATGAATTCAAAGACAAAAGTCCACACAGGTACTACTAAAATTTGTAACCCAAGTGTACCGAACTCCCAAAATGCCATTTCCATTTATATTTCTCTGCCTGCACATGCCGTTCCTCTGGCATGATTGCTTTTCCCATATGTGTTTGTATGAAAAACTCCTACTTATCCACAAAACCCTTTGTGTCCTTTTCTCAATGTCCCTTTCTCTTTAATGTATTGTCTGAGTTTTCTTCCTCTTTGTGCTCCCTTGGCATCTTGTATATTGGTCTTTTATAGCTCTTACCATATTGTGTTACAATATATTCTTCCACGTCTCCTCACCCTCCCTGAATATGGATTCTTTGGAGGCAGAGAATATGTTTTATGGATTTTATTCCTTGCTCATCATAGTGCTATACAGTAGACATTAAATATCTCAACTGATTTCAAGAATGTGTGAATGAACAAATGAATGAATGAGCTTTTTGTTTGTGATCATACCAAATATTCACAGTTCACATATCATAACAAGAAAGGACTCTAGGGGCACCTGGGTGGCTCAGTTGGTTGAGCTTCTGACTTCAGCTTGGGTCATGATCTCACAGTTCACAGGTTCAAGCCTGCATCGGCCTCACTGCTCTCACTGCAGAGCCTATTTCTGATCCTCTCTCCTCCTCCCTCTCTGTCCCTTTCCTGCTCATGCTTTCTCTCTGTCAAAAATTTAAATTTTTTTAATTTAAAAAAGAAAGGACTCTAATTCACCCTTAGAATAAATGAACATGGAGACAGCCATCAAAGAAATGTTAATTTCACTTCCCTGGTGACAATAAGGTAGGCAGCCATCTATCTTGAAGTAGGGCAAAATTAAATAATTTCTTTTACATTTGATTGTTTTTATACATTGGCATTGTAACAAAAAGGAACCTCCTCCAGGCACTGCCACAGACAAGCACTCTTTTTTATTTTTTTTCTATTTACAAAGCAGTTACCAGAATGAGAATGATGACAGCAGCTTTTTTGAAGTTTTATTTCATTCTAAAAAACTATGTGGGCAGTGGAAGTACTTTCAAAAGGGAAAACGTATTTTCCCCCTGAAAATGGATGGAACACTCATGTTCTAGTTGTGTTTATTTTTAGTGCTGGCTCCTAACTTATTTAATCCTCAAGTCTTGTTAATGTTATCTTTCATAGTTGATTAAGTTAGAAAGACATTCTGTTGCTAAAGAATCATTTCACATAGGCATTCTCTCTCTGGCACCTTGAGCCGACATGGTATATTGTGATAACAGACCCAGTGAAGTGTTAAAATTCCAATAAGAAAACAAGATAATGGCTTAGCAAGGTCTTCATAGCTAGAGCTTATAAACACTAATAAACAGTAGGGTTAAGATAAGACTTCAGCATCCTGATCAATAAACCAATACGCAAGCTGAATATAAGAAAAGAACCTGATGAACTCACTTTTTCCTTTATTGGGTTGTGTTTTAAAACACTTGAACTGAAACACAATAAAATGTGTCAGCTGCAAAGTTGACATTTTTATAAGAGAATAATAATCCCCAAAGAGAAATCTAAAGTAATTTTTAATTTAAAAAATTGTTTTAATATCTTTATTTTTTATTTTGAGAGACAGAGACAGAGCAAGTGGGGGAGGGGCAGAGAGAGAGGGAGACACAGAATCTGAAGCAGACTCCAGGCTCTGAGCTGTCAGCACAGAGCCCGACGCGGGGCCCGAACCCATGGACCATGAGATCATGACCTGAGCCAAAGTCGGATGCTTAACCGACTGAGCCACCCAGGTGCCCCAGTAATTTTTAATTTAATCCTACTTATTCTTTCACTCCTTCTACATATATTTATTGAGGACTTACGAAATGCAAAGCACTCTGCTATGCTCCGTGGATAATAGAAACATGAGATGGAAATAGATCAAAGCCCTCAAGGAGTTTTCAGTTAAAGAGATGAGATGAGAAAACATAACTGGAAAGAAAGGTAGAATGTGAGAAGCACTGTGTGAGGGGCGAGGACCGAGCGCTGAGGGGCCCAGAGGGTCTGGGATCCCGCCCGGCTGGCAACCAGGGTTCCTTGCCCCAGAGACACCAAATTAAAGAACAATTTGCTAGAAGAAGAATATTCTAGGATGACACCAAATCTTTGGCTTGAATGACAAGGGGCAAATGGTTCTAGTCACTGAGAAAAATGAGCATGGGTAGGGAAAGGAGGGTGAGCTCATTTCAGTAATGTTGGGACTAAGGATCAATGGGACACCCATGTGGAGATGCCTTTGTGGGCAATACATTGTTCTTCCTCCTAACTTTCATACATTGGATCTTCAGTCTAATAAACTTATCTTTATCATGAACCAAATATTACATTTCAGATATAAAAGTACACTGATCTTATTTTCTATTAGATTACAAAACCTGGAAACTATTGTGCTATGATAGCCTGACTTTTTTTTATTTGTTTAATTGTGAAGCAGCTCATGGTAGTGGTTACATGTGAAAAACATAGTTTGAGTCCCAGCTCCTGCTTGTGACCTTATTTAGTCAGGTTATTTATTTTCTCCGAGATAGTTTTCTCATCTGTAAAATAGGGAGAATTGCCTTGGGACAGACTGCTGTAGACACTGTAGTCTTGAAAATGTCTCTTTTGCCATGTAGAAGGATGAAGGGCATGATCTATAGATTGAAGTTTGAAAGTTTTACTCTTGGAAATTTTGGATTTGGGCTGGAAACACCAGCTCCAAGATGGCTGCCTGAGCCCAAATAGGAAAAGAAGAAAGTGGAGCCAGGAACAAACCGTTTCATGCAGGGGCACCGGTGTGCATGCGTGGAATGAGACTATGACAAGGGCCCCAAAGTGTTGGGCAAACCAGGGCCTCCCATTACCTAACAATTTAGCTGCCAAAAAAACAAAGCCTCAGTGCAAAGTAGAAGTCCAACTCTTAACTATTACATTTTACTTCCCAACTCTATCTGCCTGTTCTAAATTCCCAAAGCCCCAGGATTTCCATTACAAATGTGTCTGAACTCAAATAACCCTGAGTCACTTCCAAGAAGCCTCACAGAAGCTGAATCTGCCCAGTTCTGCAGTACCCAGAGCTATTATTTCATTAGGTGATCACACAGAGTAGCATTTTGCCAATTTGCAAGGCAGACATTTCAAAGACTTGCCTACACAGTGGCATTGGTTCCATTATGTGGAAACGTGCAGTGCAAGGTAATGGAATGTGATGGCTCAGCCCAGATCTCACGGGGTAGGACATTCGCTACCCGGCTTACTGTTTATGTTCTACCTGAGGAAGGCCATTGCCTTTCCATTCATTAGGCAGTGCTGTCAGGAAAATGAAAGGATCAAAATTAAAGAGGAAAAGAACTTTCCGATCATTCCATTATTCCAGTGCTGAGAATGCATTTTGAAGCAACACCATATTTTTTAACTGCAAAGGCAGCTTTGAACTATATCAGCTCAATTTAATCTATTCTTTTCTCTGGGAAGGATGAAATAAGCTTTTCTGATGTGAGATGTCCTTATTTCAGTATTCATTTTCTTCCATGGAGATGACATGTAGAGCATTAAGCACCTTTCGGACTTAAATAATCTCCAAAGGTGGTAATTTTTCCTGTGTGTTTCCAGACGGGGAAAGTTTATGTTGTTATCTAGGTTTCTAACTCAATATTCAATCTTTTTCTTTCTTTTCCCATTTGATATAAAATTAGTGTGGGATTAAACGTTGAAGGAAAAGGAAACATAATTTGCTAAATTTGTCAACAACTCATGTAAACTGTGTTCAATTTAATCTGTAAAAGAAGCGAATCACCACAGCTACCCATATCCCTGAGATTGGAGTACTTTTGAAAAGGAGCAAAGTTGAAAATACTTAGTATTTTTATTTTAGTTTTTATAGAAAATTTTTAATGCTTATCTTTGAGAGAGCTAGAAAAACAGAGCGCAAGCCAGGGGAGGGGCAGAAAGAAAGGGAGACACAGAATCTGAAGCCGGCTCCAGGCTCTGAGCTGTCAGCACAGAGCCCGCTGCAGGGCTCGAACTCATGAACCGTGCGATTATGACCTGAGCTGAAGTCGGATGTTTAACCGACTGAGCCACCCAGGTGCCCCTGTATTTGATATTTGTAGGTCACGGATGAGGCTCTCAAGTCGGGCCAGCATGGCCGTGGAACTATTAGTACTGTGAGTGTATGTAGTCCCACATCTAGCCACCTCAGTCAACTGATCTTCTCTCAGGCTGTGCCTTCCATAATGGGTGTGCTCTGTCTGGTCACTGTGGCTGTCTTGCAGTTATTTATTTAAATATTTATTCATTCATTCATTCATTCACTCATCCATTCATTCACTCATTCATTCATTCACTCATTCATTCATTTAGAGAGGGGGATGGAGAGTGAGCAGGAGATGGGCAGAGACAGAGGGAGAGAGAGAATTCCAAGCAGGCTTTGCGCTGTCAGTGCAGAGCTAGGCATGGGGCTTGAACCCACCAGCCATGAGATCATGACCTGAGCCAAAACCAAGAGTCGGAGGCTTAACCGACTGAGCCACCCAGGTGCCCCTGTCTTGAAGATATTATATTCCCCTTAATTTGGTTCTAGATTTAGGATATTCAGGAGAACGTGGAGCTCTGGAGCATGTACAGCCCTAGTTCAGTCCCCTAAACTTGGCCACAAGACACCTAGACCTGGGATGTCAAGAGGGAGCATTTCCAGGAATTTCCACCAGTTCAAGTAGATTCCTTGACCCACTTGACTCCATTTGATTCTGCTGACAGGCGAATGGAACAATGGGCAGAGCTGGGCAGATACTTCTTAGGAAACACCGGATAATTGTGCCATTGAGATTCAGGCCTCAGGACTCTGCCATATCAGCCTATTCATAACTGACTGCACCCAAGAGATGGTACAAAATGAAGCAAATTTTGAAAACTAGTCAGGAAATCAGTAGACCCCTATGAGAAGGTGCTGTTTTGCTACAAATTAATCATGATAGGCAAGATGGTAATTATCATAATAATATCATCTCCTAGAAGTCAGAGAATCAATTTTGCTGTCAGCAAGGGGAACAGTCAGGGCCGGCTACACTGGAGCAGAAGCAGCTGGTGTGGGAAAGGCGACATTGCTTCATCAGTAGTCATCTCAACCTGCAAAGAGACATTGGTGTTTTCTGAATACTGAAGTGAAGTTTTGGAGTTTGCTAATTCATATGTGATTTTGAGTAAAGTAGGCAATATGATCATGTCTCCTGAACCAAGAAATTATTGTCAATATATTTCCTATACCAGTAGAAACATCTCAGGTGATGGCAATATGCCCGCCCCCGTCACACTCTTTCATGCCTTTTCTAGGCTGTACAAGCTGTGTGAGCCGCCTCCCCCCGTTGGAGAAGAATGAAAAGAATCCCCAAGGAACCAGGCAAGCAGAAGCTTCTGAACACTAGACAAAGGACATGCTGGCTAAACATTCTTCATTCAAGACAAATAAATGAATTTTTTTCTCTAACTCCTTCCTCATGGAGTAAATAACCAATGTTCTTCTTGTACCTGGGTTTTCATGCTGCAAATGGATAAGAGATCATTCAGACCATCCGTAGTTTCACAAACTAATCTCTCTATGTATTGACACTAAGTATTCATTTTTAGGGTAAATTTTATCCCTGGAATTTATGGAAAAAAAAACAGAGATAAACAATGAAACAGTGTGCCTCCTGTCCCATTTATTAAAATTATTTTATTGTGTTTGTTTTCATCTTCTCTGAATGGGATCATGTGATAATGGATATTTCCACTTGAAGAAGTCTTTCACTGAAGAAAGATAGACACACTTTCCAAATCATCATACGGAAATGTTACAGACAACATAGACTGGGTGTTATTGTAGGTATTCAGTCCCCTACCTGCATCAGAGAAAGTATGATTTGTGAATGGTGAAGAGCATACTCGACTCTTTCTCCTGAGGGTTTATTTCTCAGTAACAGAGAACAGAGCTGATTGAGGCTTCTACCAAGACTTTCTTCCTGCTGCTTGTAGGTATCCTTTGTGCCCGCGGACAGTTCCAGCAAGCCGATGCTGTCATTGGTCCCTGAAATGGCATGGCCTCCTGGGGCCATGTGTACTGGTGCTGAGCCACCAGTGGCCAGGGTGTGGGAGGGGTGGAGATCAGGGAGGTGTGGGACGGGAGAGTGGGGTAAAGGAGGAAATTTAAGCCCATTTAAAAAGTCAACCTTTAACTTAGAAAGATACCTAAATTCTTACTTTTATTAAGACTTTCATATGAGATGTGAGACTCTGAAGAGAATACACCATGCCGAGTATTTTTCTATCAAGGTATGTGCACAACAATGAAAATAAAGCTTTATTTGTTGAGCTGTACAAGGACTATTAGAGACCTTGATAATGTAAGGAAGCACAAGGTGTAAACTTATGTCTAAAATATACGTAATTTTTATCATTTCTATGTTGATAAAATAATATTGTTTTTTTAGCATAATGAATACAGTAATATTGATTTTGAATCTATAATTTTCAAAACAATTAAAATGCCTTTCCTGTGATTGTGATAATTATATGGATTTGGACTAATTTAGTATGTGAAATGCTTTTCAGAACTAAGGTATATACAGACGATTATTACATTTTAATTTATGAAATTTGATAATGATTTTCAAATGATCATTAAAAATCTTCACTGCCATCAGTTGTGTGTTGATTAACAAAATACTGTGTTACGTATATAGTGGGTGTTCATACACTGGTAAAGCCAATAAAAATTGTTCTTTGGCGCAGAAGCCAAAGATTTTTGCAATAAGTCCACATATATAATGAGAAATCAACAAACTCAAAGTTTTCAAAGGAAAAGTTGAATTTTCCTTAACACAAATACCTATAGTAAGTATAACTTAACTTACAGAGATTTAACATTCTTGGTATTATTATCAACTGATCCTGAAGGTCCATGACATTAGTCTTTTGTGATTTTCCTGTAATGAAAAATTGATTACATTCTAGTGCAGCTAATGCATGAGCAAAACTGATCAACATTCAAGTATTTTTCATAATACTTGAAAAAAGTACGGTTTTCTAGTCACCATCCTGGTAGCCTTATTTCTCATTAGAAGGATGAAGGGGTCACATCAACACTTCAGTCATACTTTGTTATGTCTCATGGACGAAATTATCTGCTATTGTAGTATGTATAAATTAGCATATTTTTAAGGATCTAATCTCTAGGATGTGTTTAATATTTTAAGGGTTAAATGTAAGTGTACCAACCTTCAGAGTGCTTGGTACTTATTAAATGCTCCGAAGTTAGTAATGATTTATATTCTCATCAGTTACTATCATTTTTTATTATAATAAAAATTGCAGCTAACATTTAAGTAATTACTATGTGCCAAGCAATACCTCCAAGTGCTTTATCTCTATTTGTTGTTATTGTTTCACTAATCCTCACAGGGATTTGAGACGGTATATTTTCATCACCCCCATTTCACAGTTGAGGAACTGAAGCAAAGAAGGGCCCAGTGACTCACCCAAGGCTACATGACTGACAAGAGGTAGAAGCAGGATTTAAACCCAGGAAGTCTGCCTTAACACATTAAGCTGCTTCTCCTTATGAACAGAAGAACTGTTGTAATATTACCAATTATTTGTTAGTAAAGTTGTGACATGTGTTGCCATTCAATTATACATTTTATATTGAGTAAAAATCAATGGAAACATGTAAAATGTCTTTAATATGTGAAAACCATAGGATTTCCTAGACATTTTACCATTCTGGATACATGTTTTGAGGCAACGCAATGCTGTTGCAATCTGAAAAAATAGATTCATCATAATTGAAGGTAACAATTTTAGGTATGTTTTGAAATTCTGGAAAAGTGTACCATATAAAATTTGACTATGATTCCAAAACAGTGGTAACATTAAAAAAAAAAAATGTTCCAATGAATGAATGAATGAAAATGATTTTTCGATACCATAATATACCTCCATGTGACACTGCATATTAACTGGCCTTGAGTTTTTAGAATGAGTTTACCTAAATGCTCACATACTCCTCTACAACTCCTTGAAACGTTGCTAAGGCCCTACCAACAGTTCTTCCAAGTTCTGAGTTTGGACATTTGCTTCTTTTCACCTAAAAGGCAAGGTCATGCATAGAAATTTTGGTTCCTAACATGGGATCTAAGTCAAAAATAATTGCTAACTAGTAATCCATAGTCAATACATCTTAAATATTCCATTATATCTTATAAAGTTATCTAATATTAAATGTTACAAAATTTAATATAATGTTAACAGAATGAGCAATTTGAAGAGACTAGAACTTTCCATCTATTTCTTCTACTGTTTAACAAGAAAGAAAGAAACAAAGAAGAATCTCTGTACTAGTTTTACTTATATTGGATATATAAAGTTGAATTTAGAAGGTAAGCTTTATTTTATGAAGTGATATCCTAATCTTAGAAGTCTTACACTATGTTCTCTTTTTTTAAAGGTTTATTTATTTGTTTTGAGAGAGAGAGAAAGAGAGAGCAATCAGGAGAGGGGCAGAGATAGAGGGAAAGAGAATCCCAAGTAGGCTCTATGCTGTCAGCGCATAGTCAGATGCTTGACCAACTGAGCCACTCAGGCACCCCTAGTTTTTATCTCTTTAAATCATATTCTTCCAGTGACTTAGCTTCCCTATGCATTCAGTGGTCATTCTTCTTGTAATAATAATGTTTAATTTAAAGTTAGGCTAATTTTTTATTATGCTATAATATATATGATATTGTAATGATACTTATTCTGACTCTATTGATAGAAATTTTGCGATAGTTAACTGAGTTCAGTATGAAATGAGATTAACCTTGGTACTACCTATAAAAACCAAGAAAATAGTTAAAAAATTCTGAGGGACATATTAACTAATTAAAAAAAAATAAACTATTTGGGGGCACCTGGCTGGCTCAGTCAGTGGAACATGTGACTCTTGATCTCAGGTTTGTGAGTTCAAGCCCCACGTTGAGTGTAGAGATTACTTAAAAAATAAAATCTGTAAAAAAAACTATTTTCAACACTCTGAGCATATACATTTTATAGAAAAAATATTTAGTGATGTGGAAGCTTTTAGTTGAGAGTTAGTTACTCTATGTATTTGAAAATAATGGACTTGTCTGTAAAGTACTAAAACTATTCCTTCATTAGTTCATATAGATCTTTTCCCATGTACACGATTTAAGGCTGATTACAGGGCATATTTTTATTCACTTGTATTTAAAAAAATAATACTGAAGTTTAAAATAAATAACCATACTTTAAGTCATTTTACTTTACATTTTACTTGAAAGGACATTTTTAGATTTTTTTTCATTAGTGGTATTTACTAACATTGAAACTAATGTTTAGTATGTGACTAAATTATGTCTGAGTATTTGGAAACTGTTTTTAATTCTTAAAAACTTATTTTTAAGTGGATTCTCATAGTAAATTATACTTCCCCAAAGCCAGTGGTAGTTGTTCATTAATATGTGTGTGTGGGGGTGGGTGGGTGAGTGTGTGTTGAATTTGCTGAGTCAATTGTCAGTTGTTCTTCTTAAGTATAAAGGCAAAAAGCTTTTAAAATAGTTTTGAATGATCTAAACTCCAGTTAAGAAACATATTCTGTATTCTGTCAGATTTTTGAGGTTTTAATCATAAGCCTTAGAAAAGTTTCACCCTACATGAGGCAGAAGAGGTGGGGAAAAGTTATGAAGGGAATCTGGGCCAAGAATGGTCTCAGGCTAATTCCTTTTACATATAGTAGTCACATTCTTCCTAGGTGCTTCAATTCTGTAATTGTTATTGCAGTTAGTCTTTAGTTTAAAAATTTTTTTTTACTACTTCAAGCCTTTGCCTTTACCAGTGGTCTCGGCATTCATCTGGCCACACTGTGGCTCGCGTGGAAGACTGAGTATGGCCTGTGCATTCTCTAGCTGGTGTTCCATAGACACTTGTCCTGCTTCACTCAGGATAGCTTGCTTCTCTCACTGAGAAGAAACTTCGGGAGTCTACTAAGATAGATGTAGAGATACCTATATACATTTTTATATCCATATATATTTGCTACTTTTTGTTTTATGATAATACATTATAGAAGTGACTTAGATGCTCATGTCTTATTTTGGATGAAGATATGAAATACGGAGTTGTTCAGTATATTGAACGTTTGCTCTATAGGCATCAGGTTTGTCAAAATACACGGGGAACATGCCTGGTAGGCCATCTTTTGATCACTGACCGTAGTTTCCTACTCAATCTGGAGTCAATTTACCTGACACTGCCATCCAAAAGAAGTTGCTGATTAAGAATAAAATTATTGAATTTTCAAATGATATTTGTACTAGAAATAGAAAGCTTTGGAGACTTTCGAGTGCAGATAACAGAATAAATGCCATCCATTCGTGTACTCATTCCACAAATATGTTTAAGAATTCACTTTGTACAAGGCACAGCCAGTGGGCCTTTTTCATGTGTGGGATGTGTTTGGTTTGAAAACTTTCACAGTATCTCTTCTGTGTTAATGGATGCTTGTGTCTTTTACTTGAGATGACATTATTTGTAATGCAAGCCTATTCTAATACCTTATAGGTATATATACTGTAAGAATTCAAGAATACTAAGTTGGTAAAATGCTTTAGAACACATACATTTAAATTTGAGTATCTAATGCCTCAAGCAAATTTATTAGAGTTTCAGATGAATATGTATTTTTGTAACTGCCAAGTAAATGAGTAGATTGTACCTTTTGCTTAAAAAATATTTTTATAAGTATTCAATTGAGAGTTAGTTGCTTTATGTATTTGATTATAATTTACATTTCATTGTTTTAAATAGTTATTTTGCTATTTTAAATAGTGAATAGTACTATTTTAAATAGTAAAATATCAAATTTGTTCTATAAATAGTAATTCTTTTGAATATATTCATATTTAACATTGTATAACCTCCAAAATGTAATGATAAATTTCACCTGAATGTATTATGAGTCAATTTTTTCTTGTAAAAGATACATGTAACATAGTTTAAATCATTCAATATTTTGTGAATGGTTAAAATGATCAGTGTCTTATGTATTTCGTATCATTTAATTTTGTGTTAAATACTAGAATAGTAGCATTGTGTCATTAGTGTCAATAATAATAAAGCAAAATGTAGTGTGACCATTTCAGCTATTTTCCATTTAAATTTATTAAACCAATTATGTTTTCACCTGTTGGGAGACAAAAACCCATGAAACACAGATTTTCACCCTTTAAGAGCTCACAAGCTCCATAGGAGAAACTTGATACACACATGAAACAAATGTACACATATGAGCCAACTTAAGTTATAGAGGCAGTAACTTAGCAGAAGAGAACAGGAAAAGAAGTTTAATATGGGCATAGGAGAGCTTCATGGAGATAAAAGACTTGTGTTATTTCTAGGATTAACTAGCCAGTCTTTCAAGATTTATTCAATATATATTATGTACAAGCCCCTGTCCTAGTTGCTGAGGGTGTTATAAATGCATATAATTCCCAAACTCTGTGCTTAAAGAACTTGACATGTCTATTTTATAACAATGATAGAGAATTATAGGGGCACCTGGATGGCTTAGTCAGTGGAGCCTGCAACTCTTGATCTCAGGGTTGGGAGTTTGAGCCCCACGTTGGGTGTGGAGTGGACATAAAAAAAAATATGAAATCCCAGTGAGGAGTTTGAAAAATATGTATGATGTTGATTGTATAGGCAACCTCAGAAAAGTCAAAAGAAATAATCGTTGAAGGAAACAAAAATCAATAACTAGATTTTACTTTTTGGAGATTGCTGGTATTCCCTGAGCTTGCAAAATGTAATACAGTAATAAGAAGAAAATGGAATCAGCAAGCACAGCCTATTTGTTTTGGAGCTGCATTTCAGACACTGGTATTCTAGAGATGCTATTAAGTGAGACATACACAAAGTAGTTTGTAGTCAAAGTAAGTTTAAGAAACACAGAATTAAACATGTTTTCATCATAGGATTTCCCTAACATTTTATTTTTTTTCTTTTATAGTTTATTGTCAAATTGGTTTCCATATAACACCCAGTGCTCATCCCAACAAATGCCCTCCTCCATTCCCATCACCCCCTACCCCACACCCCCATCCCCGTCAGCCCTGTTAGCTCTCAGTATTCAAGAATCTCTCATGGTTTGCCTCCCTCCCTCTCCCCAACTATTTTTTCCCCTTCCCTTCCCCCATGGTCCTCTGTTTCTCCTGTTCCACTTATAAGTGAAAACATATGATATCTGTCCTTCTCTGCCTGACTTACTTCGTTTAGCATTACACCCTCGAGGTACATCCACATTGCTACAAATGGCCAGATTTCATTCTTTCTCATTGCCATGTAGTATTCCATTGTATATAAAACCACATCTTCTTGATCCATTCATCAGTTGATGGACATTTAGGCTCTTTCCATGATTTGGCTATTGTTGAAAGTGCCGCTGTGAACATTGGGGTGCATGTGCCCCTATGCATCAGCACTT